>JALDNG010000038.1:1200000-1557500 GCA_024349245.1 Neodontobutis hainanensis | reverse complement strand
TTGCAGAGGTTATGTGATGAGTCAGTCACAACATTTCATTGTTGCGCCTGTGCATTATGCAATATTGTCTCTGCACAATGAGACACAAAAATCCTTAATCCTTGGATCAGCCACAGCACCAATGTGGAAGCAATACTTAGATGTTGTACATTTTGTAGGATCTGCACTCTGTCCACTTGAGGAGCAGGTAAATGACAGGCCCACGGTTGAACAGGGGAAAGTATGTGAACACACATGCTCTGCAACAGATGCAAAAGTGTGGCTTAACAGCAAGTGTATTTTCAGCCCATGAGTCAAATGTGAACGGACGGGGGTCAAAGTGTTGTATAGGCTTGAGGTTTGAAATATTTGATAACCAGTAAAACAACTAAAACACAGAATCCAAGACTTGAGCACTGTTTAGACTTTACTTCAGGATGGATTAGGTTACTATTTTTTTATCAAAAATGGCAGTAGAAGGTCAGTCAATGCAACCCAGACACATTTCTTATCATACTAACCTAAGGATACCATTTGTGAGTGTCTCGAAAGACTAATATTCAAACAATTCAATTATTCTTTAGTAAAAAGACAAAGTTAAATCGCATAAGCCCTATTTAGAGCTGTTAAATACAGGTCTGTGTAAATCTGCGTCTTATTTATAAAGAGTAAACATTAGTATAAGGATTAGCTGGAGTTTTGGCATTCGTAGTACAGTTTGTTTATGTTCTACGTACATGACATATGTATGTTTGTGCTTGCTATTAGAAGCTGATCGACTGCTCGGGTCATGGAAGTGGCCTGCGGTGGACATGGTTGGATGGTGAACCCAGTTGGAAGTGGAGGCCTCAGCTGGTCCTTGCTAATACACATGACCTTTCCAAGTGCACGAGCTAATAAAGAAATCCCACTCCTCCTTGTGTAATCCCTAAAGACCCCACCATAGAAAAAGAATTACATCAACTAAAAATCAAAACTTTGCAGCTTGCTCTGATGTCTGACAGTTGTCATTGATGGTGACCTAAATTCTCTGATTTCAATGTTTTGCATGATTTAATGTGCTGCACTTGGCCATGCAGAACACAGATGTCATCTCACCCTCTGCATGGCATATTGAAGACCATCCACTGGCTTTAACCTTTAAAATAAGACCAGGATAAGGTGGAAGAATCAAAGGTGACACCCATCACTCTATGGAAAAGGTTATTGAGGCATTAGCATTTAGTCATTTCTATATTTCATTCGGACTGTCTCGAAGATGGACGGCGCTGACAGAGGAACATTTTCATTCTTTTCTGTATATTTTGTAACGCTTTGTGTTTCATAAGGAAAGACACTCAACACGCAATTAAAGCCAATGGATAATGAAATATTCTCCAAAAATGCATGTGCTTTCAATATACAGAGCTTAGTGGCAGTAGCTAAGGAAGGGTAAATGTACCATTGACATATATTAATATGTGGTAATGTGTCTGCCAATACTACATTAATAATAGCCAGCAATGATAATTACTTTCACTGTAGTAATTGTAACTTTAACACAATCAGTGGCTGATTTGTTGTTTGTGTATTTTATTTGGAAAGATCTTGTTCAAGGATCAAGTAAATTAGATTTTGTAAAACATCATAATATTAAAATGTTAAAATAAAAAGGTGTAATTACTTGTTATCAATGTTCTTAAAAGAAACTTAAAAGAACTGTTCTTTTAAGTGTTCATAAAATCCTTGTTCCCATAACAGTGCAAGTCAAAAGTGAAGTTGAAAATTTAACTTATTAAACTTCGCCTACATCTCCATAAGCCATTGTGGAGCAAAGGCACAATAAATCCCATTTAAATGACACCTTTAAAAATAGGATTGACTCAAGCTGAAAACGTGTATTTGAATTAAATTATGTACTATTTTTCTACAGTCAGCAGTCCTTGGCTGACAACTCTGCTCCCGGCTCAACCCTGTCCAGATGGCACGGCCCAGAGGACTCCATTTTTAATCCTCTTGGCACGGCCTCCATAAAGCAAAGAGGTGGAACGTATGCTCTGAGTCAAGCGTCACTCAAGTGCTTTCAGACTGACCCACTGCAGGAGAAGAGGCTGAAGTCCGGCACACGCAGAGTGTATGGCGAATCGCTTTGGCACAGGCCCATACGAACAATTGAGTGACATTTCATAAAAGGTCATTACATTGACGTAGACCATTCATATAGGCTATCGCTGATATAATAAAGACGGTAGTATTGGAAACGCATTCTTTTCAAATGCATCGAGAACATATTGGCATCAGCTCGCTGTAATCAAATCCATGTAGCTGCACAAAAAAATCGTTTTCCAATGCATTCATATGAGTTTAATAACACACAGAAAAAGTGCTTGTTCAGCATCTTCTGTTACTGCCATTACCAAATGTAATTATGTCAAAATGATGAGCCGGCTGCTTGGAGGCTGCAGCATTGTTTTGAAGACATTGATGGCGTAATTAAAGCTGCCCCCAATTTACAGAGTTTCTAGTTGACTAGCAGTTGTTAGTTTAGTGATTAGTCATTGAGTTGTCACATGTTAACAATGACATCAATGAAGTAGCCCAAGCTGAGAGTCAATACTTTGATCACTGTAACTCATGATTATGCTGTAATAAAATGCTATGGGTCTCAATTTAAAAGGTTGATTTAAACAAAGCTTTTTAATTGACAACAAGGCTAAGAAAACAGATGATTACAAGTTAACACAAATCTGATACACAGAAAAACTTTTTTATTTATTTGTTTATTTAGAATAAAATACGCCATACATCAATACTTAGTAAATTTATAGTCTATATCTTGTCTCTTCAGGTGTAGCAAATAAGGCAACCCATAAGAGGCCCCAATCGTTGGCTCTCAGGTCTTGGCTACAGGTACAAGGAGATTTTATTAAACAGATATTTCCTCTAAATGCTACTCCAGAAAACAAAGGATTGTTTAGAATATGTGCTATGAATTTGTTTTGATTTAGCAGCACAAAGTTTATCCAGCAATAGTGAGTTGGAAAATGGACAGTCAATAAAAAGGTTTAAGCTCACTTGTACATATGCTAAAACTTCTAATAGAGCCAAGCAAACATAAAGATCACAGCTGTCCATCTACATATCTCTGCCTCATCCAATAAACTGTTAATGTGTGTATCAGGCCCTCAGTGGCTTGCTTCTGATAGGAAAGTTTATCTTGTGTTTATATTTTTTTCTTTGCAAGACCAAAAACACTATTAAAGCAACACAATTTAATTCAATCAAATACATTATTTTAATATTAAACATGCTCCCATTACAAACATCTGAACAAACCCAAACAGATAAGATAATAAATGTAAATAAATGGATATATTAACAAATAGTATGGCTTAAAAATGCACCTTCTAAAATTTAATAGATAGATAGATAGATCCTTTCGAAGATTTCCACTAAACTTTAAATTTGTTTTTTTCCCACAATAGAAAAAATAAAATAAAAATACACCATTGACTATTTTTCACTCATTATTTTCCAATGATAACCAGCAACACTAAATTCATATTCATTCATATTGAGATCTTTTGAAAAGCCCTAACAATGGCTTGATTATGGAAAGTGTTCTTATATGCCACAATCACTAATGTGTGCAAATATTATTCTAATGCAGCCAAATGTAATGTTTGTGACTTGTTAATGAACAAATGTAATATTTACATCGTTGTTATACAAAGCTAATTAAGGCTGTAGTTGGCCACTTGAGGCACACAATAGTTCATATTTTATGTTTATGTTTAATTGGGCTGTTTTCATCAAAGCAGGATGACAGCTCAATACCTAAGTTGAAGTCTGATTAGCGTTATTGTTCTTTAAGTGAGAGCATAGATGGGACATAGGAGATTGGGTGCATTGGTGTGTTAAGCAGGACGGAGGGGACCCAGGTGTAGCTCCTTTTAGTGGCTACGCTAATGGAATCGTCCGTCGACTCGTGTCCTCATCACGACGCTCAATCCGAGACAGGGCTGTCCTGAGGGAGGTCTGGCCCAGAAGAGGGCATCTGGAGCCCCACTCAGCCTCCTCCCTCCTGCAAGGCAATCACCAGGAGCAAACACATCTTGTAATGGATACACCAAATATGTTGTGTCTGGTGCTGTGGCCTAGATGAGACACACCTAGTTTAGAGTCAGGGATGAATCATTTTAATAAACTGCTCAGGATTTATTTAAGGGTGATTTTATTTTAGTCTTGTTTTTATATTTATTTATTTGAGGTAAATGAGCAACTTGGGGAAACAAAAAAAGACAATGCAACAGTACAATTAGTTATCTTATCCTTGTTTTAGAGTTCACAGAAATTAAGGGGATTCATTTGCCAAAAATGTGTGTGTCTTGGAACACAAACCCTCAATCTATGAAAGGACAGTCAACATTATTGTGGACCCGGCCATCACCCAATCTTGCCTCCTGCATATGGGGTAGAAATAACCAAGGCCCAAAAAGAGTTTTAAAGAACTGACACAATGCAATGACCAGAACATGATATATGGGGAGAGATAAAACTCAAACGCATACAATAATATATCAATTATAGCCTTATGGCGGGTTTGCATTAGCACTTCTTTGAGGGAAGCAGAAATAGGTTGTCAGTGAAAAACATTTAATTCTTCGTAGAAATTACTAATGCTACTTTCTGATCTTTCCTGGAGATTGCAAGGACACCAACCGGAGCTAAAGGGTGAGGACCTTTACAGACTAATACTGTGGTAGACAAGGTTTTACATTCTGAATCAACTAATTGTATGTGTGAAAGCGAGTGAAAATATGTCTCTGTAATTACAGTATTGTCCAATGGTCAAGTCAGGTGAGGTTCTTTTATGTTCAGTTTCCAAGGTTTCAAAAAAAAGTACAACTAATCACATATTGAATTGTACCTGGAATTATAAAAGCCTTACATTTCTGCCTCAAAAGAAAGAAAAAAATTGAAATAAGGGCCTCTTGGCAAACCTTTTGACCACTATATCCATCCACGTAATTATGCATGCATCACAAATATAAGTGTTTGTTCTTTTAAAGATGTACAAAGGAAAGGTCTTTGTTCATAAAGCAACGTGGAACCAGATTTGAACAGTTCAATTATCTTTATCCAACAATGTGGTATTTTTATGTTGGAGACCCATGCTCATGCCCTTCCACCTAGATACTCTTATAATTCAGAAACATGTTTTATGTGAGCAAAAGCGGGCTGAAGGAGTCAAAATATGCAGGTATTCTGATTATACAGGACTGTGAATAGTTTGTTTTATTCATTCAAATAATGACATAAAGATGTATTATAAGGTTATAATATAAAGGCATAAGGTGGTGCCCTTATGAACAGTGGTGGAACAAAAGTGCGTGACTAAAATGCATTGTCTGTTTGTGCTAATAGTATTGCCTAATTGTAATGAGATACATGTAAAGCCTTACATTTCTGGAACCAGGATTGTGGGATCTCATTTGTTCCCACTTAATGGGACAAACACCACATTCAGGCATGGCATTCATACAATATCTTTCATTTTTTAAATCCTTCCCAGACATTGCAAGGGCAGAAACTGAACTGAAAATGACAGATTCTGTTTGAGCTGCTCTCAGTCTCAGTCGGTACTTACCATTATGCTTTAGTAGTAACTGTTGGTACAGGACCATCTAGTCATGTGGTAATCTAGTCAACAAATTTAAAAAAAGCATCCTTTTATGTTAACGATTACATTAATAAAGTAGCCCAGGCTAAGAGCTGATGCTTTCATCAATGTAATGATGATTATGTTCTAATAAAATGCCACTTAGCTTTAAGGTGCCATGAACAACAACACAATCATCAGATAATACTTAGTTCAATCACTGTATGATAAACCCTTATTGTATTTAAAGTGGACGCTGGGGGTTCATTAGCCCTGCCAAATTAGTGCCTTTTAATATTGTTAAAGGTCTTTTTATATATATATATATAATATATATATAATATATATATAATATATATATATATATATATATAATATATATATAATATATAATATATAATATATATATATATATATATATATATATATATATATATATATATATATATATATATATATATATATATATATATATATATATATATATATATATATATATATATATATATATATATATGGAGATGTTCATTTAAAACCAATGGATCTCTGATTAAGTGTGCTCCTAGAAACAGACTCTTCCCAATCAAGACCCAAAGCCACAACAACAGTTTTTTTAAAGAAAACTCAAATCCACAATACTGATGGTGTAAGTACCAGTGCCACTTTGAGCTGAATGGAGCTGTAATTAAAAGAGCTATGTGTTTTAGAGGGTCCCTTTAATGCAGTGGGTCAACCCCCCTCACAATGTTCTGGTTATACAGGTTGCCATTAACAACAATCAGAGCCAGCACCGGGAATGAGACATCTAATCAGTCTCTCAACGCTGTAATGCCGGCCTAATGAAAGAGATTTAAAACGCTTATTTGAAAGAAGCCGGAGTGTGCTTCCCTGATGATGTTTTGCTGCTCTGCGATGAAGATAAAAACAAGGTAATAACACTGGACCAATCAGACTTAAACAGGATTTGAGATATTGAAAAAATGATTAATTTTAAAAGATGTGAATTTGTAGTTGCTTTGGGCCACTATTGTTTTCCAAATGCTGAAATGACCTGGTATAACCTTCCTTTTTCATAAAGAAAGGGAGAGCCCCTAGCAATAAACAGGCCAACCTCTATTCTTACCTTTACACATGTTAAAAGCTAACACGTAACCCATAAACAAAAATAGAAAATAAATGTAATCAAATTTATTTTCTTTAAACAGGTGACAAAGAGAGAAATACATATACAGTAATATATAAATATAGTCTATTATGGAAAACTTCAATTGTATTAAAGGCTCACCAAAATGATCTAACGGTTTTTGAAGAAGCAGAGACATCTGAGACAAGAGCTAAAAGATTAAACACATCTTAAGTACAAGCCTGGCTGGCATCAGGAGGAAACTGTCCAGTCAGACGTCACCATCTGGGAAAACAGTGTAAGCTTAAATTGTTATACTCCTGATGCTGGGCAAGAAGAAGTTCTTTCAGTTTATATTAAATCAGACACAGATCTGCTATCTCTATAGAAAAAATAAGAACTTAAGCACCTGTTTACTCCATATCCTTTTGTTTTTAGTCTTACATGTTGGCAACTGCAACTTGGCAAATCTATTGCATGCATCCTGCAGAAGTGTTTGTTCTTGTAATGATGTACGTAGAAAGTCATACATACGGTACATAGAGTCTTTTTCAAACATGTTCATGGGACCAGATCTGAACAGTTGAGTTCAGATCTGGTGAAGAAAGATGTATTATAAAGGTTATAACAGCAAAAGGGTAAAGTTAGAGGTGCTTTTATGGACAGTGCAGAAGAAAAGGAAGATATATTGTCTGTTTGTGCAAATAGTATTGCCTGCTACTAACAAATGAGTGCAAATAAATGCAGAACTACCACTTTAAAATAAACACATAGTTGTGTAGGAGTGAAAACTGTTTTGAAGTTTAGATGGTGCTTTGACAATCTGATCAGTAGTCTTTGCAGTAATCAGTTGTGGCAGACACAGGCCCACTCCTGTCAGCGCCACGGGCTGCTGCAAAATGAGGCAGTATTACTTTTTTTTTTTACTGCTGCAAAAGCTGAGGGATGTGTTGTCAGGCGACCATTTGGCAAAGGTTGGGAGTAGGAGTGGAAGGGAAAAAAACGCATTAAACACAGTGAAGAGATGAAGCGAGAGGCTAGTATATGGGCCACAGCCTGCAGAGGTGGAGGGATATTGAACAAGTGAAGGAGGAAAAGGCAGCACAGCCAAGAGGGTTGTGGTGCAGAAAGTAACTTGCTCACTGCAGGCTAGAACTCCACTATATTACCTTTTGAGGCTGTCCACCTGAATGCAGCCCAGAGCCTCACACTTGTCTGTCGGGAGTATTTCACCACTGCTCTGCATTATTGTAGCTCCAAGCTGCTCTTTTACCGATTGCATCTTTAAACCGAAGTCACAGATTTACAACCATGTCTCCCAAATCAAATGTTTCTGACTATTTCTATTACTATTTTACATTTTCATCGGTACTTGCAAGTTCACAACCAAATTCTTAACACTGGTAACCACAGAAAAAGTTACTTGTTTCCATTAAACGGATGTATCAAAGGAATAGGAACAGGAAAGGATACCAGCATTATGAATACAGATAAAATACAATTTAGTATTTGAATACCTGACTAGTAATGAAAGGAGAAATGCATACATTTTTGGTTGTATCTTGCAGCAGAATGTCTGGAGATCATCCAGATCATAATCCATGTACATCCAGATGCCTTTTTTGTAACATTTTCTTGCAGCATAATATAAGAAAGCAACTCAACATGTCCCAGAATGCAGGGATAGGCTATTGATTGTGACTTAAACAAGTTCAAAATGTAGAGTCCAGATAGATTCACTTATAGACACCCAAATTCTTCATGCTAGATTGTGTGCTAACAAATAAACATGAATGTGCTTCTCCATAAGCAGTGCTTAGTTTGTCTGCACTGGGAAGCTGCATGAATATATATTATATATATATATAATATATGACCAATTATATTATACAACATTCTACACAATGCACCATTGACCTAAACCGAAGAGAATTATTTATAAAGATGTTTATATGTTAAAAAAAAAATAAAACAGTCCATTGCAAATTTTGATGAACTGCACTGGTCTGGCATAAGTTTCTTAATATTCTTGGCAAGTAATTGTTATATTACTACAATAAAAATTACTAAATGTCAATGTCTAAATAAATGTCTACAACAATGTTTTTTTTGTTTTCATTTGCTGCCTTCAGTGAACACTATGTATTTCGAGCTATAAGTATTATCATTAGTCTTAAGTAAAGGTATATTTGGGACTGTGGTGTATTTAGTTTATGTTATATAAGTGTGCAGGGTTAAACCGTGAAGACCCTATAGAGTGGGGATGACACACTTGTGCTGCTGGGGCCTCTCTTTTTTTTGGACACTGTGAAATGATGGGATAAGTCCTGAGGTCCGTCCTGGTAATGGTGCCAAGCCAACTTGGATGTTATGATGAAAACGAGAGACATGTAATCTCTCCGGGTAGAGAGGTGCCAGAGAAACAGCTTTTCCTGTTTGTCCACTGCACAGATTTAGAGCCTTCATCCAGCTCTCACTGCCTCCACATTATTCTCCAAATTCCCACAGTGTGGCCAATCAACAGATGTGTTTAAAAACAAATGGACGATTTCTTTGACCCATCAAGCCTCTTTCCAAAGTCAGGGATATTGTGTCCCATATAGGAACATGGCAAATGGTCCTCATTGTTTGTAAGTGGGACGTTCATATTCCTGACACTGAGCAAGTGCTTAGACTTTTAGCAAAAATGTCAGACAAAGCAGAATGTATAGCTCCAGGCAAATTTAAAAACTGCTGCGGTAACAAAAGGCAGTAAAACAAATTAGAGACATTATTTCTAACATTTGACTGTTTGGATATTGAACTCCGCAAAGGACCGCTCAACCTTGTTATAAACAAATGTGCGAGATGATGTAGTATTTATTATTTAGTATTTAGATGAAAAAAAAAAGTGGATTGAAAACATACAGATAAAATCACAATTAACACTGCCATAACATTTACTAGAAAATAATCACTCAATCAATAATTATTCCACTCCAGCTGCTTTGTCTTTTAAGGTTCTCATTCATTTCATGATGTTATTCATCCTTTCACTTTTAGCTATTATTTTTTTTTCCCATTTTATGTTGTATATTGATATTGTTTTCTTCTTGTGTGAGTTTTTTTTTTTACAAGGCGACCTGGAGGGCTAAACAAAAACAATTAAATATAATAACAGAATTAGAGAACAGAAACATGTACATTTATTACTAAGTATACAGCCAGATATGTTAACTGTTAAACTGACTATGTTAAACAAAATGTCAAAGAAAAACAGAAAGGACTAATATATGATCCAAACTTAGAAGGAACCATCTACATTATACATTCCTTTGGCACCTGTGGTTGGATAGTATCAGGACTCACGAGAGAAGTACCTAAATGTTCTTGTTTTGTGTGATATTGTTTCAATGAATCCTTATAATACTGTATATGAATACATATATACTGTACTTCACTCTCACTTACTGTCATCTAAGCTGCAGCTATAGCCCACTTTATCCAGGAAAGCAGCACAGCAGGGTTTAGAGGGTGTCAGAGTTTTGTGCTGATTTCCAACTTTTATCTGCCTTCAGCCTTTATCTGTTTTGATCTTTGGACACTATATCTAACCCATTCTCAATATGCTTGTCTTGAAGCCAAACATCATTGTTTAACATCCTACCATCTATGCAGTAGCAACAACTGTTTTTGTATTATTAATTGTGCTTCAACATGTCATCTTAAAAGAGGATAAATTATTTTTATTTTTGTTCATTTTAATTAGTTTAAACTAGTAAGCAAATGATTCCAAATACGAAGAAGCATTTAATATAATACAGTTATTATAATAATTTTGTTTAAGCTTGCATTAGTGTGAACAAAGTAGTGGGAGATCCATGAATTAAGTCTGGGCTCCTGTAGCCAGACAAGACCAGACTAAGCTTTGGTAACACACTCAATGTCCCTTGAGTTCAAAGGTCAAATTAACCACTAAAATGTCTAAAATTATCAAATATAGATTGTTTTTTTTCACTTCTGGCATACGCAACTTGACTTGTCAATCTTAAAAAAAAAAAAAAACTCTGCCCTTTTATGTTAAGTCCAGCCTTTCATTAGACGATGGGCCAGCTCTGGACACGCCCTGAAAATGGGTGAAAATGACGCCATCTCCCGAGCCGTTTCACGTCATGAAAATCTAGCCCGTACAGTAGCTGCATTCAAAATTTGCACCTCATTATTTTCTTGGAAAATAGTAAACAATGTGTTGTTTCCATTTCTTTCTTCTACAAACATTAACATTCCCTGCGTAGCTGACAGTAAATACACCCCCCTCCCCCCACATTGTCAACATGCCTTAAAAAAAAAGTAATCGCTTCATTTGTGACTAAAGCAAATAATTCCAGTAATTCTGTTTAAAATTGGGTCAATAAATCGCTGTCAGTCTATTTCATTTGGCCCTGTGTCATTAAAGCCTGAATGATACCGCTGTTCGACTTCTGCCACTGCTGTTCTTGGCAAGCGCTGCATACATTAATATTCATCTGGATTGGCTGGCTCGGACGCACACAAACACTCAGGGGGAAGACAAGATAAAGAGAGCGGGAGATTATTTAAAATTGATGAAACTAATAGAGCTAAATGACTGGCTTCACCTTCTCCTTCAAGAGCAGTTTTCCAAATGAATAATACAAGACCAAGTTTTGTTAATGAATCTGAAATAAATAAGGTTATAGACGCATCTTATGCCATCTGATAGTTTGGGGAAACTGCTTAAGAAAGGCTAACTTACTTTAAACCACAAGAAGCTATGCTATACTGTACTTCACAGACACAGAGAGAGAGCATCTGATTAGCATTGCATATGAGACGATATTGAGTCAGACCTATTGGAAATCCAAGGAACTAGACTGTGTATACAGTATGTTGAAGTGGAGCTATGGGTCAGAGTGGCTATAAAAGTTAGCCTTGACGAGTGAATGAGCTGTCAATCACCTGTCACTGCCCACACAACAAAATAAAAGCTGAACGAGTCCAGAAAAAAAAAAAAAAAAATTATATATATATATATATGCTTAATTATTGGTGCTGTCATTTAAATCTGTCAATCAAAACACTTCTAAACTTAAAAAACTGACATTTTCACAATATTACTAATTTAGACAGTTTTATTATAAACACATTATCGTACAAATAGATGACAAGTGTAAATGTAAAATATAAGCTGTGTAGAGAGTCAGGACTTTGGACTTGCGTTTGGCAAATGTGAAGCTATATAAGGGCCAGATGTTCCAAGAGGTAACTTAAGCAAAGCCTTCAGAAGTCCCCAAATTTGAGCACTATTTTAGACCTGGTTAAGTCTAGGGCGCAACACTTGACATGTTATGGTTTGGGTAAAACAATCTCTGGTGCGGTCGCTCTTTAAGGGCAGTTCACCTAGATAAGAGTAAATGCTGCAGTACAGCCCTCAGTGACCAAAATACTTGTGCCAAAATGTGGGTCTTTTAACTGAACTTAGGTAAAGCCGGGTATACACTGTATGACTTCGGCCATTTCAGACAAAAGATGCAGTCATGGGAAGAAAGGGGTCATTCTAGCTCAAAACCATCCACAACTTTGGTCACGTTACCTGATTGATAATAGGAACAATCTGTAAAAAAGCCTTAAGACCTTAAGAAATCCTACTGGATAAATGTCTATTCCAGCTTTAGTTTTTTTTTTTTTTTTTTTTTTTTTTTAGAAACAGAGAAACAGTACAAAATATATATATATATATATTTAAAAAAGAAATATGGTTTAGTACAAAATTTAGTCCCTGGTTTAGGTTTTGTCCTAAATTTGGGATTTGGCAGAATTTGAGTCCTCCTTTTAGATCCTTCACTAAGCCATAGACAAAAGGCTGGTACGTAGAGGTTTATTTTTTATTGCCATTAAGCCTTTATCCATCCACACCAATGAAAAGCTTTAAAATGCATATTAACACATGTTATCCTTTTTCTGCAGCAGAATCTGTGCTTAAAATGCCTCTCCATTTTTCTGTGTAATCTTCACCGGAGGCGTCCTGAGCCTAGATGTCTTTTCCAACTGAATGTCTAATAAGTTAAACGTGGAAAATCATTTTTGTTTGTCTATAAACTGTGACTTCAAGTTTTGAATGTTTAAAATAGCAACTTAAAATTAAATTTTTGATCATTTCCTGTGTTTACGGCAAAGGCAATTACAAGACAAAACCGTGAAAGCTTTTAGAGCCTTTGAAACTACATTTGTTTTCCCATAAAGTGAAGTAAATTGGTTCAAACATGATTGCACTCAGCTTTAGGAATTACAGACCACCTCAGAAAAGCTTTAAAGACCAGTTGTCAAGATTCAATGTGTACTTTTCTATGAGCTGTCGTCATGGGCTCGGGCGTGCGCCATGAGGGGTCTGGTCATTAGCGGACTTATGGCGAGTGCAGGGTAATTATTAAATGGTTTCTTTCAACAGGCGCTAAAAGAGTGTTGTTGGCAGCCTCTGGTCACAAGCTGTTCAACCTTACGCGCACTAATTGCTCTCTGTCAGAAGGCCAGAGCACGTCATATACAAAGTGTTAAGGCGAGAGGACAACATGCTAATGAAAGGGAGTGGGGACCAGTGCATGGTTAAAATGGAAAACACATGACTCTATCAAGATGTGAATGATTGTTTAGAAAAGAAAAAAAAACGATTTTCCATTCATTCAGTTACTATTGCAGTCAAAAGTTGCGGTGCAGTGCATTGCAAACATTAGCCATCTTTGTATTAAATTATGAACTTATTGGGCTAGCTTTTCATGATGGCACACTTATTTTCAGGACCTCTCAAGAGCTGGTTTCTTTTTAGAT
The DNA here is from genome assembly GCA_024349245.1 of Neodontobutis hainanensis. Lineage (NCBI taxonomy): Eukaryota > Metazoa > Chordata > Actinopteri > Gobiiformes > Odontobutidae > Neodontobutis > Neodontobutis hainanensis. Next base: position 1,543,935 of record JALDNG010000038.1, on the reverse strand, counting down.
TCACAGGTCAAGTTCGTATGTCCGAGGTGAAAGAACAGACTATATTTGGTCATTTTAGATGGTTTTAGTGGCTATTTTTACCTGTGAACTCAAGAGACATGCATTTACCAGATGACAAACAACACGTAACTCAAGAATTACTGATGTGTGTAATGTTGGAGCAATGAACAAAAAAAAAACAGTTCCTTAAATACAGGTGTGTAAAAGGTGAGTAAACGCGTTCTTCGTTTTGGATGGATCTACTTTTTGAAAAACTTCTGACTGCATAAAGACTAGTGTAGAGTGGTGCCGGTTAAACATAGTGTTACTTGCTTGATTCTTTGATAAATCAGTCCACTCTGACACCAAATAAACCGTCGCATGTTACTCGCATCTGCTTTAAAAGCTTAATTATACAGCAGGAGTGTCCGCGTCGCTGCTACTGCCCTGCGTGTGTGCAGCTCTCCATCTTTTCTCCTTTTCATCCATACTTTTGTAACAGTCTTGCTTCTTTAAATGGCTGAACTACATTATCTACTTTTGTATTATGTTTGTTGCCCTATATAGTATATATATATTTTTATCTTTTTGTTCTAATAAAAGGTTATGGCATTGTTATGGTTGTTTTTGCTACAGTTGAGCTCACTCGGTGATCAGACAACACAAACTACCAAAAGCAAGTGTTTACCTCACTGCTGTGTTTTAGTGAGCTTTTATTTTGATAGCTTAGCAGGAGTTTATTTTAAAACTTAGTACATACTTCCTTTGTTTTCTGCCTTGTTTTTTTAGTTAAAGTCAATCTAATGGTTTCTCTTAAAATAAATTGAGTTTAACTTTTTAACAAAAGACCATGTAGTAACTGTACTGTGCCTGTGGTCACAGCACACAAGATTCATTCCAAATGATTTCTTTAATAAATCTCTGAAGTCATTTATTAAAACACTCGGGTGACAAGCAGCAATAAATAAGACGCTCTCCAAACCAAAGTGCCAATAAGCCCGAGTCAGTTCCGTTCTTCCAGTTGTTTAATCAAAAATTAAAAATAAATAAAAACGTGTGTTTTATGAGCCATTTCTGTGTCAAACACACGTACTCAGTTCACACAAACATATTACTGGAAGACTATCTTGTTATTTTGTTTGCAAAGTTTGTTGAGTACTTCAACGGGTTATGTTTCATTGAATAAAGTAAAAGCACAGTAAGGTTTGTTTTGATAAACTGCTGTTAAATCTCTTGTGTTGTGCATCATGAACATACAGGATCTGGGTGTACTATAAATTCTGTGCTGCTGTAATATCATATGCAGCCTGTCAGCAGTCTCTACCACACTGTTGTTGTTCTGTGCATCACTACAGGCTGTCTTCTCTCATACATTTCTCAAGACTTTGCTCTCCAAGTAGTCTTCTCATTGTCTACCATGACCCCATATAGAAAGTACAGCCTCTGGTTTGATAATTGCTTCACTGGTTAAATGTAAACCCTGACAATGTTTCTTTTTTTTCTTCTTTTGGTGCCCCAGGACAATTGTCAGTTCAGGAAGAGCTTTATTTACATGTCAAAGTGTCTCCTCACTTCACAGAACTGCTCGGATGTTTAAATATAGCAGGGCTGGGAGACAGATGTCACACATATGTACAAGAGCTGAACGTCAGCTGCTCCTGTGCTTACTTTTATGAAACTTTTTTTCTACTTTCCTTAGAATGAATGTTTAAATTTTAAACAGAAAATTTGACCCAGAAAAAAAGTTGTTCAATAGCAATAGCATCCAGTCTATAGCTTATTAAAAAAAGCCTGACTTTACACATGTTCTTCTTCCTTGTTCTAATAGAAATTTGACAAAACTAATTTCATTTTATTTCAACTTTCTGTCATGTTCCTGCTTTTGTTTTGTTAAAAAAGTAAAACCAATCAAGTTTTTCTCCAGTTTACCGCTTATCGTTAGCTTAACTGCAACTTCAGCATCCGAACAGCCATTATCTCCTTCTTGTTAAACATTATGTGATTAAATTACAGTTTTTATCTGCGTTTTACTTTGCCTAACTAACTCAGCACAGAAAATACATTTTCTCTTCTTCATCTTCTTCTATGAGGTTATATGGACAGCTTACAACAAAAATTTGCATTAAACTTTTTTCAGATTTATTGGTAGTCATTACGCTTCCTCTTCCTGGAACTGGTGTAGACCAATGGGATCTCTCCTTTTTTGACCATGTGATTTTCATGAGTAGGTTAAAAAAATAAGGTGGACACTCTTAATTTCTCATGGTGAATTAATGCCAGTGGATGTCCAGGGTCTACATTAACTCACACTCAGACTGCCACTGATTGTAGAAAAATTATTACTGAAGGTTACCAATGTTGTTACAAAGCTCAGCGTGTTTGTACAATTCCTCTGCTGGAGCCGAGTGCATTAGTTCCCACACACAAACATATCGCACCAATCACATTACAGTCGCTGACACAGTCTGCTGTGAATAAAAAAAATAAATAAATCACACCCTGGGGACCACTTTGGCAGAAGAAGCACATAAGAATAACTGTAAAGTCAAAAGAGGCACTGTTGACATCACTTATTTACCATGGATGGCCTTTGACCACCTCTAACCTCTATAGCTGTATGGGATGTATTACACCTCTCATAGGGCATAATGGTTCAGTGCTTTTAGAGGAAAAATAAAAAAAAAGCCCAGTTTGTGGCGTCTTGACTGTTAGTTCGTTATTACAGCCCTTGTCCCTTTCTCTGCGTTTGTCTGCTTGCACACAAAGATGATAAAAAACAAGTAAAAGCATCCATTCTTTCTTGAATTATACACATTCAATATATTTTTTAAGCGCCAAATGTCCAGCCTGGGATGTCAAATGCACTTTTGAAGTCTGGGAGTGTAGATCTTTTCACCTTGTTTGAAGCTGGTCCCAACAAAATCAAAAAAGGCGGTTATAGAGCTTGTGTTTACTTATTTATCGGCTTCATGCACTTATCTTTAGCTCACACGACGTGCACAGTGGACACCTGAGCCTTTTGGGTAAGGATATTTCATAAACTGACATTAATAATTTGGGCCAGTGGTAACTTCTCTCCAGAACTCAGTTGGGATTTCAGATTTTTTCTTTCTCTGTCCTATTGAAATTGGATTGGCAGGTGGTTTGAGGTATGGGCCACTAAAGTAGTAATGACTAAACTTTCTCAAATATATATTTTAAGTGGAAGGAAACTAGAGAAAGTTAGAAAATGGTTGACAGTGATGAAGTGTGTTGGGAGTTCTGCCAAAGGTTTTCAAAGGCCATAACTAAGCCTCATTGTCTTATTAGTTTGGGCCCGACCTTTGTTTTGACTGACACGTTGACCTAACATTTCATCCACACTGGAGTATAGAAAGATGTTTTCACTTCTGCGAGTCATTAAAACACTAAGGAACTGACCCTTTGCTAACCTCTTGTTTATCAGACTTCAATGTTTTTTATCAGAGCAACATAAGTAATAAAAAAAGTTTCTTGCAGCTGCAGTTGACTTCTATTGCAAAGTATTATATTATTGTTCTACAGGCAATGCATAAATAGTTAAATTTTCTGTGGATTTGTTTAGTTCTTGATCATTTTAGCTAAATACTCATTTCATACTGCAGAGGTCAAGAACCACCTGACACAAAGCCAAGCAGCACTGTCATTTGAGTGCAATCATAAATACAAAATTAAATATCTTTTAAATGTTTTATGCTGCTGTTGTCATGGCCGCTCGTCATGTCACCTGTGCAACCAGCCACTCCCGTGATACACACCTGCAGGCCATTACAATCAGGCAGGTACATAAGCATTGCAGCAAACACAAGTCCTGTTGATAGATTGTTTTACTGCCTTCAGAAGAGCACAGTCATTGGTACCTGAGACTGTGGATGGGTTCTGCTAACACGGTTACCCGGTTCTGAGTCATTTGGCCTTCCTGGACCAACTCATTGTCGTGTGGTGCCAGTTGTTCACCGGGTCTGACCAGCCACGTCCAGTTAATGCACAACCTTAGTGTTTGCGTTCTCTCTCATTAAAGACTACACAGTTTAACATTCTGAGTCTGGTATTGTGCATTTGGGTCCTGAGTTTGTTGTTATTGCTATTGTCCTGACAGAACAAAAGGCTATCCTGCTATCAGTTAATTTTAACAACTGTGCTCAGTACATAAACATTTGGATGTATAGGTGAGGCACATTAGGCATAAAAACCTGTCTAACTTGAACAACAAACTTGACCTGAGGAGTAGTTGGGTTGGAGTGCTTTGTATTTGAGAACATCCAATGTTTTTGTAAATCATGCACAGTGTTCTTAAAGACGAGCAGGAATTTAAACCACGCAGATTTTGAAATAAAATATACATTGAAACTAAATCTTACCATGTGCTGTTTTTTACTTGTCATTCATTACTTTTTTTTATTTAAATACACATTTTCCCAAAAGACAAAATTTTCCTAGCTATGTCCATCAAAATTGAGTAAAAAAAATGTGCAGAAGATAACTCCATTAATTGTATTTGGAGTGTCAACCTGAATTTTTTTTTTTTTTTTTTTTTTTTTGATATGTCCATTTATGCTATCTGAAAGCTATTGTTTTACTATGGCCGTAAAACCCGGATATAACCACCATTTTATTGCCCTGTCGTAATGACAATATTGGAAAATAGGGGAACAATGGGCGGATTACATCCATTTTATTTACAATCTATGTACTGTGAGCCAAGAGTTTCCCGCGGTAACTTTGTAATTCGGTAACATCCAGTTCCATGACCAAACGTATAATAGTTTGTGGACGTATATTCCTTTCGTAGATGCTGTGAGTGCATATCGGAGCTATTGAAGACCTGGAGAAGCTGTGGTCCATATGTTACTATGATTTTACTGTGAGCAGTTTTTGCTAGACATTTGCAAACCCCTCAGAGGAAAGAAACAGCGGTCTGGGACATGTAGAAAGTGTGACATCAAAGTATAAGTTCTCCACTTTCATATGCAAAAAAAATATTGCTCTAGCTTATTTCATTGCAACTCTATTGGCATCTAAAAAAAGGTATGCAAATCGAATCGGGGGCACTCTAGCTGTTTTTAAAGGGTTAAATAAAGGCACCCTATAAGTTTAACTAAAGCGGTTTTCCTGCACTATACACATCCATCCCATTCAGAAAGTCCCAATCCTTGTGCTATTACTTATGCTGCAATAGCTGCATGTCCTCTTCTGCAGAGGGATGGAATTGAGTGTGCTTTTCCAAGCTAACCACTAATACAGAAATGAAAGAAAAGTGAAAAGTTACAAATTAGAGTTCATGGCTCCTCTGGCAGCCTTTCAAGGGGAGCTGACAGGGCCCTGACTCACGCTGATCTCACTCAACGCAATGATCATTAAATAATAGAGGCCCATTTCTTGCACATCCCCCTGAATGGATTTAGGATTTTCAGCACTTTTAACTTCCCCACTGAGCCACACAATCAATATTTGATCAAGGCTTTAGTTATTAGAGCTCATGCATTCCTGTTTTCCCTTGAAATTCCCATTTCCAGATGTGTAATGCCTTTTTAAACTAAGATGGCGGCACTGGCTAATATTTGATTTTCTCAGTGTACAACCACAATCGGTGCCCTTTTGAACTGTATAATTTCAGGCCTGAGTAGCTTCAATGTAATCGGCAATAGATTGTGGTCAAAAATGAATCGCTGAGAGGATGTTAAGTCACTGTTTTAATCAATGAAGGCAAGTTTAAGCAGTGTAATTCTGCCTGGCCAAGATGTACCTAGTAACACGGAAAATGTATATTTATTTAACTCCCATAATGACATTGACGACACATCCAAATGTATTTAGCGCTACTAACGGGTACACAATATACAAGTTAAATAATGAACATGAAAGACTAAAGGACAGGTTGGGTTTCACAAAAAAAACAAAAAAAAAACATCTGGCACGTGTAGACAAGTTTTTTTTTTTTTTAAAAGGGAAAAGGTTTCATGTAGATGGGATAGACTCTGGCCCTGTGTGACCCATAAAGGATAAGTGGTAGAAAATGAAGACGACAGTTTAAAGCCTCCTTTACTACAATCTACAGTATTTGACAAGATTATGTCAATTATTCCCTGGTCACTGGTCATTAAACAATTTACTAATGTATTCTCAGTCAGTCTTCTCTATTCTGCAGATTTGTGTGGACATATTTACCAAATGTGTTGACAGAGTGTAAAACATTCGGGCAAATGCTTGGTTTGATCTGCAAAAACATGTAAAAAAAAAAAACATCCAGAATTAAAAGCTTCAAGCATGGTTAACATCAATTTTGTCTTTTCACAGCCAGGCCTAAGGTTTTTTTTTAAATTCTGCATTCACTGAAAATATTTGAGTTTATTATTTTAAGTTTTCCCATTTAATTGGATAAAATGAGGGGCATGGAAATCACAGTGGACTGAAGCCATTCCATTTCCCTTTCAGACGAGCACTTTGACACTTGGAAATGGGCAATAATTAAAATCTGATTTGCATAATGTTCCTGAAAACTTCATGGACAGCAAATTTAATTAATCTTCTACTTATAAACCGTGACCTTGGAGTTCCTTTAAAAAATAAATGCTTTTATTTTTAATTCCTTTTTCAAAGGTATGTTAATTGCATCACTGAATGGATTTTCCAGTGTACAGCCCATATCTCTCCAGTGGTCATGAAAGAAAAGTGTGGTGCATTAAGACAATTACAGTAAGCAGGACAATAAAACCCCTCTGCAGTAAATATTAAACGGATTTTGCATGTTTTGCTAAAGTAAAAAAAAAAATCTATATGGGATTAACTGCTTAAAATGTTCTGCTTGATCCCTTGACTGGACTTCAAAGTAGAGTTATATTGGTCACAGGAAGCGTTCAGTAAGACGGGACATTATCTGCGGTCCTGTCATGCCACTAAAACCTCAGAAGTCGCCAAGTTCATCCCAGAAAGTTTGAAACATGTGGAAGGCACAAGCGGGTGGTGACAGGATTAAAGTCATTCTGTGATTTTTGTTTGTAGGGACCAATTCCTCATTAAATTGCCTTTTAAAAACGTCTCCCTACTCCCTCGCCCTACACACTTCCATTTGTGTGGAAAGTCTGCCATGTTAAGGACCATCTAAGGGTTGTGGTGAGGGGTCAGATTTCTATATTTTAAGATTCTTGGGAGCTCTGTATTTAGACCTTACAAGGGAACTATTCAGCTGTTAGTGTGTTTCCCTACTGAATGCACAACAGGAGAGGATGTGGGTATGGAGTCGTTTTGGAAAGGCCCATTATCAGTAAGGGATCAGTTTTTTTTTTTTTTTTTTGTGTGACAATACTGTTGGTATACACTGAGTTTGGTCAGGATACGGTAAACAAGGTTACAATGGACAGTATGGTTTTAATAACTGCTAACTCGTAATCAGAAAACTGTATTGTTCAACACTAAAGTGACATTATCTCATCTTGGTGCTTATTTCAAAGTTTCATTGTTTTGTTTATTGCAAGCTGATGAGATTTAACTTGCTGACAAGATTTTTAAATCTTGTGTGACATCTCTCATGAGATGCAAGTTAATCATGTGGACTTTTTTTTTTAAAGTTACAAATGTAAAGAGTTAAAAAATGAACAAAGCAATGAAAAAGGAACACAAATTAAGTGTTGGCTCTTGAATAAAAGACAACAATTTTGATTAATATATTTAGAGGGTAAGTATTTTCTAAATTGTATTTCCAGAGAAGAAAATGCTTGTTGAGCTTGCGGCGTAATGTTCTTTAATTTCACTTTTAGACGGTGGGGTAAACACACTGTGTTGTGGCCAACTGTGGCTCTAAACTGCAATTTGATCTATGAAGAAAGCTGTTTACCGACTCCCACCCAAGATGAATCGAGTGTGTCTGTGGATAATGAACTCTGTATAGGAGCCTCAAGAAATGTGCAGACCACTCAAAGAACCGTTTAATCAATTTTCTAATAATTATGTTGTGACCTGAATTTGGACAGACGGTGGCTCTTTGAGAAAATAAATCGGCTCAAACACATTATTCGACAAAAGACCCTGCAAATGCTGCATGTGATTTGCTCTTAGCATGATATCTCCACTTTCAGCTGGCAGTGCAGTCATTTCATTTACACTGAAATAGGAAAACAAATATGTCCGCCAGCTTTGCCAAATGCTTTTGACAAATTACAGTGTCAGCTGATGGCAGAGCTGCTGGTTGTGTTCTCAAGTGCCACTGGTAAACGTCAGAGTATTCTAATCAGCTTTTTCACTTATTCAGCTATTCCCTCGTAGACTTCAGAAGTAAAACTTTTTAACGGCAAGATGTACACTTGTTTTATAAATGTTTTAGTGCCTGTGTACGCCAGAAAATAAAGCGACCTAGAGCTATTTCCCTCTCAGGTGTGTTGTCATGTTTCCCAAATGCAGATATCTGCTTTTTTATTAGCCTATTTTCTGATTAATTGGTATGCTAGAATTTTTTTTTTATTATTATTTTCCAATCTTTGTTACAACCAAGTTATGTATATTAATTTCAAAGTTAGTTTTTCTAAATTTGATTTTGAAAACTTTCAGAAAGGTATAATAATGTTGTTGTTGCATTGTGGCCTGTAGAAGTCCGGTTATGGTCCAAAGACTCCTGCTTTATGTGGAACTGATGTGTCTTTAAGCTCCTCCCTCTATGCTACTGACCATGGCTTTCTATTGTTTTTCATAGCTCACTCTGTAATAGAAATCCAGTATGAACATCAAGCAAGGCTTTTAATTTCCTATTTGATTGTGTCATTAGAAAAAAACAGCGTGTCTACTGGATTGAAGCTGCGTCTGCTGAGTGTCATTATAAATGTACTGGATGAAATCAAGCTGTTTTATCTACAATGCTTGTCATTTTATCTTGTATAAGAATATAGCCCGAAAACAAAGGCAAGGCAATTTTTTTGTATAACACAATTCATACACTGGGTAACTCAAAGTGCTTTACAGGAATAATAGACAATTTACAAGATTTAGAATTAGAAAAATTAAACATTTTAAAGTGTTTTTTTTTTTTTTTATCTGCACTTCTTTTAAGTTGTAAGGTTTTTAACCTCCCTTTGAACATTGATGGAGTTGAGACTTGTTTTTCTTCATCTGGAAGGTTGTTCCAGGTTTTTGCAGAATGAAACTTAAATGCTGCTTCACCCTGTTTAGTTCTAACTCTGGGCTCGAGCAGGAGGCCTGTCCCAGATGTTCTCGGAGTCTGAGAAGGTTCATAAGCAACTAGCCAGAAATGTATCAGAAATGTATTCTGGTGCTAAACCATTAAGAGACTTGTAATCCAGCAGTGCTGTTTTTAAAGTATACTCTCTGGGCAACAGGAAGGAAGTACAGAGACTTTAAAACTGGTGTGATGTGGTTGTGCTTCCTGGTGTTAGTTGGAACTCAAGAAGCCACATTCTGAATAAGCTGCAGCTGTCTTAACCCTCGCTTTGAGAGACCATTGAGCAGGATTTACAAATTACAAACAGTCGCTTCATTAATGCCTGCTCCATTTTAGGCACTAGTCAGTCATTAATTTAAACATTTTGTTTTATTTTTCCTGTTGGACTATATTGGTTCAGTCCCAGGAGCATTTACAGAGCACGTTGTCCAGCTCCAGAATGATTACGCCGTATAGCAGTAGTGTCAAAGAGTCTGTGTGTGAGCCAAGATACTTAATGTATTTTGGTTTCAGAAAGATCAAGGCTAAAAATAAATAAAAAATTATTGCTGTAGACATTTGAGGAATAAGAACCATGCACAATTAGTTTCACAATACAGCATTTTAATTTGTGCTATACAAATAAACTTGCCTTTTGCTTTAATATGCACAGAGAGAATTAGTCTCACAGTGCATTCATCAAGGGGAAAACTATTTTATACCGATTGAAGCCCAATATGCAGTTCATAATTATTAACAAACACTTAAGTTGCATGAGTCAAAAGCTTGGAGTAATTAAAAGTCTAGCTAATAGATGGCAAACCCTTAAAATTCAAAAATTCTCACCTGAAAACATTTTTCACCTGAGTTTAACCCAACAGAGAGCTGTTTGCTAATTGGACCTCTGAGCATCTTATTAAAATATTAAACCTCCAAGGGCGGACCTGTTCAGAAGCAGTCGTTTTTGGATTCTAATTATGTATGTGCTGGATAACGAGCCCTAATAATTGAGCTTTTGGCAAGGTTTCTTGTAGTTTAGGTCAAGGACTTGGACAACCATTGATGTCCAAGTCTCAGCCTTTTTAGGCTCAGCCATTTTTAAAAAAAAAAAAAAAAAAAAAAAAAAATGGGAAGTCTCTATGAATGCATTCTACAAACAAAAAATTTAAGCATGGTTAAGTGTATGTTACAAATAATGGTGTATGTTAGAACAAAGAAATGGCCAAAAACGACTAAAAAAGACTATTGCATTTCCTGAGTTGGTTCTCTGCAGGAGACTTCATTTTAGTAATTAGACTCAAAGGATCTGTGACGTCTTTACACTTAGAAGATGGGCTCGGACACATTTGAGGCTGCTTAGATCTTCTGTTGAGGCTCTTCAGACAAAGACAGCTTGGGTAATTAAGTCTGGGAACCCTAGTGGCTTTGGCTCATTTATTGTTAGGGCTGCAAAAGAACAATGGGTTAAATAAGTCTGTGCAGATTATTTAGCCATATGTTAGAGCCATCAAAAGGAAATTAACCAGCTCTTAGAAGCTTAATTAGTCACAGTTTGTGGTCTGTTAGCCCTATTTCATGCATTTATAGATCTTTTAAAGCAGCACTAAGTAACTTTTAGCCACTAGAGGCACAGAAATGTAAACGGTAAGGACATTTTACTGCACTTTGTACAAATAAAACTCTGCTAGAGTCCAGTGTATCTGCTGTCTCTCAAGAGCGGTCTGCTATTCCCAGTGGCATTGAATTATAAATTTAAATCAGAGTTTTCTGTCCAGGTGAGGGTACGGTGTCAGCGTAATAGAGATGATTCTGCCAATCACGTGTCTAAGAACCATTAAATGAATTCTTTAAATTACAATATGCTACTAGCTAAAAGTTTTGCAGTGTTACTTTAAGAACATACAATGCTTTGTATAGGAATTTTTATTCCATTGTGACTCCAACTCAAGATAAGAGAGGCTTTTATTTTAAGATTAGTCCAGTTTTCTGCATTTGCCTGGTGCAGTGGCTTGGCTTTCCGAGCACAACTCTTTCCCCTCTTATCCCCTGCAAATATATTACTGTAGCACGTTCAAGTTTTCAGACATCCATAATTGAGTAGCATATGATGAATAGCACAAGGCTGTTCCATTTTAGGCTGACTGGGAAACAGCGGCTCAGTTTGCAATGAGCCAATGCTTTCTTCCAGCTATCAAGCCTCATATATCACCAGGCGAAAGACAATTTGCAACAGTCACTGTATGTGGAAAAAAAAAATATAGGACACTTTGACTTTTGGCACTTCACTAGACACTGAATAATTCTCCTTGTCTGGCCTAGGTAATACTGCGTCAAGCAATAATAGGACATTTAATGATGTATATAAATTACAATATCTGTGATGAGGTACAATATAGGGAACATAAAACACAGTGGTAAAAAGAAACTGTTGGTTTTAAATTGAAATTTCAATTGATTCAACTCATTAGACAAAACATTAATAAAGATGTCAATTATGGCTAATGTTTTTTTGTTTGACTTTGAAGAAATCTTTGTCAAGTTCATGTGTGTAGAGGAAGTATTGGGTAACCACTGCCAAAAACAAGTTAATGTTTACATAGTATAAATGATTCTGTTTGCAAACTGTTGCTGCTGCGATTTAAGAGAAACACATGACAAAACAAAACCTAAAATTCTAAAGAACAAAAAGTAAAAAAAAATGTACAACATTCAATTACATAGTAATTAGACTATTTCTGTATGCTTGTATGTAAAATACAGAATACATATGTCACCCTAAAAACCTGTCGTTTTCTGTTTTTTTTTTTTTTTTTTTAAGATGGTGGCTCATCCATTTGCTGTGTCTGGTGGAGCAGTAATGGCACACAAAAGCCTATAGACAGGATCTGGACACTGGATATTGGTGGAGCTTGAATCAGAGATATCTGTGACAGAGAAGATGAACTCTCAGCAGGGTTTATGGCTCCGCAGTGCCTTCTTGTGAGTTGGACTGCATTTTTTGCACATAACTGTTTTTTCTGCAAATACTGTATTTGGCTACATAAAAACCAACATGCACTGTAGGCCGCTACTTAAGGAGAGAATCAACTCTACTGAGTTCACTTTACCAAGAGAACCTGTGAAAACTTAACACTAACGCAAAAAAAACATTCATCCTCTCATTGGCCCTAGATTAAACATCCTTTTGTTTTACTCGACTATTTTGCTCTCACTTTTTATTCCATTACTGTGACCTTAATTGGCTGCACAACAAGGTCCTCAAATGTAACATTATATTTGAGTAATTAATATGGAATCAAATTTGCTGGCTGGCAAGAGGGACGCTTGAGGCAATCTCATTTGTGATGTCAATTATATTGGTTTGGAAATTAATAATAAGTGGATACAGACAAACTTGTAAAAAATGTATGCATTTTATTTTTGTATAAGATTCTTGTCTCAAAACCCATTTAAGCATCATCTGATGTCTTCACTCCTCACTCCAGTAAACCTAGCATTAATAGTTTGTGAATTTTGTTTTGTATGAGCCTCAGGACAAACTTTTCTGACAGCCAAGTATTTAGTCGAGCCAATTTATGATGTGCTATCGATTTATTATCAGGCGTGCCACTGCTGCCTTTGGGGAGCTGTAATGGCCCTATTGATGCATCCCCCTTGATCCACCGGAGATTAAAAGAGGGGCCATTTAATGTGGTTTATATTCCTATGATCATAAACTCTCTCCATCTCCTGTCAGGTGACGCTTCAGCCTTTTTGTACATGAGTGCTTTAAAAGTTTAGCCCTGTATTTTATTAGCGTCGTCATAAATAAAACATTGACGGATATATGGTCAGATCAAGGTCACATACAGTCAAGTGTTTATTAGGGAAAGCACTCGCTTGATTAAAAAGTGATTTAGGTTGGGTTTTAGGAAGAAAGACATAAAGCTAGAATCATTATTATTATACAACATAATGGTGTCAATAAAGTGTTAAAATATTAATGTCCAGCCTGAGATGTATTTAACACTGCTTTACACACTTTGGTGACATAAACTGAAAGCTAAAGCGGTCATGTTGACTTACGGATTGCACTCAAATTTTATTTTATATTCTTGACAAAGTTTTTATTTAAGGTCATAGAAACTTTTCACTTAAGTGTATTAAGCGGTTTACACTGGACAGTTATTAGTCTCCTGTTGTGACAAATGTGGACAGTCAGTTATCATAAGATCAAACGGTAATATTTCAGTCACGTGAACGTTAGAAAATGTCGGTTGATTGCCAGTGTCATCTAAATAAATCTGTAAGGGTTGATGAACAAGGAAGTGTACAGAGCACTGGTAAAATCACATTAGCATCCATCACAAAGTCAACACAACCTAATCCATAGCTTTTTGTTTTGTTATTTTTACTTGACAGTACAAAATAAAAAAATACAAGAGGAGTCTCATTGTTTGCATTTATTTTTATCATTATCTTTATTTACTTTGACCAAATAAACTGTCAAACCACAAAACGTTCAAAGGGACTTTTTGCTCAGTGTATGTCTACAGTGTGAGGACAATTGACTATTATGAATTTGGATTACTTAATCTATGAATATGTCTGATTACAAACGGATATGTGGTGTAATAAAAATGTAAAACTGATTTAAATCTTAAGGGGATCAGGTTTAAATGCAGAAATGCAGTGCAACTGACTGTGCTCACTATCGGCATGACCTACAGCACTGTTCCAAAATGTGTCTTCCCCGACCTAAAATCAGCAGTTGTCTCTACATTTGGAGTTCATAATTCAGTGGTGCAGTTTGCAGAACATGGACGGCTTAAATGCAGAGGGATTACACGCTGGAAGGCAAGAGAAGAAACTCATGAGGGCGCTTTGATTGCTAGTTCAAAATCCATTACAGTGCTTCCGCGGAGACAAGGAGATTCAGCTGGACGAATTAACATCAAAGACAGATCTTCTAATGGGGAAAGGTCCGCCTGGCCCATACCCACTCAAAGAGACATGACTGCACCCAAACCTACCTGTTTAAATTTTCCTGCATGAATCAAGGAACGGGCCTGGTGCTAATGTTTAAAATTCAACATGGCATTAATTCTTGCACTGTCTGGTTTTAATAAAAAATACAAATCATAATAGGAAACTTTTAATGTAACTGAAGTGATGAAATTATAGATTTGCATTAACTATACATTTTTCTTTGTGTGGTCTTTGAACACTATTTATTGCCAAAACTAGGCCATTTCTTTTGGTGGTTGAAGATCATAGATAATTGCAGCCTACAACGCACCTGACATCTCATCACATGGACATGACATGCATCAAAAGATAAAGTTGTAGCCTCGTAAGGGTAGAAATAGTCAATTGTATCCTACTGCACAGAGAGGGTTGGGTAGCCTGCCATCTTGAGGTGAGTTGAAAGGGCTGAGCGGATTAAATTTAATCTGTCCGGGAAAAAAACCTGAACATTGAATTGTTAGAATCATGTGTTAAAATAATTAGCTTTAGCAACACCAACCATAGCACAAGGAAATGGAAAAAAGTGACCTTTGGACCCTTTACACACACACACACAAACTCTTTTCATTACAAAAGGCATTTGAACTTCCTGTTATCCAAAGTTAAATGATTGGTAACCTGTCATTTTTTTCACCAAGGTCTGACAAGCTTTTCAATTGACCATTACTCGACTTCAGTTCAGCTCAACTACTCTTTGATGACTTGGACTCGAGAAGTGGTCACTTGACTACAATGCTACAAAAAAATAAATGTCTTTATGGTGCTTTTTTTAGCTTTAGCAAGAGCAACACATGCACAATTTAATTTAATTTAACAGAGGAAATGTGATAAATACTGTGCAACATGTACAACATTAACATACACTTGAATCTCCAGAGAAAAAAGTCTATTGTGTTCTGCACCAATTGACAACTCCAGCTTTCTTTAAAAAAAAAAAGCTCATGAATCTTCAGACTGGGATGTAATATTCATCTAATCAAGACATGTGAGACACATGCTTGTGGGGCTCAGATTTCTCTTTTATTGCTCTTTCTGGTTGAGTAAATGTGACAATAGCTGCAGATCCCCTAGGAGCCAACCTTTAATTAACTGTCTCTTGTCGTTAAAAGAAGCAACGTGACGGAATATGAGGAGACAAATGTTGCACTGTATCGGCCATTATAGCTCCATACCATCCACGAGTAAACACAATTTAGTCACATGCAGTCGCGAGAAAGCTGATGTCATGCATTTTTAACGCTGCAGTTGGCTCTCTCCTGTCCTGCCTTTTCACTCAGAACTAATGAGTTACCGTTGGAAGTCATTTTTATATCAGTCTCATTAGCTGCGAGGCTATTTCTTTAAGTGCCTCTGTCCTCGAAACTGTCTGCGAGTTCACACAAAACTCTACAAGACTTGTATATCACTAATGTTTTATGGCAATTAAAAGTGTATTGCAGAAAGTCATAAAAAAGTAAAATAAATAAATAAACTGAAGGCTGTCGGGTCATGCTCACCCTTTTTTTTATTTTTTATTTTTTTGTGTTCATTGTTTGGCAAGGGGTTGGTTTTGTGCAAGTTTATCATTTAATTTCAGGCTATGCAATAACACAGTAAACTCTTAACTCATTATCTCAAAAAGCAAACTTTGAGATCTTGAAATGAACTAAATAAATTACAATTCTTGCAAGAACTTTTAGCTTTTTGTGGTGAATTTGATAACCTTCTCATATTTATCACATAAATATTATACGTAGACTCACAAGAAAAGCTTTTTGGATGTTGCAATGGTAAATGGTATTAGTAATATACTGTTATCCAGTTAAACTTTAAATGCTATTTGTGGAAGTACTTACATTTGTTTTGTTAGGTGAACATTCAGAGGAAGTCTAAACTTTATTTTCCCCCACACCTCATTGTTATATCAAAGAACACAAAACTACACTTATGTGAACAACAATGTTGAAAGCCGCTATGGAAAATTAGCCAATTGTGTTTTGAGTCTGTGTTATTAATTATTAGTTCAAAATCAATGTAACCATAAACTGTCCTTTGTGCTGGTTGCATAAAAGTAATGTTCAGTGATACAAATAGTTTTCCATAATTCAGCAATTTCACTTCACCATGATCACTGTTACTGCATTATCTACTTCTCTTTCCCTGTTCAGCATTAGTTACGTAATTTATTACAAGTTACAGTGTTGGAGCCCTCGGACTACCGTCTAAAACTCCAATATCAATTATTTTAATTGTATTACTCATAAAATGCATTAAAACAGACATTTAACTTTTACATTTAAGCCGCCGTAGTGTTCGGAACCAACACTTCTAAAGAGTCTGCGATATCCAGGAGAGTCTTTGTCTGAACCACCGTCGGTCAGTCTTTTCAGTGATGTTTAACCCTACTTAAATAGAAGAAAATGCCAACGGTTAATCAAATAATTCATCTGTGATTTATGGAAATGTGGATGTGTGTGGGATGCTAGGAACTGCCTTGGATTGTGCTATTGACTTACTGTAGACATAACTAGTCAAAATAGCTAAAGAATGCCTTTGCAGCAGAGACGTCAAGTGATGAGGCTGTCTTTAAGAACCTCTATATCCGCATCTCACTCAAAATGCTTGGTTGAAACTGAGATTAAACTTTTTCAACTCTTATTCCAAACAACACCAACTCAATCTCTAATGTTGCTCACATCTAAAATGGTCAATATAATACACTTAAACAGTGAAGTATTTTATTGATTTGGTTTTGCTGAGATATAAGCTCTGAAATGTCTCCTTTTCAGAGAGAAAAAAAGTACACCTACTGTTCTGACCTTAAAATGTCTGCTCAAGGACAACAAATCCACACAAATTTAGATGTTTCCTTGTAATAGAGACATTATGTTATCTCGAAAAAATAAACTTTGTTTTCTTAATGCAACATAATCTACCAATAAGAGCCTACACAAAGTTTTGCAAAAGCTTCCCAATGTTTTTTTTTATTAGGGGCCAAGCACCGAAGGTGCTGAGGCACCTATTGTTTTCGTTCCGGTTCTTTTTTATTATTATTCTTCTTCTTCCGCCATGGAAGTCTATGGCAGGCCATAGAAGCGTTTGCGGGAAAATGATGAAAGTTGGCACACTCATTAAGGACAGTCCAATCATTGATCCTAGCAAATTTGAAGTGTCTAATTCAATATCTCTAGCGCCACCAACTGTTCAAAGTTGGACTTATGTTTATGCTAATAACTTTTGAACAGTAAGGCCTAGAATTAAAATTCTTTTTTCCTCTGATTCCTTAGCTCAAGCCGATTCGAGTGCACCCTATGACGTCATTTTCCGCCATGATAGTTTTTCCGCCATTTTGAATTTTCTAAAAAACGTACTTTTGCGAACTCCTCCTAGGCCGTAGCCCCAATTTTCATGAAAATTGAACCACATCATCTCCAAGCTATGCTGACAAAAAGTTATATAAAGAAAGTTGATTCGTTAAACCGTTGTCGAATACCGCGCAAATGAAATCGACTTAGTGCACACAAAAATAAAAGTCAGGCTATAGCTCTGCAATGCTTTAATATTTTCTAACCAAACTTAGTATGTGTTATGGCAACCATGACTTGAGGATGTGTGCAGAGTTTCTGCGCAGCGCCACCTAGTGGTCTAGAGATACAAAAATATGACATTTTTTATCATTAATTAAGAATGCTTTAGCCAAAAATCACAAACCCGGTCTCTTTAGATTCGTGGCATCATGCCGAGCCGTAGCATATCCAATTTTTCCATATCAACAATTTTGGGAGTCGGCCATCTTGAATTTTGTCCAAAAG
Organism: Neodontobutis hainanensis; assembly: GCA_024349245.1. Taxonomy (NCBI): domain Eukaryota; kingdom Metazoa; phylum Chordata; class Actinopteri; order Gobiiformes; family Odontobutidae; genus Neodontobutis; species Neodontobutis hainanensis. The sequence goes on along the minus strand of JALDNG010000038.1, from coordinate 1,525,992 downwards.
TGCTATATTTTTTAAACGCATTACCGCATCATTACGAAACTTGGTATGCATCTTCGGCACCAAGCCCTGAAGGTACTCAAAAAGTTTTGGGGCAGCGCCACCTTGTGGTCAAAAGTTATAACCAAATTGACAAATATGCTAATAACTTTTGATTATGTTAACCTATTGTAAAACAAATGGTCTTCATGTGTTCACTGGATCAAGCCGAGAGCACAGATACCAAATATGTCCTATTCGGCCAAACTTCCTGTTTGCCATGTTGTTTTTCTTTAAAAACCTACTTTTTTGAACTCCTCCCACACCGTATGTCCAATTTTGACCAAAATTGAATCATAACATCTTCAGACTATGCTGACAAAAAGTTATATAAAGAAAGTTGATTAGTCAAACCGTTTTCGAATACCGTGCAAATGAATTTGAGTTAATGCACACAAAAATCAAAGTCAGGCAATATCTCTGCAATGCTTTAACATATTCTAACCAAACTTAGTACGTGTTATGTCAACCATGACTTGAGGCTGTCTGCCAAGTTTTGGGGCAGCGCCACCTACTGGTCCAGAGATACAAAAATGTTACTTTTTTTAATTTATTACTTCAGAATGCTTTAGCCAAAAATCACAAAACTGATCTCCTTAGATTTGTGGCATTATGCCGAGCCGTAGCATAGCCAATTTTCCCGTACCAAATATTCTGGGAGTCGGCCATTTTGAATTTTCTATAAAACGTACTTTTGCAAACTCCTTCTAGGCCGTAGCCCCAATTTTCATAAAAATTGAACCAGATCATCTTTAGACTATGCTGACAAAAAGTTATTAGAATTAAGATGATTGGTCAAACCGTTTTCGAATACAGCGCAATACAAATTGATTTAATGCGCACAAAAATTAATATCAGGCTATATCTCTGCAATGCTTTAACATATTCTAACCAAACTTAGTACCTGTTATGTCAACCATGACTCGAGGCTTCCTGCAGAGTTTTGGGTCAGCGCCCCCTAGTGGTCCAGAGATACAAAAATGTGTTATTTTTTAATTATTGCTTCACAATGCTTTAGCCAAAAATCACAGAACTGGTCTCCTTAGATTCGTGGCATCATGCCGAGCCGTAGCATAGTCAATTTTCTCATTTCAACGATTCTTAGAGGCGGCCATTTTGAATTTTCTAAAAGCGTACTTTTTGCGAACTCCTCCTAGGCCGTAGCCTAATTTTCATAAAAATTGAACCAGATCATCTTTAGACTATGCTGACAAAATGTTATTAGAATTAAGATGATTAGTCAAACTGTTTTCAAATAACGCCAAATCAAATCGACTTCATGCGCACAACACTGACTGTCAGGCTATATTTCTGCAATGCTTTAACATATTCTAACCAAACTTAGTATGTGTTATGGCAACCATGACTCGAGTCTGCCTGCAGAGTTTTAGCACTCTAGTTGTTTCACACATCAGTTTGGTTACTGCGCTGCCTCTGAGTCTAACGTGATAAACCATTCAATCAAAGTGCTGAAGACCGTATTGATGATTTTTCAGCCATTTAGACTGAAGTCTTATTGAAATGTCTTTAGATGCTTACTGCCATTGGTCTGATGCTGCAAAATTGACCAAATGACCACCAAATAAAGTGAGGCTATATCATCGCAATGCATTAGTGTATTTTAACCAAACTTTCTGTGTGTCATGTGAATCGTGATTTGAGGCTACCTGTAGAGTTTTAGTGCAGTGCAATCTAGTGTTCTGGAGATATAAACAAAGTGGTGTTTTTGCTTATACATTCTTTGCTTATCACTTATGAAAAGAAAGTTTGAAAAGTCAACTATAGCCACTAGATGTCAGCAGAACATTATTCAAAAGTTATGAATTTCAAGTTGATAGATAAAAGTACTTTCATATACCACATTCACAAATTTGAGGTAATAATGACAAAATTACTTTAATGTTCTATGTCAGCAAAGCTTTGCTCAGTTGACACCAAACTTTGCACATGTCATTGTGACCTCAGTTTGACCCCAATACAACACAGTGCCACCAAATGATATAATATGATAAACATTTAAATCAAATCACTGGTGATTTTTCACCCAAGTTGCAGGTGAAATTAAGGTCTGAAAATTATTGTTGAAAATACTATTATACAAAAATAATGGAAAAGCAGTCAATTTATCAATACATTTTATTTAAAGCTTCTGTTGATGTTTTTGCTATTACTCTTACAATATTTGTCGAAACAACATTCAATTCTTAAAAAAGGTTCATAAGCAAAAACAATAGTAAAAATTTATTTTTTCATAAATAATATAATAAACAATAACATTATACATTGCAGTTTTCTATTTCAGAACTGTTTACATTAATTAAAACAAAAATAATGAAAACACAGGCATGTCTATTATTATCAATAAAATCATACAATGAGTAATTTGGCTTTAAGTACATTGTATCTGTTTTCCACAAATAGCAAGTAGTGGAGTCTTAGGTGGTATAGATCTAGAAAGAAAATTCACCAAGGTGGAGTTAGGAAGGCTGGAGTCAGTTTCAGTAGATGATGTTTTCAGTCATAGATGATGGTAGATGACGCTACAACAAAATAAAATAGAAATTTGTTGTCTTCATTGTGGTTTTATGCAATGCAATGGAAATTGATGTATAATATGCATATGAAAATATATGCAAAACAATATTTGTCAATAATAAATACACCAAAATCTATTCTCTGTGAAGACTTTTTTTGTTCAGCAAGAATCATAGAGTCAGATACCTTGATGGAGTCAAACAGATGGAGAGCTATGATTGAGCTTTAGGTGGTAGAGACCAGGGAGGAAGCAGGAAAACACAATACAAAGGCAAAATCAACGAGGCTGGAGATCCAGATGGAGCCAGAGGATTTGAGAATCAGGGTGATGTTGCTGCTGCCCCGGGCCACGAGGCCAATAGGAGTGATGAAGATAGTGGAGCTGTAGCGATCAAGGATCCCAGTGGAGTTAAAGGATTCAAGGGTGCAGGTATAATCAGATGTTTTGAAGTAGATGATGATAAATGATGTATAGGGTCATCAGAACCCTACAACACATTAAAACAAAATTTAGTTTTGTTCATTGTAGTTTAATGCAATGTTAAGAACATTATAATTAACAGAAGAAGACCTATGATTGAGCCTTAGGTTGTACACACGAGCGAAGAAGCAGGAAAACAGAAGACCAAGGCAGAATGAAGGAGGCTGGAGACGAAGATGGAGCCAGAGGATTGAAGAATTAGGGTAACTCTGCTGGACTGGAGGGCCAAGGTGGAGATTGGAGAGTTAGAGGGATAGAGGAACCAAAAGATTTAATGGTGCATGCATAGTCAGTTGATTTAAAGTAAAAGGTGATAGAATATGTGTAGTGTGCTCCTAGTCTTAAAAGTCAATACAGCATTTTTTTTTTATGCAGTTGTATCTATCTCTATATCTATCTAAAATTAATAAATGTGTATACAAAAATCACATGCAAAACATTATTTATAAATATACTTACATGAACCTTCTGTGAAGATGTTTTTTTTTGTTCAGTAAGAATGGCTGAGTGGTATGCCTTGATGGAGGTTGAGGGATAAAGACCCATGGTGAAGCTGTAGGGAAAGTTAACCGGGACAGGGCTGGGGAAACTTAAAAAGACCAATTAGGAAGGAGTCAGGAAAACTTCAGACAAAGATGGAGCTACTGGGCTGAAGAATCAGGCCAGTAACTGGATGGAGCTAGAAGATGTGCAGATCTAAGCAGAGCCAGTGGGAATGATGATGGAGTTAGAAGTATAAAGGACCTTGGTGAAGAAGATGGATGACAGTCCAAAGTACAGTTAAGGGAATGAGTAAAGTTTTAATTCCAAAGTGTAGAAAATGATGATAGAAACCAAAACAAAAGGCCATTGTAAAGCTCTTTCCAGAACTTATGAGTAAACAAATCAAAACATTCATGAAATAATGGTCTGGCTACTTGTCCAAATGTAAAGCTATGGACATACTATGAAGTGGTAACACTAATGACTGATTTTATATAATAGTCTAAACTTTCTTAATACTGTTGTGAGCAACAACAACAACAAGAAAAAAAACATAAAAATAAATAAATAAAAATAAAAGATAAGAAAAGTAAAAGTAGGCCTGGGTTGGCTAGCACAATTTTAGGAAAAACGTCTAAATTCCTCCCCCAAACAAAATAAAGAATATATATATTGTGTTATTGTTTAGTCCTAAAAATGTAATGTAAATTTAAAAATGACAGAAGCATTGTATTAATTTATCCATTGTACTAATGTAACAACAAAATAAGAAGTATTACATGGAAAATAATTTGTATATTTTTTTCATTTGCATTTTAGACTGTTTTGATCATTGCTTTTAAGTGCAGATCTGAGAAAAAAAAGTTCAGAGATTATAGGGTTGATTGGAACAGCAGAAAAGTTTTAATGTTAAAATAAAATGTTAAAAGAAAACACAACAAAAATACATGTTTGGGAAATTTCATCATGTACATTAGTAAGTTTGAAAATTAATTTTTTTAATTGTAGGTTGCTTTTTTAGTTACTAAAATGGTTAGGTCATGAAACATACCTAATTCAACCTATATTATATATATTTGAGTAATTTGTTTACTACATTCAATAAACACATCAGGTGCACAAATGATCCATTACTAGAGGAGGAAGTGACAAAAAAAAACTTTTTGTCAGTAGTGAGATGTTGAGTAGTTTAATACAAACTTTAAATAAAATGAAAAAATGTAATGAAATAAAAATTAAATAAAATATAAAAATAAATCCTGTGCCAATCAACCCCTGTGCCAGCCAACCCAGGCTCAAGTACCCCCCCTCAAGGGAGCCGCCATGTCTCCCTACCCACCCCCAATGGCAGGCGGTATACTTGTACATACATTTGTTCACAACAGTGAAATTACTATTGCCTGATGAAAACTATAGTAAGTCTGCACAACATCAACACTTATACCATCCATATCTTTTGTATAAACATGATCTATTAACGTACCTTTTTCTGTGGTTGGATTGTGTACCTGTTGATTATATCCTTGTTCTTCCATTAATGTCAGAATTGTAGATGAAGTAAAGATGTCTTCATTAAAGTCTCCCATGATCATTTTCTTCCCTGGTTGCTTTTCCATCTCGTCAATAACATGTAACAGCTGCTGTCGAAACATGTCAGTTTTAAATGATTTGGGCCTGTACAAAAGAGCAGCAGTTAAATTTACATGTGGAAGTGTAAAGTATAAACATTCTATGTTCAGTTGCTCAGGAGTGAAGACATTACAGTCAATTTTCTCAGACCAATACATTCCAACTCCACCTCCTCTCTGCTGTTGTAATTCAGTAAAAAGAGCAGTACTGTTGTCATAACACTTAGCTCTTGGGTTGTGCTTGAACACAAATCCTGGTATTTGTTGATCTTGTGCTTTGTCATCAGCATTTAACCATGTTTCTGTCAAACAAATACAATCAGCATTCATTAGAGGTCTGTGTGCAAGAACATCGTGAAAGTGGGCATTCAGACTTTGTACATTAATTAGAGCTATTTTGAATGTATCAAATGATTTAGTGGAACTGTACTGCTCCAAAGAGAATCGTGACATATCTTTCATAGCCAACTCAATTTTGTCATTACAGAATATAACAGACTCTTCAAAGTCCTGAATGATCAATCCACTAAGAGATCTTACACGGCTCAATGCAACATATGCTTGTCCTGCTGTAAAGATTTTCTTAAGTGATACAACAGCTTTATCAACAGTGAGTCCTTGTACTTTGTGAACCGTGCATGCCCATGCCAATCTGAGAGGAAACTGACGCCTTATTCCTCCATCATTTGAGACTTGGTCTTCTTGTACTGTAATTACTGTTGAATTTTGGGAAAATCTCTGTCGTATTTTAGATCTCTGAATTTTGCCAACATTTTGATTATCAAACTCCACATGAATAGCTGATGGGAAATCATCTTCCTTGTTTTGACTTTCAGTTATGTGGACAACTGTACCAAAAGCTCCATTGACAAGACCATCAGCAACATCAATATTCTTTTTTAACATGACTCTTGCTCCAATACCCAGGGAAACACATTTAGATAAACATGAGTTGAAAACATTCGTATGGAATCCAACTTTACGTTCCATTCGTCCAGTTTTTGAATTTTTTATATAATCTTGAGCATTTATAGTAATTGCGTCTGGGCAACTTTCATGTAGTCTTTCAATGTTGTATTTATCAACTTCAGCATTTGTAGCAAATATGTGAATATCATTACAATTCTCCCCTGTTTCACATTTTTCCAACATAGCAATATCAGTAGCAGTAAGACATTCCTTTTTCTTACGTACTCTCAGTCGATTTAACATTTCAGCAAAACTTGGATCTTCTTGTCGAACAACTTTATTTAATTCAGTCAGTTCAAAGTTATTCTGCCATAGGTTTACTCCTTTTGTGTCAGCATAGAGAGCCGTTCCTTTAACAGGCGGAAGCTGATAAAAATCCCCAACTGCAATAATACTTACTTTTCCAAAGAAAGAATAATCACCTGTTTGTTTTATTTGTCTCAGTCTTCCGTGAACATATGACAAAAGGCGATGGTCAACCATAGACACTTCATCGATAATCAAAATTTGCAGGGTAGCCAATTTTGTGCGTAATGAATTAATTTTGTCATCACCAAGAGGTTGATATGGCAGTTTAACACTTGCACCAATTGAAAATGAATTATGAATAGTTGCAGCACCGATGTTGTACGCAGCTACTCCAGTTGAAGCAGTCAAAAGTACAGTAATGTCATCAGGATTGTCAGACAGCTGAGATAACAGTCTGTAAGATTCATAGTGTATTGCCTTAATTAGATGACTTTTTCCTGTGCCTGCTCCACCAGTGAGAAATAATCGAAAAGGTTCAGGGTTTTCTCAAGTATTTTTCTAGACACCACTTTCGTACTTTATAGAAGACAGCAGATTGTTCCTCATTTAATGACCTTAGTAAATGCAAAGCATCACCTCTAGGCATTGTGTTGTGGTTTGTTTCAATGGTACATTCAGTTTGAGGGTTTCCTGTAAGATCTGGAATAAGTTCTCGACTGTCATCTTCATCTGGTAACACTTTATCCTTCATCAGTTCTATGCATTCATCACGCTGTTTTTCTGTTTCAGGACATATCTGGGCCCAGGCATCTTCTAAATTAATATTCTGGTCCAAAAGCTGTTTAGCTTGCTCAATTTTATCAGTGTCCTTTTCAAACAATTCTCTGTTGGCATCAACAATTGATCTCACTTGTTTCAGTTCAGAACAACATTTTATGACACCACTCTTGTAGAACTCCTCATATGTGTGATAGTTGCTCGCCTTGAGATCACAGTCATCATAATGTGGTAAGAAAAGCTGCAGCAATGAATGATAGTATTTCTCTGGATCTTTTGTGGGTGAAAACCTGGGATACCGTACTACTGCAGGTTCAGTTCGTGTCCTTCGCTTTTACATAGCCATTGTTGTTATTGAGTTTAATAATTGGATTTTCTGCTGTTTTGTTTTGTGAGACAACCTCAGATTTTGTCAGAACTCTGTACTCAGAACAAAAACTAGCGAGACATAGATGTTCTATTGGCTCTTTCTCTGGTCTGCTTTTGTACCTGTCAATGGCACTTGTCATCCAAAAGCTGCCTTCATCATCAGACTGGTCATTTTCCGCTTTACTTCGGAGCATATGCAAAGGCAAACTCATCTTTACAGGATTTAGTCCTATTGGAATAAATTGCACTTTCCGGGAACATTCCTTCATATGCATGCCTGTCAGTCTGTACACTGCCTCTTGAGCTGAAATTTCTCTGTTGTGCAGATAGATACTTCCCAACTCTTTTAATGATGCTTTAGCTTCAAGATTTCCATTGATCGCTTCATTTTGTGCACGTTGAAGCAGCAGTCCCATTTCTTGTTCTGCTTTAGTGATGTAAGTGAGTATATAGACAACTACAGAAAAAGCATCTGTGACATACTGAATATCCATATTCCCTTGCCAAGCACGCAGTAAATCTCTGTTGTACTGGTTCACCCAAACATCTTTTGGATTTCTTTTCAAAACAATACTTTTCTTTTGGAATAGTTGTTGTATGCATTTTCAAACATAGTTTGATTAATTCCAATAAATGAAAAAGTCATTAACCGAATCAAAAATCACATCAGAATTTAAAACAGTTTTCACTGTCTTTATAATTGTACTTGCTATGTCATCTTCATCTTTCCGTTTCAACTCATCTGCATGAGTTTGTCTTGTAATAAACGACGTGAAGATGGTGGTCGTGGAAAATTAAATCTGCAAACTGTATTTTTCTTCCGGCATGTTTTAGAATGTTTTGTACTGTGCTTCTGAACACTGTTCACGGTTTCATAAAGTACTGTGTCATTTTCTGGAGGAGTCTCACAAGTGATGTAAGTGTCAATGAATTCAGCAACTACAGGATCATTGTCTGCATCATTATCGTTGAGCTTCGGAGCATCTTCCACCCAAAACAGACAGTGAACATGTGGAGAACCACGTTGTTGAAATTCAACACGGTAAAAGTAATCTATTACCTTGCCTATAGGATTTGCTGGTGACATTATGACATTTTTAAAAACAATGCCATCTGTGATCAAACATCCTCGCTGCAGTGACAGGATTTCGTCTTATAAAGCCACATTTTTCAGACCAGTCAAGCTCTTCAACATTTATGTGTTTCTGCTCTTGCTTAATAATAGTGTTCATCATTTCTGGCCATCTCAGATCAGCAGAACTAAAAGATGCAAAGAAAGTTGGTATGCCTAGTTGTCTAATCAGGGCAAACAAATCTTTTGCGTGGACATCCAATAGGGAGGAGTTCCTCTTACTGGTCTTAAGAACTTATATCCTTCATCATAATTTAGTATTTTTTGCAAGGAATCAGAGTTGGTTAACATTTCAGGTGTGACGTTTAAGGAAGTTTTCTCAGAGCCTTTCCTCAGTGCAATTGATACATTTGACACAATTTGATCAACTTCTGATAAATATTGTGCATAAAAAATGAAGTCTGTGTTCTGTGCAAAACGTCCATCTGCATTTAGTAGTCTTGCATTCAGGTATCGAGACAATGTGATTCTTTCCTGTCTTTCATCATGAAATGTTGGACCACCAGTAGGATAGAGAACAGGGAAACACTTTGCCTCATTGTCTTTATCGGTCAGCAGCCTGACAGGACTGTTACCTTCACCTGGTGCGACATTTAATACATCATGAAAATGTTGATCTATTATTTCTGAACCCAGATTAACAGGTTGTAGTGATGTGTCTGACAAAAGCCCACCTTGTTCTCTAATATATGTTAAATCTTCCTCTGGTTCATCATCACTTCCTTTATCATCTTCATTTTTAACTATTACATCTTGTTTCTCCATTTGAAAATCATCAGCATTTCTGTTTAAATCATCAGATTCATTCAAAGAGTTTACCCACTGCTCATTGAACTCCACATCATTGTAACACTTATTATTTCTCACCAAATAAGACAGTGCTTGTTTGACACGATCAGTGCTCACATATTTATATTCATAATGGCCTTTATATGATAATTTCCGTTTGAGTTTTATCCTTATCATGTGGTCATCACATTCATTGCGTGGAAGAATATTTGACACATTTGTGGTGTTAACGGGAACACACACTACAGGTCCATGACAGCCATTCTGTTTTCCACGGGGAAGGCAAAGCAATTTCATAAATGGAATATTTCGTGCAATAAGATGTCCTTCCAATGAGTTCAGACCTTTTAGTTCTTTTGGAATCTCCACCAAATGCATGTTGTTGGCAACACTCACTTCAGGCAATTTCCCAACAAGGATTTTACGATGGCATGTATAGCAAATCCACAATTTATAATCCTGATTACCTGATAAATGGCATCCATTCTCACATTCAGTGCTGCAGACATGTAAATACTTTAGTGTGATGCATGTTTCAGCCAAATCAGCAATTTCTTTATCCCTGATTTTATAGCAATCTCTTTTACATTCAATAACCTGTTTTCTGAATAATAAACAATGACAAACACAGCAAACAAATTCTGGACCTGTACTGACTTCTTGATGAAATTGATTAATAATGAAATCAATGTCTTTCTGTTTGTCTTTCTGTTTTACAGACATTTCAGATCTTTTTTGTAATTTACTCATACGAAAGTTTTCATCATCATGGTATTTCTGTTTAGAATATTGACACACTCGTGCTTTAAAGGTGGGATTTGTTCTGTATTTATTGTTTACATATTCACACATTTTTGTTTTAAAGGTGGGGTTTGTTCTGTTTTTGTCCTTTGAACATTGACATACACGTGCTTTAAAAGCTTTATTACTCTTATATTTGCTCTGGGAATACTCCCTGACTCGTTTCTGAAAAGTAACATTTGTAGAATACTTTATCTTTGAATTTTCACACTTTGACTGCTGCACATTAATATTGTTCTTATATTTACCTCGAAGATTATCAAGTATTTTCTCTTTATAATGAATATCTTCACAGTATTTTGTTTTAAACTTCTCAATCTTTCTTTGTCTGTAATCACTGTCTTCACAATATTTTGTTTTAGAGTTCTGTATCTTTTTCTGTCTGAAATCAGTATCACTGTGGTATCGTTCACGTTCTCTTTTACTTTTAGGGGCCTTTGCAGTGTCATTTAGTTTTCTTTTTCTTAAAGAGTGATTAATGGTCTGATCAGCCACTTTAACGTCACACGTTTCTGCACAAACATGTTCTTGATCTTTATGTTTAACACACGTTACCACCTCATAGTGATTTCCATCGCAGTGCTTCAGATAAATGGCATTATCAGTAAATTGATGTTCGGTAGGTACATGTGCATTCCACCTGTCATCATTAAAGGTCATTACATTTAGTTTTAAAAGATCAGCAAGACCAAATAATTCCACATGACTTCCCCATGTTCCAGAAAAAAACATTTTAGACTGTGTCAAATAATCTTTCACTGATATATGATCTTCTCTTAAGTATCTCATAAATTTCAAGCTGTTACTTTCAAGATGTTTTACAACTGCACGTCTGATTTTCAAGTGTTTCTCCTGATTTCCACATATTGCATGTGCAACTGACCTAAATAAGCAATTCCCATCTCCTTTAATGGATTTTGTTTTGCACGGTATTCCTAAAGAACACACACCTGAGCCTTGAACACCAATGCTTTCATTAGTCAACTGTAAACGAGCACACAAAGCATCCTGATCTGCAGAAGTTAAAGGATTAAAAGTGAACTCAGTATTTATCGTTTCTCCAACAATTACATCGTCCATTAATAAACTGTCATTTAACTCGGTCACGTGATTAAGGTTCGACTCAGGCCACACTGGTATCTTACAGGAATTCAGGGCGTTCTGATCAGTTTTACAAACACTTGCTGGTTTCTCCACACGTGTCCGTTTACCACCTCTGACACACTTCCTCTGTATTGTTGACACTGCAGGTGACACGTGACTGACGTGGACTCGTTCATCGGACTTACTAGAACTGGCCTCATCAGCTGTTGCCTTACCGATCAGTGTTGCGTTCACACCTGTCACTTCAAATGGTTTTCCCTGAGCATTCAGTGACATTGAAAGGTTAAGAACATGTTCAAAGAGCATATTTATGTCTTCACAGTACACTACTACACTCGTGCCTTGACCCTGATCAGCCATACCTTTACCATCACGTGAATGAGAATCGACCACAGCAAATCTGGAATCCACCTTTATGACAGCACACACATTATCCTGAATGTTTAACAGACAAGCATCAAACTGAAACAGAGCCCTCTGAAGCGCTTCTTCCAAGGACATGCACACATCTCGCAAAGATTCTTCATAAAAATCAACACCAACAACTCCAGACAAAGACTCGCCATGATTTATTGACAATGTTGTGTTATAGAGTGTGTGGACTGTGGGCAATTCAGCAACTGAAACATATCCCCGCTGTGATGGATCGTTGATCTTCCCCTGTGATCGCATAGATATGTACAGTTCATCTCCATGCAACAGAACGGCATTCAGGTCCTCTGTTGTCCACGCCAGCACATTCTTCAGTACATTCATCATGACCGCCGTGATGCTGTTTACTGCACACTGTCTGTTTCTGCTGAAACCAAACCGCTCATCACCTTGATGGAAGGCACCAAGTAGGAATTTCTGAGAACAACAATCAGAGTTAATGACATGTAAAGATTCGGTAATATCATTCCAGCTTTCAGCAGCATTGGGAAGAATTTTTGGAGCATTTTGGCAAACTTTTGGAACTTTTGGAACATTTTGGCAAACTTTTGGAACTTTTGGAACATTTGGGCAAACTTTTGGAACATTGTGGTAAATTTCAGGAGCCTTTCGGCAAACAGGAGCGTCATAGGAGCCTTACGGCAAACATGAGGGTTTTTATGTCAGGGCTCTGTTTATCAGAGCTGTCAGCAGCAGGCAAGTCAATGGAGGAACTGAGCGCATAACGCTCAGCATACCTCCTCTTGGCTGCCTGGGACCGGCGGAAACCTTTTCCACGAGGCATCTGCAATCACATAAAAACACACAGAAAGCAGTTTAGAACACTGATGACTACATGTACATTTTACTTACTCAATTATTAATATCATTAAAAAATATATATTTGATTTTTTAAATAAAGTTAAAACTAAAGCAAATAAATGATTATTTATACCCTTAATGATTTATATATTTATTTTAACCAAAAACCTCCTAAACATAAATGCATTTACATTCACTCAAATACAGTAATACCTAATGTGTTACATAACTCAATGTGTTATTTTGCACACACACAGACACACACACACACACACACACCTAATTAATCATAAAAAAAAAAGATTGATTTCTCAATTGAATGCTGAATTGAAATTACAGGGATTTGCCTGCCTAATAAACCTTCAACAAAATCAAAGCAGTTTAAAATATGCATTTATAGCATATGATCTTCCAGAGATCATCAAGTTTACATATTTATGTACTTTCAAACCCACAGTATCAATATTTTTCTGTTGCATACATTTGTAGCACAGAAGTACTAGCATAAAACTTTTCTATTTGTGATAGACACTGATGTTTCTGGTAGTGATCAAAATATAGCAAATTACATTTTAAAAGTAACTTCACACTTCAAATAAAGATTGTATGAGTACATTAGGCTAGAGATGGAAGCAAGCACCTTAACTGTACAGTAATACCTCAAAATACAAGCACAATCCATTCCAAGGCAAACCTTGTAACTGTAAATGCTGATATTTACAAGCATGTTTTCCCATAAGAAAAATATTTAAAAACTATCCATTTTAGAGCCATAAATGAAGAAAAAATTTGTTTTTAGTATGGACACAATTATAGTACATGTATACAGGATAAGATTCATGTGATATAAAATAAATGTGGTTTTGATTATACATTTTTACAAACAGTAGTGGCAGGTGTGGAGGAGAGAAGAAGGGGTTGTTACACAGACACTTGATTCCATATCGTATCTTATTTAAAATTAAATGCACATAACTTAACATACAATGTTTGTTTTTTTTACTTTTGATTTAAGTTTTTCTGATAACTTTTCTTCCCTTTTTCTACTCGACTACCCTCACTTTCATTTTGTACAAACCATTTAACAAAATACCAATTGAGGGAGATTTGTTTCTTTCTCTCAAAAAGAAGGAGGTGTCATAAAACGGCGCAGAACCACGACCAGTAGATGATTTATCAGGGTGTTTATTTTCAATGAAAATAACCTTCTGCCACATAGCCAGCCCTGCCTTATTTTCACTTTTAGAAATGGTCTCCTCTGGTTCATCCTCCTCTTCACCACTGTTGAGCTCTTGCAACACCTACATATGTTCATCATCTGCAGCTTGATCAGCTCCTTAGTCCACAGTTCCTCCTGATGCTCTTGTGTGTTAGATCACTCACTGCATGCTTTAACCACATTTATTTTCTTCTTCTCACTAACATTCTTACCACTCACTTTCTTAGAGCTCATTGCTATTATGAAGAATAATGCACAAAATGGAGAGAAAATCACCTACTCGTGGGTGATGCATACACAAATCAGTGAACACCTGAAGTTAATGTGCTTTGACGCCAATACGGGCGTATCTCAAATATTTACTTGTATCTAGAAACAAAAATCTGGCCAAAGCCTTACTTGTATTTGAAGGTGTTACTACATTTGCTTTTGAATCATTCATTCAAGAAATTCATGCAAAATTACTGATTCATTCAGTAGCCAATGAAATAAACTACTGAAATTTTTACCTCAGCACTGCTCCATTGGTTCCAGAATTCACATAAAAAAACGAAACAAACAGAAATTAGTCAGTGATGCAGTATTCCTGAAAATAAAACATACATTTAAAATATGTCAAATTCCCCTCACACTTTTACATGCATCTTATCAAACACATCTATCGTCATTGTGCAAAACACATATGAAGTGTCTTTTGTAGACCTTACAATAAAACAAAGAAATCAAGAAACAATATGGACAATATGATGCCATTTTATGATTCAAGCCCTACATGTAATTTTACTTATTAACCTGTTAAGATTATTTAAAATTAATAATTCCTTCAATTGAGTTAAAACTAAAGCAAATAAATGATTATTTGTACCCTTAACCATTTATACATTTGTTTTAAGGAAAAAATTCCTTAAAATAAGAAATGCATTTAACATTCACTAATATGTAAATCAATTAACTTTTTAACTGTAATATATCATTCATAGTTTAAACAAAATTAAGTCCTTGTAAGGCCTGTATTCTTAGAATAACATAATGCTTATTTGACTCACCTTGAAGAATTTCTGGAGGTTTTCTGAAAAACACAAAGTAAAACATACAATTTAGATCAAAACACAAGGATACGTAATAAAATTATATTGTAATGAATAATTTAGACAATTATCAGTATTTATTTTCTTTCATTATAATCATTACTTGTAATTACTCAATGTGGTATTTTTATACATGTACATAGACACCCACTGTTAATTGATCATGAAAAGGTTTCTCAATTAAAATACTGAATTGCATTCATAAATTACAAGGGTTTGCCTCTCTAATAAAACCTTTAACAAAATCAAAGCAGCAGTTTCAAATCTGCATTTATGATCATCTCCAGAAAATCACCTATGTTTACGTATTTATGATCTTTCAAACACACAAAAACATTCTTACAGATTTAAATATTACATTCTTACATTACGTTGTAATTGAATGTAACATTACATTATGTTCTTAGTATTACATTCTCCACAGATTCAAAGTGGCAAATCCATGAGCTCAAACAAAAAATATCCAATATATTCACAAGTACTGGCATAGCCTGTCACATGTTGTGTTGTTTTTATACACGACATTTGTCATTGTGGCAAAAAACTGAAAAACAAAAGAACTGTATCCTAAGTCGGTCACTATCATCTTGATTCAGACATTCAGACATGTTTCGGTTCATTTAACGGCTAATTTGTCAAGTGATTACTGTCAAAGGGTAAGGCACGCTGTTCTACACATATTTGTCTTTGTATGTAAATTTTGAAGTATTTTTGTCAATATTTAGGTGTTGAATGTTTGTATTAAATTCATTGTCTTTGACGAAAAGCGAAAACAATGCTCAAGTCGCTCTCGGCCGACATTCTGGCTAGTTGCTAGCGTGAGTGTAAAGTGTGTTTATCTTATCAACAACAGGACAATTAGGCCTGAAAGAAGTTCAGTTTTTAGCTACTTTGACTCCCAACCAATTAAAGATCTGCCCAGTGTATGACAAGCTTTATGATGTTTTTTATTCCGTGAAAAAGTAAAAATAAATACTGCCACAAAAAGGCTTTGGCAACAGTCTCATCTTGAGTGTCTGAATCAGGGTGTGGAAAAAACAAAACCTTTCATAAAAAGAAAATGGCTGGTAAAATCAATTTGAGCAACAGACTGATGTGTTTGTTAATAATTTTATATTAATCCAAATATGTTCTGCTTTTAAAATAACTGAGTCATTTTACTACCAGACAGATATATTTTTGATCATAATATCCTGTTTAAGCTAAAAATGAGAAAACCAAAGAAATATCATCAAATCTGTTAAAATATGGCTGGACATGTCCCCACAAGTCTCAGAACATGTCCCAAACAGTATCAGGTAATTTACAGTCTATCCTGAAAACGATCAGATAATTTGTTCTTTAACATTGTCTTTTACATTAGTGTTAGGCCTTCCTTTAACCCTGTAATATTATAACTACGCCTTTTCTTGTTGGAGTAATTAATTTCTCTATTGTTGTAGTGTGTGAATGTTATATTGAAAATGTCTTTGTTTTGGGTAGAAGAAAAGCTGAGTGAGACAGACAAATAAAAAGAAAGAATGCAAACAAACTAAAAAAAAGGGTAGGTTTGTGCAAGCAAAAAGCATGACATTCATTTTGTACAACAGTAAATGTTAAGTATGGTTAAAAATCACATTTTTATAACAATATACATATAGATTAATATCATTCTTGAAACATACTTATATTCTCATCAATTAACAAATGCAAAATAAGACAGAAAGTCTGGTCAATGGAATCAAGAGTCCACAGCACAAACCATACAGGAGGCAGAGAGGCTCACCATCAGCCCTGAAGTCCAGCCTAAATAAAATTGTATTTATATAGCCCAGTATCACAACAATTGCCTCAAAAGGCTAGAGAAAAAAAACAAAGACAAACAGGTTAAAATAGAGAACATACCCTGTCCTTAGACCATCCATCAGGGTCAGAGGAAACACTCATAAAAAGGCAGTTAGGGACAAGGAAAACCAAGAAGAACCACAGACGGAAAATCCACTCCCAGGACTGACAGGCAGTGCAGTGGACGTGTCTAGGACAGACACTGACAACTACTCAAAATGTACAAAATGACAGTAAATCAGTTTTAATATGGTCTTTAACTGAACCAGCCCAATAAAAAGTTCTCAACCCTGAAGATGGCTTGACAATACAATCCACTCTATGCCAGTTATCATTGAGTAACCATGATGTATGACAAGGGGACCCTTTAAATTCCTCCTTCACTTCTGAAACTCAGTGATTTGGGGTATACCCTGTTAGATTTACAACTGTGATGAGGGTGATACACCTCATATACCACAACCAATGCCTTTGTTTCTTTGTTGTTTCTTTGTATTTAATTAAATACAAACAGCCTGCAACAACATCATTATCTTGTCTAAATGCTCATGTTATGGATGTCAGAAAGTCCTTCACCCCCAGGATGAGAACATGTACACAGACTATGATCCTGTGAGCTGCTCAATTGTCTACAGCAGGTGCTAGTGAACATGCCACACACTACAGCAGTGACTGAGGAGCACAGTATAGTCCTCAATGTTCAGGAAATGTTATACACATTCACAACAAAGCAAGAACAGCAGCAGGGATGGCTCAAGCTTTGGCCAGAAGAAATCAAGATGCCTGGACAACACTATTTTTCTCAATTGAATTCTCCACTTTTTTTTTACAAATGACGAGTGTTTCCTTTCATGCTGTGAACCCCTTCTTAAGCCTTTGATGGTTTCCAGCTGCCACTAGAGACAAACATGGCCAGTGAACCTTCCTGCCTCCAATACAAAAGAAAGTACATTTTCATCACAGAAACTTTCAGTACTATTTGTAATATTATATTATTTCTTAATGCCATTAACACCAGCAGGGGAGTGCCTCTTTGCATCCTGACCTACTTCCACTCCTTCCAGTGTAAGCATCCATTTTACTGGTAACAAGGAAGAAATGTTAAACGTCACCTTAACTACAGTAAAAGTTAATCTAGATATAAATTTAATAAAAGGCCAGCCACTGTAATTTTTACTTTTACACAAAAACAGAAATCTCTTATTTGAAGATGATTTCCAGTCAGCTGAACAAGTACAGCAAAATAAAGTTATCAGAAAACACGACAGTACCTGCATACTCTAGAGTGAGTCAATGAAAAAAGAATACAATTGATCAAAAACCAAAGTATTGCATCCCACATTTAAGGTAAATGTTTAGGATATATTTTTAATTAAATAGATACCAGACTACTTTACTTTTGTTAAGTGCTTAAGTGCCTGTGGTCAGGCTAAACACTTTTTCTCTGAATGTCAATTCTTTAAAACTACTCAACTTTCGTCACACATCACATTATGTTTGATATATTTGTGAAATATTTATGTTATGAACTGAAAGAAAGCTTATGCCCCTTTACTTTAAAGAAGTTTGTAAATAGACAATTATCATATGTTGAACACCTCACTCATGGAACATGAAAATATTTGCTTATTACTTGGGAATGCATTGTATAACACCATTTCATTTATCCAATTGTACACACAAGTCTTCACACTTATACTACTAATGCCTAATAAACTATCTGCCAATACTGAACACTTTATTCATTTGTCTGCAGGCAAACCACAGTCCAATGCCATAAATAAAGATGAGTGTATACTCAACCAGAAACACTTTTCCCCTTCATCTACAGCACACTGCATCTTCTCAACCAACAGTCTCTCAACCTCAAGCTTTTACTAAATCATCATACAGCTCACAAAATATAAGCAACCCGTCTCTTTGCCATCAGCTGTTTTTTTTTTGTGCAGCTACCATCATCAGCTGCTCATGTCTCTGCTCCAACGGAGATCTACCATAAAGTCTACTCAGTCTCAGTCTACGACTGTCATGGTCGAACCCCTTTTTGATCTATTAATAATTAATAAATTACCATCATGGTTTTCTTTTGAGTCTCTCCATGTTGAAATGTGTTCATGTGTTGGCTTACTCAAAAATTGTAAAACATATTTATTTTATTTCTGTTACAATATTCAACATGTTATTTAATATTATATATATTTTATATTTATACAACAGGATGTTAAAATTTATTAATGTATTGTGATTTACAGTACTCTGACAAAGAAAAACACTTGACACAAGTGTTGACTTGATGCCATTTGCAGATCAAAACATCATGTTACTTTTGACACAAGCTAAAGTATTATGGTTTAACTATACTTAAACTCAAACTCAATTTATAATGATTTCACATTCTAATATGTAAGTGTATAAAACAGACAATTAGAAATAAAAATTGGTAAGACATTTTCAACTATTTCACAAAAAAAACAGCAGGTGGTATTACAAACACATTTGCATTAAGATTTTCTTGTGGAAAATTGTACAAAATAAATAATTTTATGTTGAGATGTATATAGTACACACTATGTGTTAAATAATAACAACTACTGTATCCCAGACATAAAAAATGCTAAAATCGAGCTAAACGTGAGTGTATGGGATAGTAGTACTGTGTGACTCAGGATAATATTAGCTTAGCGCTAAACACTGGGCAATACAGTTTGTTTTATGACCATGGTAACAACATTTCACAAACAATTAATTCAAACAATATATGGTTAAAACGTAAGAAATTACACTTCATTTTAAGACCACTTAGTCCTCTGAACTCCACAGACAAACGACGTCATCACCCATTAAAGACTAAAAAAGTTATCGAATTTTAGCTCAAACCGGATACTCAGGAAACTCAGGACACGTTTGTGACAAGGCCCAGACTCAGACATTCCACATGAACATTCATGCTAAACAACAAACTACAAATCTGTGTCTCGCTAAAAACTATCATACACTAACACAACACTATAAATATACATCATATACCACTAGTTCATCACACTTTTGCATTCTTATTAAGCAGCATCTACACCACAATAACAAGGCCTCGTTTGCGCTTAAAACTGCACCTTTGTGCACTACTTTGCACAAAATAATCATACATACATATTATTCAACATAAACATACTTAAAATATATTAAAAATATTATGGATTGCCACTAATAAAACATAGATTGAGAAGATTAATTACAGAAGGCATGGTCTTACCTTTGTCCGTAAGCGAAAGAAAATGGCACCCTCAGAGAAAACGCCTTACATACAAAGCACACGTGAGTGTTTGGGAGGTAGGTGTACAGCAGTGCAAGCCAATAGGAACGCAGTAAAATCCGATAGGCATGTCAGACGAGCGTCACAAAAACACCCGGATTCCAATCCCAGCTTGGCTAAAGTCCAACTAAGTTAACATCTTAAGGCCACGTCCATACGGAGCCGGTGCATTCCCTATCCGATAATTTTCTCCCCTCTAAAAAAAAAAAAAACGTAAACATGGCCTCGGCTCAAGAAATATCAGCATACACAGGAAACCACTAAATCCGACTGACGGTGTAGTATATATGCCAGACCAGTATGAAGCGCTGTCATTCTGCCACAGATATTGTGGGCTCTGGAGCTGCTCTCGGGAGAAGAAGAAAGCATGTGGATTTATATGAATATAAGAGAGACCCGTGGAAACCTAACTATTTTACATCAGTAACTTTAAGCTTTTTGCTACACCCAAAGATTGTTTTTGGTTTCACTTTGTTTTCCGAAGCTTTTTACCCAGTATGTCTTCATTTTTTGTTAATTAGTTTCTTAGTTGCTGCTGCTCATGAATGGAGATCGCTAAAAGCTAACGCTAGCTGTTTTTGATTTAACTCAGCTGATTTATATCACTTTTTCATCGTACAACTGCACTAAATGAACCACGCTCCAGTTTCTAGGTGAGTACAGTGTATGTCTTAAAATACTGCTCAGAATATATACATTTGTTATAAGTTTGTTGGCTGACCCGAAGGTGGCCTAAAGTGCTAATTTACTGCTTCACCATTTTACGATAGCTTCATATGACACACTGGACCAAACTTGGTTAATAATATTATATACTGTCATATCTAACCTTCAATTTGGAACGAATTAAGCATAATGCTCTTTTTTTGTTTTTATTAAGATAAGGATAAATGTGTCTGACTAATTACTGTGTAGTTTGCAAACCCAGTAAATGCCATAATATAATCATAATAATATAACCAAACATTAGAAGTGAGCTTAATGTACTCTTTTACAAAGATCTGGGTTGTGTCATTTTGATAAATACATTTGACACATGACTGTTTTATGAAAATAGATATTGTTCTCTCACAGATTTCCTAAAGGTGATGCTGTCAGACTGAGGCTGATCAGAAGAAAGACTCTTGGTTGTGGTGTGAGCACTTTGAAGAGGATATTCAGACAAAGGTGGGTGTTACATTACACTACACATTACATTAACCATTACACCTGCAATGCCCACCAACCTCTGAGACTTTTTACTCTAGAAAACACTTTCCTTACTCTACAGTCAAACATCCCTTAAACATTACTGTAGCTAAAGTGCATGTGTTAGTTTTATATTTATACATTTCTCATCTGTAAATCATGACAACAGTCACAGGTAAATGTTTAAGCCAGGTTTTAAACATGACTGACATTACCTCTGACCCACCACAGTTCACATTAAAGTATTATATTTACGCAAATGTAAGTTCAAATCAAAGTCAACTATTTTCTAATAAACAGTTCTTACACACACAGAAACACAGTGAGCTGTGAATAAAAACTAAGATAAGTGTTTTTTGCCTGTGATTAACAGTACATCTCATGTTCAGAGGTGACCGGGCCCAACAGCAAGAATTGTTTTAAACATAACTTTTACTTTGTTCTCTGTTTTGCAGAGCTCCTCTACAGTTACCTGTCTGCTGCTGCTTTTCTCTCGGCCCAGTCCAGGCAGGTCCAGTACTGTCCAGTCATCAGTCTGCTGCTCTGTTCTTCTCTGCTCCTGGACAGTTGACATAGCCCATCCTCGTCTTCCTCAGCTTCATCTGACATCACATCCTGGTCCATCTACAACTTCAGTATTTTTTAAATAAACTTAAACAAAATAGAATCTCCATTCATTTATGTGCTTCTAGGCTTGAAAGCATATATAAACTATTTTTAAGATCTTGAATCTGACATAATTTATACACTTTGTTTTTAAGTGCACACAGTTAATAACTTGCAAAAAGGTTATTTATTCTTTTGTAAAGAAACTTTTAAATAACAAAGTAGAATGAAAGTAGATGAAAGCAAAAGATAAAACTTTAAATCATTTATTACTATAGTGTTATTTTAGAATGCCATAAAGTTGTGCTTCAAAGATGGAAGGCTTTCTTGAACTTTCAGGTTCCTCTTGAGGTCTTTGACCTGCAGTTGCACAGGTAAGAAAACTGAAAAACAAAAATCAAAACTCCTTTAACACATATTTACTCCATCTCAAAAATACAGCATCTTTGACTACAATTTCTAAATAACCAGTTTCTTACAAAGGTATGAAACGTTTTTATTTTAAGAAAACTATCATTAACCACAGATGCTAAGATGGATACCATACAGAAACTATAAATCTATATGATCATCTTTATATATTTTTACAACATACAGTTTATAATTACAAGAATATCTATTGATAAACAGTTTAGTACTATTGCTAGCTGTAGATGTATTTTTGAACAAAGATGAAAAACATGGTTCTTAGTAAAGTAGGAGAATATTTAAAAACTTACATATTGGTGTCAAAGTGAAATTCACCTGAAGTAGTGCAGCAGCAGAGGGCTCAGTGAAGGAGCAGAGATGTTTTAGCTCAGATCTCTATCAAGCCAATAACAGTAGAAGGGGTAAATAATAGTGACCTGAAAGGGACATATAATCATTAAATTAGATAATGCTTACCTAATAATACATTTCGTTTTACCAATATATTAAAATAATTTGGGTAAAAACTAAATATAAGAAAAGCAATTACTTTTAATAACTAATGCCATTAGTTATTAAAACGAGAATTGGCAATAAAAAGGAAACACTGCTCTGGTTACAGTTAACTACTAGCATTTATTCACATGCAGGTAACAATGTTTTTAATACCTTAAAAAATACTTTCAATACTATATGTTGATTAAAATCAAGTATATAGGTACTTCATATACGTCATTATGAGTGAAATTAATGAAATAAAACATTTGAATTACAAATTAATATAACATTTACCTCAAGTTAGCCAGCAGTCAAAAATGAAGCAAGCACCCTATGACGTCATTTTCCATCATGAATATTTTCCCATTTTGAATTTTACTAAATACTTTTTCAAACTCCTCCTATATCCCATTTGACCGATTTTCACAACAATTTAACCACATCATCTCCAGACCATGCTGACAAAAAGTTATTAGAATAGAGATGATTGGTCAAACCGCTTTCAAATACCGCAAATGAAATCGACTTAGTGCACACAAAAATAAAAGTCAGGCTATAGCTCTGCAATGCTTTAATATTTTCTAACCAAACTTAGTATGTGTTATGGCAACCATGACTTGAGGATGTGTGCAGAGTTTCTGCGCAGCGCCACCTAGTGGTCTAGAGATACAAAAATATGACATTTTTTATCATTAATTAAGAATGCTTTAGCCAAAAATCACAAACCCGGTCTCTTTAGATTCGTGGCATCATGCCGAGCCGTAGCATATCCAATTTTTCCATATCAACAATTTTGGGAGTCGGCCATCTTGAATTTTGTCCAAAAGTGCTATATTTTTTAAACGCATTACCGCATCATTACGAAACTTGGTATGCATCTTCGGCACCAAGCCCTGAAGGTACTCAAAAAGTTTTGGGGCAGCGCCACCTTGTGGTCAAAAGTTATAACCAAATTGACAAATATGCTAATAACTTTTGATTATGTTAACCTATTGTAAAACAAATGGTCTTCATGTGTTCACTGGATCAAGCCGAGAGCACAGATACCAAATATGTCCTATTCGGCCAAACTTCCTGTTTGCCATGTTGTTTTTCTTTAAAAACCTACTTTTTTGAACTCCTCCCACACCGTATGTCCAATTTTGACCAAAATTGAATCATAACATCTTCAGACTATGCTGACAAAAAGTTATATAAAGAAAGTTGATTAGTCAAACCGTTTTCGAATACCGTGCAAATGAATTTGAGTTAATGCACACAAAAATCAAAGTCAGGCAATATCTCTGCAATGCTTTAACATATTCTAACCAAACTTAGTACGTGTTATGTCAACCATGACTTGAGGCTGTCTGCCAAGTTTTGGGGCAGCGCCACCTACTGGTCCAGAGATACAAAAATGTTACTTTTTTTAATTTATTACTTCAGAATGCTTTAGCCAAAAATCACAAAACTGATCTCCTTAGATTTGTGGCATTATGCCGAGCCGTAGCATAGCCAATTTTCCCGTACCAAATATTCTGGGAGTCGGCCATTTTGAATTTTCTATAAAACGTACTTTTGCAAACTCCTTCTAGGCCGTAGCCCCAATTTTCATAAAAATTGAACCAGATCATCTTTAGACTATGCTGACAAAAAGTTATTAGAATTAAGATGATTGGTCAAACCGTTTTCGAATACAGCGCAATACAAATTGATTTAATGCGCACAAAAATTAATATCAGGCTATATCTCTGCAATGCTTTAACATATTCTAACCAAACTTAGTACCTGTTATGTCAACCATGACTCGAGGCTTCCTGCAGAGTTTTGGGTCAGCGCCCCCTAGTGGTCCAGAGATACAAAAATGTGTTATTTTTTAATTATTGCTTCACAATGCTTTAGCCAAAAATCACAGAACTGGTCTCCTTAGATTCGTGGCATCATGCCGAGCCGTAGCATAGTCAATTTTCTCATTTCAACGATTCTTAGAGGCGGCCATTTTGAATTTTCTAAAAGCGTACTTTTTGCGAACTCCTCCTAGGCCGTAGCCTAATTTTCATAAAAATTGAACCAGATCATCTTTAGACTATGCTGACAAAATGTTATTAGAATTAAGATGATTAGTCAAACTGTTTTCAAATAACGCGCAAATCAAATCGACTTCATGCGCACAACACTGACTGTCAGGCTATATTTCTGCAATGCTTTAACATATTCTAACCAAACTTAGTACGTGTTATGGCAACCATGACTCGAGTCTGCCTGCAGAGTTTTAGCACTCTAGTTGTTTCACACATCAGTTTGGTTACTGCGCTGCCTCTGAGTCGAACGTGATAAACCATTCAATCAAAGTGCTGAAGACCGTATTGATGATTTTTCAGCCATTTAGACTGAAGTCTTATTGAAATGTCTTTAGATGCTTACTGCCATTGGTCTGATGCTGCAAAATTGACCAAATGACCACCAAATAAAGTGAGGCTATATCATCGCAATGCATTAGTGTATTTTAACCAAACTTTCTGTGTGTCATGTGAATCGTGATTTGAGGCTACCTGTAGAGTTTTAGTGCAGTGCAATCTAGTGTTCTGGAGATATAAACAAAGTGGTGTTTTTGCTTATACATTCTTTGCTTATCACTTATGAAAAGAAAGTTTGAAAAGTCAACTATAGCCACTAGATGTCAGCAGAACATTATTCAAAAGTTATGAATTTCAAGTTGATAGATAAAAGTACTTTCATATACCACATTCACAAATTTGAGGTAATAATGACAAAATTACTTTAATGTTCTATGTCAGCAAAGCTTTGCTCAGTTGACACCAAACTTTGCACATGTCATTGTGACCTCAGTTTGACCCCAATACAACACAGTGCCACCAAATGATATAATATGATAAACATTTAAATCAAATCACTGGTGATTTTTCACCCAAGTTGCAGGTGAAATTAAGGTCTGAAAATTATTGTTGAAAATACTATTATACAAAAATAATGGAAAAGCAGTCAATTTATCAATACATTTTATTTAAAGCTTCTGTTGATGTTTTTGCTATTACTCTTACAATATTTGTCGAAACAACATTCAATTCTTAAAAAAGGTTCATAAGCAAAAACAATAGTAAAAATTTATTTTTTCATAAATAATATAATAAACAATAACATTATACATTGCAGTTTTCTATTTCAGAACTGTTTACATTAATTAAAACAAAAATAATGAAAACACAGACATGTCTATTATTATCAAAAAAATCATACAATGAGTAATTTGGCTTTAAGTACATTGTATCTGTTTTTCACAAATAGCAAGTAGTGGAGTCTTAGGTGGTGTAAATCTAGAAAGCTAAATCACCAAGGTGGAGTTAGGGAGGCTGGAGTCAGTTTCAGTAGATGATGTTTTCAGTCATAGATGATGGTAGATGACGTATAGTGTCCTCATAACTCTACAACAAAATAAAATAAAATTTATTTGTTTTCATTGTGGTTTTATGCAAAGGAAATTGATGTATAATATCCATATGAAAATATATGCAAACCAATATTTGTCAATAATAAATACACCAAAATCTATTCTCTGTGAAGACTTTTTTGTTCAGCAAAAATCATAGAGTGAGATACCTTGATGGAGTCAAACAGATGGAGAGCTATGATTGAGCATTAGGTGGTAGACACCAGGGAGGAAGCAGGAAAACAGAAGATGAAGGCAAAATCAATGAGGCTGGAGATCCAGATGTAGCCAGAGGATTGGAGAATCATGGTGATGTTGCTGCTGCCCCGGGCCAAGAGGCCAATAGGAGTGATGAAGATAGTGGAGCTGGAGTGATGAAGGATCCCAGTGGAGTTAAAGGATTCAAGGGTGCAGGTATAATTAGTTGTTTTAAAGTAGATGATGATAGATGATGTATAGGGTCGTCAGAACCCTACAAGACATTAAAACAAAATTTAGTTTTGTTCATTCTAGTTTTATGCAATGTTAAGAACATTATAATTAACAGAAGGAGACCTATGATTGAGCCTTAGGTTGTACACACGAGTGAAGAAGCAGGAAAACAGAAGACCAAGGCAGAATGAAGGAGGCTGGAGACGAAGATGGAGCCAGAGGATTGAAGAATTAGGGTAACTCTGCTGGACTGGAGGGCCAAGGTGGAGATTGGAGAGTTAGAGGGATAGAGGAACCAAAAGATTTAATGGTGCATGCATAGTCAGTTGATTTAAAGTAAAAGGTGATAGAATATGTGTAGTGTGCTCCTAGTCTTAAAAGTCAATACAGCATTTTTTTTTTATGCAGTTGTATCTATCTCTATATCTATCTAAAATTAATAAATGTGTATACAAAAATCACATGCAAAACATTATTTATAAATATACTTACATGAACCTTCTGTGAAGATGTTTTTTTTTGTTCAGTAAGAATGGCTGAGTGGTATGCCTTGATGGAGGTTGAGGGATAAAGACCCATGGTGAAGCTGTAGGGAAAGTTAACCGGGACAGGGCTGGGGAAACTTAAAAAGACCAATTAGGAAGGAGTCAGGAAAACTTCAGACAAAGATGGAGCTACTGGGCTGAAGAATCAGGCCAGTAACTGGATGGAGCTAGAAGATGTGCAGATCTAAGCAGAGCCAGTGGGAATGATGATGGAGTTAGAAGTATAAAGGACCTTGGTGAAGAAGATGGATGACAGTCCAAAGTACAGTTAAGGGAATGAGTAAAGTTTTAATTCCAAAGTGTAGAAAATGATGATAGAAACCAAAACAAAAGGCCATTGTAAAGCTCTTTCCAGAACTTATGAGTAAACAAATCAAAAACATTCATGAAATAATGGTCTGGCTACTTGTCCAAATGTAAAGCTATGGACATACTATGAAGTGGTAACACTAATGACTGATTTTATATAATAGTCTAAACTTTCTTAATACTGTTGTGAGCAACAACAACAACAAGAAAAAAAAAACATAAAAAATAAATAAATAAAAATAAAAGATAAGAAAAGTAAAAGTAGGCCTGGGTTGGCTAGCACAATTTTAGGAAAAACGTCTAAATTCCTCCCCCAAACAAAATAAAGAATATATATATTGTGTTATTGTTTAGTCCTAAAAATGTAATGTAAATTTAAAAATGACAGAAGCATTGTATTAATTTATCCATTGTACTAATGTAACAACAAAATAAGAAGTATTACATGGAAAATAATTTGTATATTTTTTCATTAGCATTTTAGACTGTTTTGATCATTGCTTTTAAGTGCAGATCTGAGAAAAAAAAAGTTCAGAGATTATGGGGTTGATTGGCACAGCAGAAAATGTTAATGTTAAACTAAAATGTGAAAACAAAACACAAGAAAAATACATGTTTGGCAAATTTCTAATGTACATTAGGAAGTTTGAAAATACTTTTTTCAAATTGTAGGTTGTTTTTTTTAGTTATTAAAATGGTTAGGTCTTGAAACATACCTAATTCAACCTATATTAAATATATTTGAGTAATTTGTTTACTACATTCAATAAACACATCAGGTGCACAAATGATCCATTACTAGAGGAAGAAGTGACAAAAAAAAACTTTTTGTCAGTAGTGAGATGTTGAGTAGTTTAATACAAACTTTAAATAAAATGAAAAGATGTAATGAAATAAAAATGAAATAAAATATAAAAATAAATCCTGTGCCAATCAACCCCTGTGCCAGCCAACCCAGGCTCCAGTACCCCCCCTCAAGGGAGCCGCCATGTCTCCCTCCCCCAATGGCAGGCGGTATACTTGTACATACATTTGTTCACAACAGTGACATTATTATTGCCTGATGAAAACTATAGTAAGTCTGCACAACATCAACACTTATACCATCCATATCTTTTGTATAAACATGATCTATTAACGTACCTTTTTCTGTGGTTGGATTGTGTACCTGTTGATTATATCCTTGTTCTTCCATTAATGTCAGAATTGTAGATGAAGTAAAGATGTCTTCATTAAAGTCTCCCATGATCATTTTCTTCCCTGGTTGCTTTTCCATCTCGTCAATAACATGTAACAGCTGCTGTCGAAACATGTCAGTTTTAAATGATTTGGGCCTGTACAAAAGAGCAGCAGTTAAATTTACATGTGGAAGTGTAAAGTATAAACATTCTATGTTCAGTTGCTCAGGAGTGAAGACATTACAGTCAATTTTCTCAGACCAATACATTCCAACTCCACCTCCTCTCTGCTGTTGTAATTCAGTAAAAAGAGCAGTACTGTTGTCATAACACTTAGCTCTTGGGTTGTGCTTGAACACAAATCCTGGTATTTGTTGATCTTGTGCTTTGTCATCAGCATTTAACCATGTTTCTGTCAAACAAATACAATCAGCATTCATTAGAGGTCTGTGTGCAAGAACATCGTGAAAGTGGGCATTCAGACTTTGTACATTAATTAGAGCTATTTTGAATGTATCAAATGATTTAGTGGAACTGTACTGCTCCAAAGAGAATCGTGACATATCTTTCATAGCCAACTCAATTTTGTCATTACAGAATATAACAGACTCTTCAAAGTCCTGAATGATCAATCCACTAAGAGATCTTACACGGCTCAATGCAACATATGCTTGTCCTGCTGTAAAGATTTTCTTAAGTGATACAACAGCTTTATCAACAGTGAGTCCTTGTACTTTGTGAACCGTGCATGCCCATGCCAATCTGAGAGGAAACTGACGCCTTATTCCTCCATCATTTGAGACTTGGTCTTCTTGTACTGTAATTACTGTTGAATTTTGGGAAAATCTCTGTCGTATTTTAGATCTCTGAATTTTGCCAACATTTTGATTATCAAACTCCACATGAATAGCTGATGGGAAATCATCTTCCTTGTTTTGACTTTCAGTTATGTGGACAACTGTACCAAAAGCTCCATTGACAAGACCATCAGCAACATCAATATTCTTTTTTAACATGACTCTTGCTCCAATACCCAGGGAAACACATTTAGATAAACATGAGTTGAAAACATTCGTATGGAATCCAACTTTACGTTCCATTCGTCCAGTTTTTGAATTTTTTATATAATCTTGAGCATTTATAGTAATTGCGTCTGGGCAACTTTCATGTAGTCTTTCAATGTTGTATTTATCAACTTCAGCATTTGTAGCAAATATGTGAATATCATTACAATTCTCCCCTGTTTCACATTTTTCCAACATAGCAATATCAGTAGCAGTAAGACATTCCTTTTTCTTACGTACTCAGTCGATTTAACATTTCAGCAAAACTTGGATCTTCTTGTCGAACAACTTTATTTAATTCAGTCAGTTCAAAGTTATTCTGCCATAGGTTTACTCCTTTTGTGTCAGCATAGAGAGCCGTTCCTTTAACAGGCGGAAGCTGATAAAAATCCCCAACTGCAATAATACTTACTTTTCCAAAGAAAGAATAATCACCTGTTTGTTTTATTTGTCTCAGTCTTCCGTGAACATATGACAAAAGGCGATGGTCAACCATAGACACTTCATCGATAATCAAAATTTGCAGGGTAGCCAATTTTGTGCGTAATGAATTAATTTTGTCATCACCAAGAGGTTGATATGGCAGTTTAACACTTGCACCAATTGAAAATGAATTATGAATAGTTGCAGCACCGATGTTGTACGCAGCTACTCCAGTTGAAGCAGTCAAAAGTACAGTAATGTCATCAGGATTGTCAGACAGCTGAGATAACAGTCTGTAAGATTCATAGTGTATTGCCTTAATTAGATGACTTTTTCCTGTGCCTGCTCCACCAGTGAGAAATAATCGAAAAGGTTCAGGGTTTTCTCAAGTATTTTTCTAGACACCACTTTCGTACTTTATAGAAGACAGCAGATTGTTCCTCATTTAATGACCTTAGTAAATGCAAAGCATCACCTCTAGGCATTGTGTTGTGGTTTGTTTCAATGGTACATTCAGTTTGAGGGTTTCCTGTAAGATCTGGAATAAGTTCTCGACTGTCATCTTCATCTGGTAACACTTTATCCTTCATCAGTTCTATGCATTCATCACGCTGTTTTTCTGTTTCAGGACATATCTGGGCCCAGGCATCTTCTAAATTAATATTCTGGTCCAAAAGCTGTTTAGCTTGCTCAATTTTATCAGTGTCCTTTTCAAACAATTCTCTGTTGGCATCAACAATTGATCTCACTTGTTTCAGTTCAGAACAACATTTTATGACACCACTCTTGTAGAACTCCTCATATGTGTGATAGTTGCTCGCCTTGAGATCACAGTCATCATAATGTGGTAAGAAAAGCTGCAGCAATGAATGATAGTATTTCTCTGGATCTTTTGTGGGTGAAAACCTGGGATACCGTACTACTGCAGGTTCAGTTCGTGTCCTTCGTTTTACATAGCCATTGTTGTTATTGAGTTTAATAATTGGATTTTCTGCTGTTTTGTTTTGTGAGACAACCTCAGATTTTGTCAGAACTCTGTACTCAGAACAAAAACTAGCGAGACATAGATGTTCTATTGGCTCTTTCTCTGGTCTGCTTTTGTACCTGTCAATGGCACTTGTCATCCAAAAGCTGCCTTCATCATCAGACTGGTCATTTTCCGCTTTACTTCGGAGCATATGCAAAGGCAAACTCATCTTTACAGGATTTAGTCCTATTGGAATAAATTGCACTTTCCGGGAACATTCCTTCATATGCATGCCTGTCAGTCTGTACACTGCCTCTTGAGCTGAAATTTCTCTGTTGTGCAGATAGATACTTCCCAACTCTTTTAATGATGCTTTAGCTTCAAGATTTCCATTGATCGCTTCATTTTGTGCACGTTGAAGCAGCAGTCCCATTTCTTGTTCTGCTTTAGTGATGTAAGTGAGTATATAGACAACTACAGAAAAAGCATCTGTGACATACTGAATATCCATATTCCCTTGCCAAGCACGCAGTAAATCTCTGTTGTACTGGTTCACCCAAACATCTTTTGGATTTCTTTTCAAAACAATACTTTTCTTTTGGAATAGTTGTTGTATGCATTTTCAAACATAGTTTGATTAATTCCAATAAATGAAAAAGTCATTAACCGAATCAAAAATCACATCAGAATTTAAAACAGTTTTCACTGTCTTTATAATTGTACTTGCTATGTCATCTTCATCTTTCCGTTTCAACTCATCTGCATGAGTTTGTCTTGTAATAAACGACGTGAAGATGGTGGTCGTGGAAAATTAAATCTGCAAACTGTATTTTTCTTCCGGCATGTTTTAGAATGTTTTGTACTGTGCTTCTGAACACTGTTCACGGTTTCATAAAGTACTGTGTCATTTTCTGGAGGAGTCTCACAAGTGATGTAAGTGTCAATGAATTCAGCAACTACAGGATCATTGTCTGCATCATTATCGTTGAGCTTCGGAGCATCTTCCACCCAAAACAGACAGTGAACATGTGGAGAACCACGTTGTTGAAATTCAACACGGTAAAAGTAATCTATTACCTTGCCTATAGGATTTGCTGGTGACATTATGACATTTTTAAAAACAATGCCATCTGTGATCAAACATCCTCGCTGCAGTGACAGGATTTCGTCTTATAAAGCCACATTTTTCAGACCAGTCAAGCTCTTCAACATTTATGTGTTTCTGCTCTTGCTTAATAATAGTGTTCATCATTTCTGGCCATCTCAGATCAGCAGAACTAAAAGATGCAAAGAAAGTTGGTATGCCTAGTTGTCTAATCAGGGCAAACAAATCTTTTGCGTGGACATCCAATAGGGAGGAGTTCCTCTTACTGGTCTTAAGAACTTATATCCTTCATCATAATTTAGTATTTTTTGCAAGGAATCAGAGTTGGTTAACATTTCAGGTGTGACGTTTAAGGAAGTTTTCTCAGAGCCTTTCCTCAGTGCAATTGATACATTTGACACAATTTGATCAACTTCTGATAAATATTGTGCATAAAAAATGAAGTCTGTGTTCTGTGCAAAACGTCCATCTGCATTTAGTAGTCTTGCATTCAGGTATCGAGACAATGTGATTCTTTCCTGTCTTTCATCATGAAATGTTGGACCACCAGTAGGATAGAGAACAGGGAAACACTTTGCCTCATTGTCTTTATCGGTCAGCAGCCTGACAGGACTGTTACCTTCACCTGGTGCGACATTTAATACATCATGAAAATGTTGATCTATTATTTCTGAACCCAGATTAACAGGTTGTAGTGATGTGTCTGACAAAAGCCCACCTTGTTCTCTAATATATGTTAAATCTTCCTCTGGTTCATCATCACTTCCTTTATCATCTTCATTTTTAACTATTACATCTTGTTTCTCCATTTGAAAATCATCAGCATTTCTGTTTAAATCATCAGATTCATTCAAAGAGTTTACCCACTGCTCATTGAACTCCACATCATTGTAACACTTATTATTTCTCACCAAATAAGACAGTGCTTGTTTGACACGATCAGTGCTCACATATTTATATTCATAATGGCCTTTATATGATAATTTCCGTTTGAGTTTTATCCTTATCATGTGGTCATCACATTCATTGCGTGGAAGAATATTTGACACATTTGTGGTGTTAACGGGAACACACACTACAGGTCCATGACAGCCATTCTGTTTTCCACGGGGAAGGCAAAGCAATTTCATAAATGGAATATTTCGTGCAATAAGATGTCCTTCCAATGAGTTCAGACCTTTTAGTTCTTTTGGAATCTCCACCAAATGCATGTTGTTGGCAACACTCACTTCAGGCAATTTCCCAACAAGGATTTTACGATGGCATGTATAGCAAATCCACAATTTATAATCCTGATTACCTGATAAATGGCATCCATTCTCACATTCAGTGCTGCAGACATGTAAATACTTTAGTGTGATGCATGTTTCAGCCAAATCAGCAATTTCTTTATCCCTGATTTTATAGCAATCTCTTTTACATTCAATAACCTGTTTTCTGAATAATAAACAATGACAAACACAGCAAACAAATTCTGGACCTGTACTGACTTCTTGATGAAATTGATTAATAATGAAATCAATGTCTTTCTGTTTGTCTTTCTGTTTTACAGACATTTCAGATCTTTTTTGTAATTTACTCATACGAAAGTTTTCATCATCATGGTATTTCTGTTTAGAATATTGACACACTCGTGCTTTAAAGGTGGGATTTGTTCTGTATTTATTGTTTACATATTCACACATTTTTGTTTTAAAGGTGGGGTTTGTTCTGTTTTTGTCCTTTGAACATTGACATACACGTGCTTTAAAAGCTTTATTACTCTTATATTTGCTCTGGGAATACTCCCTGACTCGTTTCTGAAAAGTAACATTTGTAGAATACTTTATCTTTGAATTTTCACACTTTGACTGCTGCACATTAATATTGTTCTTATATTTACCTCGAAGATTATCAAGTATTTTCTCTTTATAATGAATATCTTCACAGTATTTTGTTTTAAACTTCTCAATCTTTCTTTGTCTGTAATCACTGTCTTCACAATATTTTGTTTTAGAGTTCTGTATCTTTTTCTGTCTGAAATCAGTATCACTGTGGTATCGTTCACGTTCTCTTTTACTTTTAGGGGCCTTTGCAGTGTCATTTAGTTTTCTTTTTCTTAAAGAGTGATTAATGGTCTGATCAGCCACTTTAACGTCACACGCTTTCTGCACAAACATGTTCTTGATCTTTATGTTTAACACACGTTACCACCTCATAGTGATTTCCATCGCAGTGCTTCAGATAAATGGCATTATCAGTAAATTGATGTTCGGTAGGTACATGTGCATTCCACCTGTCATCATTAAAGGTCATTACATTTAGTTTTAAAAGATCAGCAAGACCAAATAATTCCACATGACTTCCCCATGTTCCAGAAAAAAACATTTTAGACTGTGTCAAATAATCTTTCACTGATATATGATCTTCTCTTAAGTATCTCATAAATTTCAAGCTGTTACTTTCAAGATGTTTTACAACTGCACGTCTGATTTTCAAGTGTTTCTCCTGATTTCCACATATTGCATGTGCAACTGACCTAAATAAGCAATTCCCATCTCCTTTAATGGATTTTGTTTTGCACGGTATTCCTAAAGAACACACACCTGAGCCTTGAACACCAATGCTTTCATTAGTCAACTGTAAACGAGCACACAAAGCATCCTGATCTGCAGAAGTTAAAGGATTAAAAGTGAACTCAGTATTTATCGTTTCTCCAACAATTACATCGTCCATTAATAAACTGTCATTTAACTCGGTCACGTGATTAAGGTTCGACTCAGGCCACACTGGTATCTTACAGGAATTCAGGGCGTTCTGATCAGTTTTACAAACACTTGCTGGTTTCTCCACACGTGTCCGTTTACCACCTCTGACACACTTCCTCTGTATTGTTGACACTGCAGGTGACACGTGACTGACGTGGACTCGTTCATCGGACTTACTAGAACTGGCCTCATCAGCTGTTGCCTTACCGATCAGTGTTGCGTTCACACCTGTCACTTCAAATGGTTTTCCCTGAGCATTCAGTGACATTGAAAGGTTAAGAACATGTTCAAAGAGCATATTTATGTCTTCACAGTACACTACTACACTCGTGCCTTGACCCTGATCAGCCATACCTTTACCATCACGTGAATGAGAATCGACCACAGCAAATCTGGAATCCACCTTTATGACAGCACACACATTATCCTGAATGTTTAACAGACAAGCATCAAACTGAAACAGAGCCCTCTGAAGCGCTTCTTCCAAGGACATGCACACATCTCGCAAAGATTCTTCATAAAAATCAACACCAACAACTCCAGACAAAGACTCGCCATGATTTATTGACAATGTTGTGTTATAGAGTGTGTGGACTGTGGGCAATTCAGCAACTGAAACATATCCCCGCTGTGATGGATCGTTGATCTTCCCCTGTGATCGCATAGATATGTACAGTTCATCTCCATGCAACAGAACGGCATTCAGGTCCTCTGTTGTCCACGTCAGCACATTCTTCAGTACATTCATCATGACCGCCGTGATGCTGTTTACTGCACACTGTCTGTTTCTGCTGAAACCAAACCGCTCATCACCTTGATGGAAGGCACCAAGTAGGAATTTCTGAGAACAACAATCAGAGTTAATGACATGTAAAGATTCGGTAATATCATTCCAGCTTTCAGCAGCATTGGGAAGAATTTTTGGAGCATTTTGGCAAACTTTTGGAACTTTTGGAACATTTTGGCAAACTTTTGGAACTTTTGGAACATTTGGGCAAACTTTTGGAACATTGTGGTAAATTTCAGGAGCCTTTCGGCAAACAGGGAGCGTCATAGGAGCCTTACGGCAAACATGAGGGTTTTTTATGTCAGGGCTCTGTTTATCAGAGCTGTCAGCAGCAGGCAAGTCAATGGAGGAACTGAGCGCATAACGCTCAGCATACCTCCTCTTGGCTGCCTGGGACCGGCGGAAACCTTTTCCACGAGGCATCTGCAATCACATAAAAACACACAGAAAGCAGTTTAGAACACTGATGACTACATGTACATTTTACTTACTCAATTATTAATATCATTAAAAAATATATATTTGATTTTTTAAATAAAGTTAAAACTAAAGCAAATAAATGATTATTTATACCCTTAATGATTTATATATTTATTTTAACCAAAAACCTCCTAAACATAAATGCATTTACATTCACTCAAATACAGTAATACCTAATGTGTTACATAACTCAATGTGTTATTTTGCACACACACAGACACACACACACACACACACACCTAATTAATCATAAAAAAAAAAGATTGATTTCTCAATTGAATGCTGAATTGAAATTACAGGGATTTGCCTGCCTAATAAACCTTCAACAAAATCAAAGCAGTTTAAAATATGCATTTATAGCATATGATCTTCCAGAGATCATCAAGTTTACATATTTATGTACTTTCAAACCCACAGTATCAATATTTTTCTGTTGCATACATTTGTAGCACAGAAGTACTAGCATAAAACTTTTCTATTTGTGATAGACACTGATGTTTCTGGTAGTGATCAAAATATAGCAAATTACATTTTAAAAGTAACTTCACACTTCAAATAAAGATTGTATGAGTACATTAGGCTAGAGATGGAAGCAAGCACCTTAACTGTACAGTAATACCTCAAAATACAAGCACAATCCATTCCAAGGCAAACCTTGTAACTGTAAATGCTGATATTTACAAGCATGTTTTCCCATAAGAAAAAATATTTAAAAAACTATCCATTTTAGAGCCATAAATGAAGAAAAAATTTGTTTTTAGTATGGACACAATTATAGTACATGTATACAGGATAAGATTCATGTGATATAAAATAAATGTGGTTTTGATTATACATTTTTACAAACAGTAGTGGCAGGTGTGGAGGAGAGAAGAAGGGGTTGTTACACAGACACTTGATTCCATATCGTATCTTATTTAAAATTAAATGCACATAACTTAACATACAATGTTTGTTTTTTTTACTTTTGATTTAAGTTTTTCTGATAACTTTTCTTCCCTTTTTCTACTCGACTACCCTCACTTTCATTTTGTACAAACCATTTAACAAAATACCAATTGAGGGAGATTTGTTTCTTTCTCTCAAAAAGAAGGAGGTGTCATAAAACGGCGCAGAACCACGACCAGTAGATGATTTATCAGGGTGTTTATTTTCAATGAAAATAACCTTCTGCCACATAGCCAGCCCTGCCTTATTTTCACTTTTAGAAATGGTCTCCTCTGGTTCATCCTCCTCTTCACCACTGTTGAGCTCTTGCAACACCTACATATGTTCATCATCTGCAGCTTGATCAGCTCCTTAGTCCACAGTTCCTCCTGATGCTCTTGTGTGTTAGATCACTCACTGCATGCTTTAACCACATTTATTTTCTTCTTCTCACTAACATTCTTACCACTCACTTTCTTAGAGCTCATTGCTATTATGAAGAATAATGCACAAAATGGAGAGAAAATCACCTACTCGTGGGTGATGCATACACAAATCAGTGAACACCTGAAGTTAATGTGCTTTGACGCCAATACGGGCGTATCTCAAATATTTACTTGTATCTAGA
Source organism: Neodontobutis hainanensis (assembly GCA_024349245.1). Taxonomy (NCBI): domain Eukaryota; kingdom Metazoa; phylum Chordata; class Actinopteri; order Gobiiformes; family Odontobutidae; genus Neodontobutis; species Neodontobutis hainanensis. The sequence continues at coordinate 1,488,246 of JALDNG010000038.1, read as the reverse complement.
AACAAAAATCTGGCCAAAGCCTTACTTGTATTTGAAGGTGTTACTACATTTGCTTTTGAATCATTCATTCAAGAAATTCATGCAAAATTACTGATTCATTCAGTAGCCAATGAAATAAACTACTGAAATTTTTACCTCAGCACTGCTCCATTGGTTCCAGAATTCACATAAAAAAACGAAACAAACAGAAATTAGTCAGTGATGCAGTATTCCTGAAAATAAAACATACATTTAAAATATGTCAAATTCCCCTCACACTTTTACATGCATCTTATCAAACACATCTATCGTCATTGTGCAAAACACATATGAAGTGTCTTTTGTAGACCTTACAATAAAACAAAGAAATCAAGAAACAATATGGACAATATGATGCCATTTTATGATTCAAGCCCTACATGTAATTTTACTTATTAACCTGTTAAGATTATTTAAAATTAATAATTCCTTCAATTGAGTTAAAACTAAAGCAAATAAATGATTATTTGTACCCTTAACCATTTATACATTTGTTTTAAGGAAAAAATTCCTTAAAATAAGAAATGCATTTAACATTCACTAATATGTAAATCAATTAACTTTTTAACTGTAATATATCATTCATAGTTTAAACAAAATTAAGTCCTTGTAAGGCCTGTATTCTTAGAATAACATAATGCTTATTTGACTCACCTTGAAGAATTTCTGGAGGTTTTCTGAAAAACACAAAGTAAAACATACAATTTAGATCAAAACACAAGGATACGTAATAAAATTATATTGTAATGAATAATTTAGACAATTATCAGTATTTATTTTCTTTCATTATAATCATTACTTGTAATTACTCAATGTGGTATTTTTATACATGTACATAGACACCCACTGTTAATTGATCATGAAAAGGTTTCTCAATTAAAATACTGAATTGCATTCATAAATTACAAGGGTTTGCCTCTCTAATAAAACCTTTAACAAAATCAAAGCAGCAGTTTCAAATCTGCATTTATGATCATCTCCAGAAAATCACCTATGTTTACGTATTTATGATCTTTCAAACACACAAAAACATTCTTACAGATTTAAATATTACATTCTTACATTACGTTGTAATTGAATGTAACATTACATTATGTTCTTAGTATTACATTCTCCACAGATTCAAAGTGGCAAATCCATGAGCTCAAACAAAAAATATCCAATATATTCACAAGTACTGGCATAGCCTGTCACATGTTGTGTTGTTTTTATACACGACATTTGTCATTGTGGCAAAAAACTGAAAAACAAAAGAACTGTATCCTAAGTCGGTCACTATCATCTTGATTCAGACATTCAGACATGTTTCGGTTCATTTAACGGCTAATTTGTCAAGTGATTACTGTCAAAGGGTAAGGCACGCTGTTCTACACATATTTGTCTTTGTATGTAAATTTTGAAGTATTTTTGTCAATATTTAGGTGTTGAATGTTTGTATTAAATTCATTGTCTTTGACGAAAAGCGAAAACAATGCTCAAGTCGCTCTCGGCCGACATTCTGGCTAGTTGCTAGCGTGAGTGTAAAGTGTGTTTATCTTATCAACAACAGGACAATTAGGCCTGAAAGAAGTTCAGTTTTTAGCTACTTTGACTCCCAACCAATTAAAGATCTGCCCAGTGTATGACAAGCTTTATGATGTTTTTTATTCCGTGAAAAAGTAAAAATAAATACTGCCACAAAAAGGCTTTGGCAACAGTCTCATCTTGAGTGTCTGAATCAGGGTGTGGAAAAAACAAAACCTTTCATAAAAAGAAAATGGCTGGTAAAATCAATTTGAGCAACAGACTGATGTGTTTGTTAATAATTTTATATTAATCCAAATATGTTCTGCTTTTAAAATAACTGGAGTCATTTTACTACCAGACAGATATATTTTTGATCATAATATCCTGTTTAAGCTAAAAATGAGAAAACCAAAGAAATATCATCAAATCTGTTAAAATATGGCTGGACATGTCCCCACAAGTCTCAGAACATGTCCCAAACAGTATCAGGTAATTTACAGTCTATCCTGAAAACGATCAGATAATTTGTTCTTTAACATTGTCTTTTACATTAGTGTTAGGCCTTCCTTTAACCCTGTAATATTATAACTACGCCTTTTCTTGTTGGAGTAATTAATTTCTCTATTGTTGTAGTGTGTGAATGTTATATTGAAAATGTCTTTGTTTTGGGTAGAAGAAAAGCTGAGTGAGACAGACAAATAAAAAGAAAGAATGCAAACAAACTAAAAAAAAGGGTAGGTTTGTGCAAGCAAAAAGCATGACATTCATTTTGTACAACAGTAAATGTTAAGTATGGTTAAAAATCACATTTTTATAACAATATACATATAGATTAATATCATTCTTGAAACATACTTATATTCTCATCAATTAACAAATGCAAAATAAGACAGAAAGTCTGGTCAATGGAATCAAGAGTCCACAGCACAAACCATACAGGAGGCAGAGAGGCTCACCATCAGCCCTGAAGTCCAGCCTAAATAAAATTGTATTTATATAGCCCAGTATCACAACAATTGCCTCAAAAGGCTAGAGAAAAAAAACAAAGACAAACAGGTTAAAATAGAGAACATACCCTGTCCTTAGACCATCCATCAGGGTCAGAGGAAACACTCATAAAAAGGCAGTTAGGGACAAGGAAAACCAAGAAGAACCACAGACGGAAAATCCACTCCCAGGACTGACAGGCAGTGCAGTGGACGTGTCTAGGACAGACACTGACAACTACTCAAAATGTACAAAATGACAGTAAATCAGTTTTAATATGGTCTTTAACTGAACCAGCCCAATAAAAAGTTCTCAACCCTGAAGATGGCTTGACAATACAATCCACTCTATGCCAGTTATCATTGAGTAACCATGATGTATGACAAGGGGACCCTTTAAATTCCTCCTTCACTTCTGAAACTCAGTGATTTGGGGTATACCCTGTTAGATTTACAACTGTGATGAGGGTGATACACCTCATATACCACAACCAATGCCTTTGTTTCTTTGTTGTTTCTTTGTATTTAATTAAATACAAACAGCCTGCAACAACATCATTATCTTGTCTAAATGCTCATGTTATGGATGTCAGAAAGTCCTTCACCCCCAGGATGAGAACATGTACACAGACTATGATCCTGTGAGCTGCTCAATTGTCTACAGCAGGTGCTAGTGAACATGCCACACACTACAGCAGTGACTGAGGAGCACAGTATAGTCCCTCAATGTTCAGGAAATGTTATACACATTCACAACAAAGCAAGAACAGCAGCAGGGATGGCTCAAGCTTTGGCCAGAAGAAATCAAGATGCCTGGACAACACTATTTTTCTCAATTGAATTCTCCACTTTTTTTTTACAAATGACGAGTGTTTCCTTTCATGCTGTGAACCCCTTCTTAAGCCTTTGATGGTTTCCAGCTGCCACTAGAGACAAACATGGCCAGTGAACCTTCCTGCCTCCAATACAAAAGAAAGTACATTTTCATCACAGAAACTTTCAGTACTATTTGTAATATTATATTATTTCTTAATGCCATTAACACCAGCAGGAGTGCCTCTTTGCATCCTGACCTACTTCCACTCCTTCCAGTGTAAGCATCCATTTTACTGGTAACAAGGAAGAAATGTTAAACGTCACCTTAACTACAGTAAAAGTTAATCTAGATATAAATTTAATAAAAGGCCAGCCACTGTAATTTTTACTTTTACACAAAAACAGAAATCTCTTATTTGAAGATGATTTCCAGTCAGCTGAACAAGTACAGCAAAATAAAGTTATCAGAAAACACGACAGTACCTGCATACTCTAGAGTGAGTCAATGAAAAAAGAATACAATTGATCAAAAACCAAAGTATTGCATCCCACATTTAAGGTAAATGTTTAGGATATATTTTTAATTAAATAGATACCAGACTACTTTACTTTTGTTAAGTGCTTAAGTGCCTGTGGTCAGGCTAAACACTTTTTCTCTGAATGTCAATTCTTTAAAACTACTCAACTTTCGTCACACATCACATTATGTTTGATATATTTGTGAAATATTTATGTTATGAACTGAAAGAAAGCTTATGCCCCTTTACTTTAAAGAAGTTTGTAAATAGACAATTATCATATGTTGAACACCTCACTCATGGAACATGAAAATATTTGCTTATTACTTGGGAATGCATTGTATAACACCATTTCATTTATCCAATTGTACACACAAGTCTTCACACTTATACTACTAATGCCTAATAAACTATCTGCCAATACTGAACACTTTATTCATTTGTCTGCAGGCAAACCACAGTCCAATGCCATAAATAAAGATGAGTGTATACTCAACCAGAAACACTTTTCCCCTTCATCTACAGCACACTGCATCTTCTCAACCAACAGTCTCTCAACCTCAAGCTTTTACTAAATCATCATACAGCTCACAAAATATAAGCAACCCGTCTCTTTGCCATCAGCTGTTTTTTTTTGTGCAGCTACCATCATCAGCTGCTCATGTCTCTGCTCCAACGGAGATCTACCATAAAGTCTACTCAGTCTCAGTCTACGACTGTCATGGTCGAACCCCTTTTTGATCTATTAATAATTAATAAATTACCATCATGGTTTTCTTTTGAGTCTCTCCATGTTGAAATGTGTTCATGTGTTGGCTTACTCAAAAATTGTAAAACATATTTATTTTATTTCTGTTACAATATTCAACATGTTATTTAATATTATATATATTTTATATTTATACAACAGGATGTTAAAATTTATTAATGTATTGTGATTTACAGTACTCTGACAAAGAAAAACACTTGACACAAGTGTTGACTTGATGCCATTTGCAGATCAAAACATCATGTTACTTTTGACACAAGCTAAAGTATTATGGTTTAACTATACTTAAACTCAAACTCAATTTATAATGATTTCACATTCTAATATGTAAGTGTATAAAACAGACAATTAGAAATAAAAATTGGTAAGACATTTTCAACTATTTCACAAAAAAAACAGCAGGTGGTATTACAAACACATTTGCATTAAGATTTTCTTGTGGAAAATTGTACAAAATAAATAATTTTATGTTGAGATGTATATAGTACACACTATGTGTTAAATAATAACAACTACTGTATCCCAGACATAAAAAATGCTAAAATCGAGCTAAACGTGAGTGTATGGGATAGTAGTACTGTGTGACTCAGGATAATATTAGCTTAGCGCTAAACACTGGGCAATACAGTTTGTTTTATGACCATGGTAACAACATTTCACAAACAATTAATTCAAACAATATATGGTTAAAACGTAAGAAATTACACTTCATTTTAAGACCACTTAGTCCTCTGAACTCCACAGACAAACGACGTCATCACCCATTAAAGACTAAAAAAGTTATCGAATTTTAGCTCAAACCGGATACTCAGGAAACTCAGGACACGTTTGTGACAAGGCCCAGACTCAGACATTCCACATGAACATTCATGCTAAACAACAAACTACAAATCTGTGTCTCGCTAAAAACTATCATACACTAACACAACACTATAAATATACATCATATACCACTAGTTCATCACACTTTTGCATTCTTATTAAGCAGCATCTACACCACAATAACAAGGCCTCGTTTGCGCTTAAAAACCGCACCTTTGTGCACTACTTTGCACAAAATAATCATACATACATATTATTCAACATAAACATACTTAAAATATATTAAAAATATTATGGATTGCCACTAATAAAACATAGATTGAGAAGATTAATTACAGAAGGCATGGTCTTACCTTTGTCCGTAAGCGAAAGAAAATGGCACCCTCAGAGAAAACGCCTTACATACAAAGCACACGTGAGTGTTTGGGAGGTAGGTGTACAGCAGTGCAAGCCAATAGGAACGCAGTAAAATCCGATAGGCATGTCAGACGAGCGTCACAAAAACACCCGGATTCCAATCCCAGCTTGGCTAAAGTCCAACTAAGTTAACATCTTAAGGCCACGTCCATACGGAGCCGGTGCATTCCCTATCCGATAATTTTCTCCTCTAAAAAAAAAAACGTAAACATGGCCTCGGCTCAAGAAATATCAGCATACACAGGAAACCACTAAATCCGACTGACGGTGTAGTATATATGCCAGACCAGTATGAAGCGCTGTCATTCTGCCACAGATATTGTGGGCTCTGGAGCTGCTCTCGGGAGAAGAAGAAAGCATGTGGATTTATATGAATATAAGAGAGACCCGTGGAAACCTAACTATTTTACATCAGTAACTTTAAGCTTTTTGCTACACCCAAAGATTGTTTTTGGTTTCACTTTGTTTTCCGAAGCTTTTTACCCAGTATGTCTTCATTTTTTGTTAATTAGTTTCTTAGTTGCTGCTGCTCATGAATGGAGATCGCTTGCTAAAAGCTAACGCTAGCTGTTTTTGATTTAACTCAGCTGATTTATATCACTTTTTCATCGTACAACTGCACTAAATGAACCACGCTCCAGTTTCTAGGTGAGTACAGTGTATGTCTTAAAATACTGCTCAGAATATATACATTTGTTATAAGTTTGTTGGCTGACCCGAAGGTGGCCGCTAAAGTGCTAATTTACTGCTTCACCATTTTACGATAGCTTCATATGACACACTGGACCAAACTTGGTTAATAATATTATATACTGTCATATCTAACCTTCAATTTGGAACGAATTAAGCATAATGCTCTTTTTTTGTTTTTATTAAGATAAGGATAAATGTGTCTGACTAATTACTGTGTAGTTTGCAAACCCAGTAAATGCCATAATATAATCATAATAATATAACCAAACATTAGAAGTGAGCTTAATGTACTCTTTTACAAAGATCTGGGTTGTGTCATTTTGATAAATACATTTGACACATGACTGTTTTATGAAAATAGATATTGTTCTCTCACAGATTTCCTAAAGGTGATGCTGTCAGACTGAGGCTGATCAGAAGAAAGACTCTTGGTTGTGGTGTGAGCACTTTGAAGAGGATATTCAGACAAAGGTGGGTGTTACATTACACTACACATTACATTAACCATTACACCTGCAATGCCCACCAACCTCTGAGACTTTTTACTCTAGAAAACACTTTCCTTACTCTACAGTCAAACATCCCTTAAACATTACTGTAGCTAAAGTGCATGTGTTAGTTTTATATTTATACATTTCTCATCTGTAAATCATGACAACAGTCACAGGTAAATGTTTAAGCCAGGTTTTAAACATGACTGACATTACCTCTGACCCACCACAGTTCACATTAAAGTATTATATTTACGCAAATGTAAGTTCAAATCAAAGTCAACTATTTTCTAATAAACAGTTCTTACACACACAGAAACACAGTGAGCTGTGAATAAAAACTAAGATAAGTGTTTTTTGCCTGTGATTAACAGTACATCTCATGTTCAGAGGTGACCGGGCCCAACAGCAAGAATTGTTTTAAACATAACTTTTTACTTTGTTCTCTGTTTTGCAGAGCTCCTCTACAGTTACCTGTCTGCTGCTGCTTTTCTCTCGGCCCAGTCCAGGCAGGTCCAGTACTGTCCAGTCATCAGTCTGCTGCTCTGTTCTTCTCTGCTCCTGGACAGTTGACATAGCCCATCCTCGTCTTCCTCAGCTTCATCTGACATCACATCCTGGTCCATCTACAACTTCAGTATTTTTTAAATAAACTTAAACAAAATAGAATCTCCATTCATTTATGTGCTTCTAGGCTTGAAAGCATATATAAACTATTTTTAAGATCTTGAATCTGACATAATTTATACACTTTGTTTTTAAGTGCACACAGTTAATAACTTGCAAAAAGGTTATTTATTCATTTGTAAAGAAACTTTTAAATAACATGAAAGTAGATGAAAGCAAAAAGATAAAACTTTAAATCATTTATTACTATAGTGTTATTTTAGAATGCCATAAAGTTGTGCTGCAAAGATGGAAGGCTTTCTTGAACTTTCAGGTTCCTCTTGAGGTCTTTGACCTGCAGTTGCACAGGTAAGAAAACTGAAAAACAAAAATCAAAACTCCTTTAACACATATTTACTCCATTTCAAAAATACAGCATCTTTGACTACAATTTTTAAATAACCAGTTTCTTACAAAGGTATGAAATGTTTTTATTTTAAGAAAACTATCATTAACCACAGATGCTAGATAGATATCATACAGAAACTATAAATCTATATGATCATCTTTATATATTTTTACAACATACAGTTTATAATTACAAGGCTATCTATTGATAAGCAGTTTAGTACTATTGCTAGTTGTAGATGTATTTTTGAACAAAGATGAAAAACATGGTTCTTAGTAAAGTAGGAGAATATTTTAAAAACTTACATATTGGTGTCAAAGTGAAATTCACCTGAAGTAGTGCAGCAGCAGAGGGCTCAGTGAAGGAGCAGAGATGTTTTAGCTTAGATCTCTATCAAGCCAATAACAGTAGAAGGGGTAAATAATAGTGACCTGAAAGGGAGATATAATCATTAAATTAGATAGTGCTTACCTAATAATACATTTCGTTTTACCAATATATTATCATAATTTGGGTAAAAACTAAATATAAGAAAAGCAATTACTTTTAATAACTAATGCCATTAGTTATTAAAACGAGAATTGGCAATAAAAAGGAAACACTGCTCTGGTTACAGTTAACTACTAGCATTTATTCACATGCAGGTAACAATGTTTTTAATACCTTAAAAAATACTTTCAATACTATATGTTGATTAAAATCAAGTATATAGGTACTTCATATACGTCATTATGAGTGAAATTAATGAAATAAAACATTTGAATTACAAATTAATATAACATTTACCTCAAGTTAGCCAGCAGTCAAAAATGAAGCAAGCACCCTATGACGTCATTTTCCATCATGAATATTTTCCCATTTTGAATTTTACTAAATACTTTTTCAAACTCCTCCTATATCCCATTTGACCGATTTTCACAACAATTTAACCACATCATCTCCAGACCATGCTGACAAAAAGTTATTAGAATAGAGATGATTGGTCAAACCGCTTTCAAATACCGCGCAAATGAAATCGACTTAGTGCGCACAAAAATAAAAGTCAGGCTATATCTCTGCAATGCTTTAATATTTTCTAACCAAACTTAGTAGGTGTTATGGCAACTATGACTTGAGGATGTGTGCAGAGTTTTGGCACAGCGCCACCTAGTGGTCTAGAGATACAAAAATATGACATTTTTATTATTACTTCAGAATGCTTTAGCCAAAAATCACAAACTTGGTCTCTTTAGATGCGTGGCATCATGCCGAGTCGTAGCATAGCCAATTTGCCCATATCAACTATTTTGGAAGTCGGCCATCTTGAATTTTGTCAAAAAGTGGTATATTTTTTGAACGCATTGCCGCATCATTACAAAACTTGATATGCGTCTTCGCATCAAGCCCTGAAGGTACTCAAAAGTTTTGGGGCAGCGCCATTTGTGGTCAAAAGTTATAACCAAATTGACAAATATGCTAATAACTTTTGATTTTCTTAACCTATTGTAAATCAAATGGACTTAATGTGTTCATTGGGGCAAGCCGAGAGCACAGATAACAAATATGTCCTATTCGGCCAAACTTCCCGTTTGCTATGTTGTCTATCTTTAAAAACCTACTTTTTCGAACTCCTCCCACACCGTTTGTCCAATTTTGACCAAAATTGAATCATAACATCTTCAGACCATGCTGACAAAAAGTTATATAAAGAAAGTTGATTAGTCAAACCGTTTTCGAAAACCGTGCAAATGAAATTGACTTAATGCACACAAAAATCAAAGTCAGGCTATATCTCTGCAATGCTTTAATATATTCTAACCAAACTTACTAGGTGTTATGTCAATCATGACTCAAGGCTGCCTGCTAAGTTTTGGGGCAGCGCCACCTAGTGGTCCAGAGATACAAAAATGTGACATTTTTTTAATTATTACTTCAGAATGCTTTAGCCAAAAATCACAAAACTGATCTCTTTAGATTCGTGGCATCATGCCAAGCCGTAGCATAGCCAATTTTCCCGTACCAACTCTTCTGGGAGTCGGCCATTTTGAATTAAAAAAAAAACATACTTTTGCCAACTCCTACTAGGCCGGAGCCCAAATTTTCATATAAAATGAACCAGATCATCTTTAGACTATGCTGACTAAAAGTTATTAGAATTACATTGATTGGTCAAACCGTTTTTGAATACCGCGCAAATCGAATCGACTTCATGCGCACAAAACTGATTGTCAGGCTATATCTCTGCAATGCTTTAAAATATACTAACCAAACTTAGTACATGTTATGGCAACCATGACTCGAGGCTGCCTGCCAACTTTTTGGCCAGCGCCATCTAGTGGTCCAGAGATACAAAAATGTGACATTTTTTTAATTATTACTTCAGAATGCTTTAGCCAAAATTCACAAAACTGGTCTCCTTAGATTCGTGGCATCATGCCGAGCCATAGTATAGTCAATTTTTCCATATCAACTATTCTGGGAGTCGGCCATTTTGAATTTTCTAAAAACCGTACTTTTGCAAACTCCTTCTAGGCCGTAGCCCCAATTTTCATAAAAATTGAACCAGATCATCTTTATACTATGCTGACAAAAAGCTATTAGAATTATTATGATTGGTCAAACCGTTTTTGAATACCGTGCAAATCAAATCGACTTAATGCGCACAAAAATTAATATCAGTCTATATCTCTGCAATGCTATAATATATTTTAACCAAACTAGGTACGTGTTATGGCAACCATGACTTGAGTCTGCCTGCAGAGTTTTAGCACTCTAGTTGTTTCACACATCAGTTTGGTTACAGCACTGCCTCTGGGTCGAACGAGATAAACCATTCAATCAAAGTGCTAAAGACCGTATTGATGATTTTTCAGCCATTTAGACTAAAGTCTTATTGAAATGTCTTTAGTTGCTTACTGCCATTGGTCTGATTCTGCCAGCCTAGTGCTTGGCCCCGTCATTGCTGCTTGCAGCTATATTTTCATTTATTTTTCTTTTACGTTGTGTTGCTCGATGCAAGAAAGAATTCAACTGGACAGATCTATTTAAACAACACATTATACTATATGTCACAATCCTGATTCTGGAAACACACTGGCTCCACACAGCACTCACCTTTTATTTGTAGAACACTGACTGTGTTGTTTGGGCAAAGGGAGGTTGGGTTAGCATAAAAACAGCACCAAAAGGGTCATGGTGCAGGCTTTAAACCCTAATCTACACAATGGCACTGCCAAAGGTGCCTGATAAATGTTTGTGTGACATCAATGAAGTGCCACTTTTGGTGCTTTTTGGAGATGTTGCACAATATCACTGTATACAAGGTCCTTTCCTAATAGTAGGTTATGGTACTAGGAGACTAAGAGGTGGAAGGTCAAAGCAAAAGCAAACTAGTAACATAGTGAGCAACGAAAAAAACATATAGAGAACTGTGTAGGAGTCAAGTTCAGTTAATGAGAAACACTTTTAAAAAGGTCAGGAGCAAGAAAACAAAAAAAAAAAGCCTTGAATTGGAATAAACAAGATACACAATTTAAATTAAGCACTTGTACACGCTCCTTATTGAGAGTAGATATAACATTTTACAGATATGCCAGTGTTGAATGACATCCAAAATATCAATTGTACAGCAAACAAACCATTGACTGAAATGCATGTGTGTACCCTGTTATGAGCTGGATCCCTCTTACCAATTTTGGACTATGATGTTTACATGTGAAACCTGGTTATTCATATCCTGACCTGCAGGCCTATACATGACCAACAGTTGGGTGAGAAAAGCTAACTTTGAAGAGGATACAGTGCAGACACAATAACCAGCTGTGCTAAGCATGAAAGTGGCCGCAGTACTGTACAGTTTTATGGAATAGCTGTTGCCTAATACCTAAAGTCTAAAGTTTCACACTTATTACATATTACCTTTGTTGCTGCAGGAAACTTTTTGTTCTGCTGCATATTGACTTTTGGAGTTTTCCAGGTATCTGGGTTTCTGAAACCTGTTACTGAAATAATTTTTACATGCAAAATTAGGATGCTTATTAGCCTGATTAAAACCTGGAAACTAAAGTGGAAGTAAAAACGGCCAATGTTTTCCTCGTTTCAGGCAGCCCTACAGTTTCGACCCAGCACACCTTAGCGACTATCTCCAGCGTTACTGTTGCCACGTCATACTGATTTAGTTAAACAAAGCTTATTAAACAAAAGCAGGGCAGGTTGGACGCAAAGGGTGAACTCATGTTCCGGTTGTTTCCGTGTCAGTGTGAGCATCTTACCAACTCTGACAGATCGGCCAATTAACCTTATTTACGGCGCGTCTCCTCATCTTCTAACGAGCTCCACTGGGCTTCTTCCTAATAACCAGCAGCAGAGATTGGGGACCGTCGACTCCAACTGCGTTTGTCCTGCAATTATTAAGGTGACAAGGCAGTGGCTCACATGCTGCCTGGGCACCGAGGCTCACGCTGTTGTTCATGTTGTTTTGTATGATTGGTATGCCTTGTGGACTTTCATAGGCTTCAATTAGTGCGGTATTTATTTGTGCAATGGCCAGATGAGTTTAGTCCACAGGAAGAGCATAAAGACAAAAACAATGACGCCATCTTACCAGCTGAGATAAAATGTAATGAAGTTTTTAGTTTGGTTTTAGTTTGATATTTTTGTTATATTTTTACAACATTGGGTGATTTGCCTCATAACTAGACGTACTGCTATAGGACAAGATTAATTGGTGGTGAAATAGGCACTATTCCAGAAGGATCAAATCAGTGTTGAATCAGCTTCTTTGCTAGTTCTCTTTAGGTTTGATCATTACTATTCCTTATCACACAACATTGTTGGCCCTGAAGTAAGATTTTTGTTGAAACGATGATAAATGGATCATAACAATAAAATCTCTTACATTTTGACAAACGACTACACTGCATCAATGGCAGTGTAATTTCACACTTCCAAATTGCACTATTTGTGCAAATAATTTTGGTAAAACACCAAATACATAAAATAAATCTATTTCTCTAAACGCATTTCTGACGGGAGCTCCACAGATGTCTGCTATACTTCGGAAAAAGTTATTATGAACATTCAGATTTAAAATGTGAGTGGCTTAAAGCTTAAACATAAATGCAGTAAAGATGCATGTCCATTAAAATCTGAGTAGATTTATTAATACTGAGGCCTGTGAAGCTATCATGCTGAATTCATATGTCCAGAAGAAATATGTTCAAAGGTAAGTGCAGAAATTATAAAATGGATATTGATAAATTATAATGTACATCCTGCATGAGCTAATCTTAGTGTTTCAGATATTCAGGTTTGATTACACAGTAGATTTAAATAAACACTTATGCACCAATATTGCATATGCTTTGGGATAAAACAGCAAATACAAGCCAGTTACATCAGACAGTTTTCTCACCACAGCAGCTCTCTGATCTCTTTTTATTGGAAGATGTCATTATGAACAGTCAGCCTTCAGACAGAAACACATGGACTGCCTTAAAACTTAAAACACTAAAAACGGTAAAGTTACAAGCATTTACCAGATCAAGTCACGGAGTAATGTGATTTTAAAGGTGTGTCCTGCTTTTAAGAAAAGTTCAAATTCCTAAAAAACAAGAATTAGAGGTAAGTGCACAAATCCAGATATGGATACGACTAAAATTTCTTTTTATTTAAATAAAAGCTGGAAAGTCTGTTTTCTGACATTAACATTTAACCTTTTCAAAGAAGTAAAACCTGAAATGACATTGATAAATATGGCATTTCCAATTCTTACAAATCATTTAATATAATCACAGATATTCAAGTGTGATTATGGATCCAAGTACAGCTCCATGCAAATATACTGCTTCAGTCCATAATAAACTCAAACCTTGGAAAATAATCTGCAAGTATTGGAAATAGCTTCTTCTACTGCAAACAACGGTGAGATGAATAAATGCAGAGGGTTGTCAATGTCATTATATGCTCGTAAAAACAAATATTGACATGCTGTATACACTAAAAAAATATTACACAATTCATTAAAATAATAAGAACACAATAAAAACGTGCACCTTTGTTATAAAGCTGCCTTCTTCCACTTGGACAGTCTTGTTGCCTTTTCTTTTACATGGAAAGTTTCCTCTAAACACGCAAAGAAAAATCCAAGTTCACCACTGCCACTTGTGATTCATCTATTCAGGTGAAGCTGCTTTCGGGGCAGATCCTCTCTCCGCTCCGTGACCTTCGCTGGACAATCCTCGGTTTCAGGCCTGTGGTTTTCTGGTCCCCACTGTGCTAGTGCGGATGCCTGTGGAGGCACTAATACAGGCCCTATCACAGAGCTTTAATACTGCATTGTAAGAATCCCCCTCTGTTCAAAATTCACCTTACAGAAGCACTTGAAGAGTTTTCAGTGTGACATTTTTATCAAGCCATGGTGTCATTTGGAAAAAGAGCCTTGACACCACTTAACTTAAAGATGGAGTGTTTATCTCTGAATATTTAAAACGGTTTTCTTGGATGTCTCAAGGGTCTTAGGGTTAGCTCTGGATTGTTGTGTGGTTTTTAGCAACATGTGTAATATTGCAAACAGCTTGAAAGGGACTGATTGTTTTTGCATTTTGTTAAGTATTCCTATCTTGTTTCAACAATGATGGAGCATTGTTGACTTACATGCTGTCTTGAATTTGTTCCGTTTTGGGACACAAACTTGGGTCTTCTTCAAAATTGCCAGGTCTGACAGCATCAGTAAAATGTGTTTGTAATGTGCAAAATGCAAATTGATACTTTGTGCCTAATTTTCACAAGTAAAGGTGCCAATTTACACTTCTAACTATAGACACAGGGTCCTGCCTGAGAGGGTGCGTTATTTATCCCTGTATATTTATCCTGGTTTATTGCCCTGAATGTCTCCTGGGTCTTTTCTACCAAGGTATAAACAGTTAAGTCAATAGACCAAGTCAGTAAAGCCGATATATGGCAGTGATCCATACAGAGTGATGTGCTTACGTTTTTTTTTTATAAATGGCTCAATGTCGACTTGATGTTTTTGTCTCGGTAAGTGCTGTCACTGCAACAAGGCGCTTTCGCTGCTGCTGCAGAGCTGTCACAAGATGTGATCTTTAAAAGGGGATTATATTTACCTCATCTCCAAGATGCATTCATCTGACTGTGAGATAGGATCTGCTTTTTTCTCTTTAAACTATAAAGACGCTTGCAAAGGTTTACATCAGCAGTAGTCAAACAAACAAAAAAGTGTGTGTCTACCCTTTGAAGTTGTACAGATCATCTTTATGACATTTTAACTAACCTTTTTATTTAAAAAAAAAAAAAAAAAAAGTAAGCAAGATTAACTCTAGAATAACTGGAAGGCCATTGTAAATATCTCGTCTTATGTTGAATTGGGTTAAAAGGATTTAGAAAATAAATTTTGTATTGGTCCTGGACACAGTGAAAGGAGCCATGCATTACAAGAGCAGAAAATCTGAGTTCTGTGAAGCTTTAAAAGGCTATTTTCCAGAGCTAAACAAATGCCATAAAACGAGCAAGAATTGGAAATAAATTAATATTTTCGGACCAACTAATCAGTTCTGGCTTCACTGAGTTCTGTGGAGCGTTATATCAAATTAAACTGTAATTGGTACTAGTTTTCTAGAAAATGGCGACAAAATCACATACATCAAACATTTTTCTATATAATAGGCCTTAAAATATTTAATATTGACAAAGATTTCTCTTTTTTTAGTGAATATACACATTAGTTTACACCATAATATTTTGAAAACTGCGTCCAGATGCTTTTGCCTCAATCTTTTTTTCAGGATGACATGGATGACAAACACATCGGTATACATCACTTAATATCTCCAAAGCTAAATGCTTTTTCTTTGTTTGGCCACCTTGCTTAATTTAACAAGATTAAAAAAGGTGATGGTGTTTTAATTATTTTATTAGTAATTATTCAATGAGATGCAGAGCTGACGTGATGCCCACACCTCGCAGGCCTGGCAGGTACAAATGGATTACTCTGTATGCCTCAGACTTAAACACTTTGACAAAAATAACTAGCTGTTGTTGAAATTTATTATCCCTCACATTCAAACCCGAAGCAACTAAATCTCAGAACCACGTGAGGTCATCCAAGACGCAAACCCAAGCTTGCATGTCACTCTGAGGTTAATACCAAACACCTATTTGCAAAAGCGTGACAGAGAGCACTATAATCCTGGTAGTTGCTCCCCGTCTTCAAAAAGCCCAGAAGACTCGGTGGCGCGGCGAGACATCAGAGAAAATGTGGCACGTCATCTTTTCTAATGCAGCTGGAGCCATCTGATAATCAAGCTGGCAAGCCGCGCTCACTTTCATTTGAACTGTAAAAGTTGATGAATCAGTCTTGGCTGCGCACTTATGAGCCCTCTAGCCCTCGCTCCTTTTGTCTGTTGCTCGGCCAAGTATTGTGCACCTCGTCCGTTCTATTAAGGAGCAGTGCCCTCCATTGCTACCACTCCGAAAGTTCTCCACCAGGGTTATGAAAGTTACATTCTACATTATTGCTACTTTTTCAGTAAATTGGTTTGACATTTTTCCTAGATTTTTGTATAGTTTTTATTTTCAATAAATATTTTTTTAGTATGGTAACATTTTCAAAACTGTTGCCACAAACATTTAAGTCTGTGTTTGCTTCCATTTGTTGTTATGCTACTGTATTTGCACACTCAAGATTCAAGCATTGCCTACACTTCTGTTTGCCGATCTCTAAATAATTGCTCCTATAGCTATCCTTTTGCTATGTCAAGAAACATTATGCACTGTATGCAGTAACAAAAGTCAAAAGCTAACGCAAAACAGTAACACATTAATTGAATATTATTATAGTCTGACTGTAGAGCTTTTTATTGCTGGCATTGACCCAGTTTAGTCCTGGTTTAAAGTGAGTTTGTTTCTTATTAGTCTTACTTTTAGCCCTTAAGTCTTGGTTCAATAATAATTTACCCTTATCTTTGAAAAGTGTAAAGTTAGTCCAGGGCATTCTATTCATTTCTCCAGTAATCTTTGTTTAAACCTTTTCCTTTTGCTGTCAACGCATTCAAAATAATTATTGGGCTAAAAAGGTGAGCATCGCCGCTGACTTGCTCCATGTTTAACATGCCAGCCACAGGAAGTGGACTGCAAAAAAATAACTTTACTGTGACCTTTTTTCAGGTTAGTATCATTTTAGCTTTAACACTTTTTAAATTGTGGTCTACGGGAATTGCATTTTTATGATTTACTTATTGTTGTGCCATAAGTCACCACAGGGGAGTTGTATTTTTATTATTTATTTGTTTTGCTGTATATGAAAATGAAGATGCATATATCCTCGTCTTATTAAAAAGGCTATTGGTGGTTAAAAATGCCTTGGATACCAAAGCAGTAAAAGCACCAGCTCCACATTTTTAACCCTTGTGGTTTCACACTGCAGCTTTCTCCGCAGTTAACTCTAAAAATCATTAGTTTGTGTGCAGGCACCTGCTTTCTATTAAAGTCCACATTGTGTTTGGTTTTTGCTGAGCCAAAATTTTAAGAACAGCATTGTAAACTCAACAGAGCACCTGTGGATCTGCACGAGTTTCAACCTGAAATCAAAGTAACAGTCAGTGATTATGGTGTGTATTCTTACAGCTTTATTATTGCTGTCATTAAAAATATCCTAGTTGTGTTGTACATTCCTATTTACTTTATAGAGTTGGTCTAAATTAATCACTTTAAATACATTTATGACTGCTTTTTCTCCTGTCAATGACTCGTGACAAAGCAGCAGCACTTATTTTAGTTTAGTAACCACACGTATTAACTACTGTCAGAAATGTTAAACAACATGTTATCCATCTATAACAAGAAAGATAAAGAATAAGATCATTTGGGCTGGTTTCATTAATTCTCTAGAGTTTGCAAAAAATAAGGATAAAGCAGTAGTTCTCAAAAGTCCTACAATACAATTTCTGTTTAGAAGCTTACCCATCTACATACTCTATTTACATTTATTCATTTAGTAGGCACTTTTATCCAAAGTAACTTACATGAAGCTTCCATTCACCAGTGCCACAGCTGGAACACCCCTGGCAAGGTGGGTTAAGAGTGGGTTAAGAGTTCGAGTGGGAATCGACCCGCCTACCTTCCCGGTTGGTCTTGTTTTATTGATTGTCCTGACTTTAAGGGTTAACAAGACCATGTTGTAAACCAGTTTTTAAAGAGTCAGGTCTGATTAGTTATAATGTTACAATTGCTTTTGATATTTTTTCCAGTTTAATAAATATAATAATGCAATAAACTGACACATGAAAGCATGAAAAAAGATGGTATGCAAAATGGTTGTTAGAAATTAAGGAATGCAGTGGTATTGTCCTGATTAAAGTACTTAGGTTTGACACCAATGTTGTCATCTTATTTCAAGATATGAAGATGTTAAATGCAATTAATGTCAAAAATTGAAATTCTATTCTGACTTCTAGTCTATCCTTTTTTTAAAAAATTTAAAGCAAAGCATCAGATTAAATCCGTTCCCTTTAGCGACCACTTTCAGCTGAATAAACCGTCGCTTGGCTCGTATCCACTCAACAAAGCAACACTAAGTACATTTACACTGTGAACAATGTGTGAAGAGTCTTTAGAGGAAATCCACAGCAAACCTTTTGGGGCTGTAATTTAAACGGTGAATTTAGCAGTTTATATTGGAGATGTTTCCAAAAGAAGTGTTTTTATCCAAGTTCAATAAAATATAAAAGATGTGTGAGAGGCTCTGCGATATCCCTGAAGACAATAGAGCGGTAACGCGCGCACACACACAGTACTTCTTATATTGCAAAACTTTCAAGCTGTGAGGCATGGCTATAAATTACACACGCACGGTATATATTCACTTCCTTTGCTCTATAGGAGGAACTGCTCATTAGTCTTATTTCAAAATCCCACATTAACCACTCGGGTGAACGTCATAACAATAAAACAGATATCCTAAGGTGTTGGAAATATATTGCAACATTTTGAATAAGCAATATTTTTAGGGATTTTTTTTTCTGCCTGCTCATTAAAAAACTGCAGATATTTAATTGTCTGTGTGTTAAAAGTAAGATAATTAATTTTACCCGTAACAGTAGTTGCTTTTTTTTAATGGTTCTGTCCATTATCAACTATCTGTGTTACAAAGCTATTGCTCGGCATCGCCATGTATTATATTTCAACAGCTTTTCATTCAACTTGCCGTTGGCCTCGACCCCGGATTTTAGCAGCGCTGTTTCAAGCCAAGAACGCTGAATCTTCCTAACACTGTTTTCTCCAAAATGCTGAGTTATTATTACAACGCTTTGCATCATAATACCCTGCATCGTCATACGCATTTTCCGGATCTGTGTAATTAGTGAAATTACTCATCCGTTCTCTTAAAAAAATAAAAAAAATTAATAATCTAATTGTGTCATTTACAGGCTGCAAGTCTATAGCTTTAAGGCAACGGGAAAAACAGAAGTCTTGGGACACAATTTCAGAGACATAGTGCTCAGTTTTTGCGATCATTTGAGTTATCAAATAACTTTAGTTAAAACCTGACCTTTTAACCTCGTGTTTAACTGCAAAGAATGGCTTCTGGGCCTGGGAAATTTCCTTCTGATTGTATGAAGACATAGAAAATAAATAGTGTATTGATTAGAATACTTTTTTTTTTTTTTTTGTAAGAAAACATTGGACAAGAGTGGACAGCAAAGCCATAACACATTAAATGATAATTAAAAAGCACAAAGCGCCAGAGCCTGTAGTTATCATTTATCTTTACCGTTTTCAGCATAACTATTTTAATGCTACTTTACCTATTTGACTGAGCACCACAACCTAAAGCTTGTTAAGGCCATGCTCATGAGAGATGTCCGTAAACTAAAGAGTATTACCTGTTCTAATTGCAAAGTGATATAAATAAATTGAATGGAATAAAGCATGACATTGTAATACTGGGAAGCAGGGGTAAAGGTTTATAAAAAGCTATAGGTAGCTAGAGAGTAGGAGGGGACATAGATAAATATGTTGTATTTGAGTTATTTTTAAACTCATGCACATGACATGACATGGAATTATTGGTTTACAGGTAACAACAGCAAAGGTTGTCCAGATACAAGTACTTGGACTCATTTTTGGAGGGATCTGAAGCTGTCTGACTTGAGTTCATCTGGTGATATGGTACTACAAACACTTTATTGAGTAATAAACAGTAAAGCTTTTAACATGCATTATTTTATTTATCCGTTCACTAAGCTATTGTTTGATCTGGAAACAAAAAGTCACAGATTTATAAGTGGCTGAGTCAGAAGCCTATACTAGCTACTGACTAGTATAGACGGCCTTAGCCTATATGTTCAAATTACACTTTTTCGATGGGGGCAGTGTCAAACAATGAACTGAAATAATAACCATGTTGACTAATGTATTAATGTAGAATAATGTAATTATCCTGTATAAAAAAGCAGTCAGTTTTTAGTTGAATTAATATGAAGAATAGCTCCTTGTAACTGTGATTACTTTCACCACGGGCCTGCCCCCGTCTTCTGTCTTTCTCCATTTGGCTCTGATTTCCTAGCTTTCCTTCGAGTGAGCGTTTTATCTCCCATGTCTCAGCTTGATGTGCAGTGAAATTCACTTAAGCATCAACCAGTCAGTGGTCAGATGTTTGCCAGTGGCATGTCTCTTGTGCAGCTCAGCATTCTTTTAAGCAGGAGCGCTCTTTTGCTGTCAGCGCTGTCGACTTGTGTAAGTGCAGAGGTGGACAGATTGTGGCTGGCCTTGCGTGCTCATGGCCTTTTGTCTTAAGTCCCGACGGTCCTCCCTCTCGTGACAGACCCTGTTGTTGAGGTGGAAGCCCCGCCGAGCGCCCGGCTGCCGGATTAAGCGCTCTTGCACCTCACCATGGGACTGAATACAGCAGGCAAACAAGGTGTTTCTGTATTCGTAATGGTTTCTTCAAGCAGCAGGGTTTTTAGTTTAGCAGAGATCAGATTTTCCGATGTTTGCTTACTCAAGTGGAGTGCGGTTCTCTTTACATCCTTTGTATCTCTTAAGAGGTTTGCCTTTGTGGTTTGTGTTTTTTTTTTTTTTTTTTTTTGCAGTTTCAGACCATAATGGCAATATATGCATTACTAAAACAATTTCTCATTTTAAAATGGAAAGCCCTGTGATGAAATGGCAATTGTTTTATGTTTAACTAGAACTACCTAAACAATAAGCACATATCATCTAAATAACAGTTGACTGCATATTTTCTGCTCTTGCAACAAAAGAAATACCTCCTCTTTTAGTCAGAATTGAGCCTTTTCTTCCTCATTCTGTCTGAAAGTATCTTGGATTCTTCAATAAAATTAATTGGATTTTAAATAAATTGCGTTTGTAAATTTAACTCCTTATTTTCTCCTAGACGCACTGATCAGCCTCAAAGTTATTACTGTTCCTGTGTTACTTTAAGATCAGTGTTGAGGAGGGGCATAATATATATCATTTGTCATTTTGATTTTTAGCAGAAAGAACTTGCCAAACGTAATAAGTTTGATCAGTTGTGCCTCTGCCTGCTGCTAACACCTCAAAGAAAGACCTTACACCTCACCTTCAGAGTCTAGTGGAGTCAAGGCCAAGGCTTGTGTGGGCAAAATGGAAACCTACACAATAATGACCTTAAGGTTGTCAGAACATTATAATTATTAAAAGGCTCTGCATGAAACCAATGTCACAGGTTGTTATTCCAAATAGAGCAGTGATTCGCAAACTATTCTCACTATGCTCTTTGAGTACCACTATTCTGTGTTTACATTACTCGTCAAAAGTAGATTCACATTAAACAACATTACATTAACAACATTATTACAGAGTAATAGCTGTTTAATTTGATACAACCTTTTCCAGCATAGTGGGGATTCTAGTACCAAAATAAGAAGAGTAAAACCACACTGTGTGAAAACAAAACTGACCAAAAAGTGAGAAAAAAAAATTGCATTGTTTTGGTTTAAGCCCCAAAAGTAAAATTAATTGACGCTAATGTTTGCAGCAAAACAGTTGATTGGAAAGGGCACAACGTTTCCTCAAAGCTTCTTGTATTGTATGGTCTGACAGTTAGTTTATGTTATTAGGATAGAATGGGCACATTGAAATTACCAACAAATACACTAAAAGTGTAGGAATAGTAAAGATCTTAACTTTGTAGCAGCATGACTCCACCTGGACTCAATGTGACCTGTTCCTTGAAGGCTACTTGTTATTCCAACAGTTGCTCTTCCTCCACTTCTTCACCACTGTTATTTGGAGCCAAAGTAACTCTTAGGCCGGTGTACTATTATGGATATTGAGCCTTGAGCACCTTTTAAAGACAGCAGCTGAAACATGATGCAGACCGCGTTAATAATCAAGAGGACTATTTCTGTTTGAAACTGACCTGGGTGTAAAATGCACTATTGTCAATAACAGTTATTCAGACACAACACTTTGCCTTTTCTTCACCTTCTTGACCTTTGATGCAGTTACACATCTTCATTTAATCAACTGAGTTTATTTTCTTACGTCTTCTAGTTTTTCTGGTTGTGCTGCATCCACTTTTTGTAATTTTCTTTAAACCAGGTCATGACAATGCCTACATCTTTTTCCTTGTACATGTACTGTCCATCCGCTAATGTTTTTAGATGTGAGGCTAAAACAGCTGCACCAGGGATATTTGCTGAATACTCCTGTTTGAAAACTGCTTGTTGTGTTGTGCTGCGGACAGACACAAACCGAAACACGAGAAGACAATGGCATAGGCTTGTGTTTTCGCTGTCATCTTCTCATATTATCTTTGATGACCAGTTATATTAAAATTGTGCATGCTTCGAGAGGTACATGCAAATTGTTCTTTGTAAAAAGTATAGAAGCAGGAAGTTAACCGGAGACGCAAAGAGACGACATAGCAATAAACTGCATTAGATCTTTTGACAATGTCAACTTCTCGAGCTTATGTAGCTTTCTTGGGCAGTAAGGGCCTTTTTGATAATTGCACATTTATTTAATTTTATTTAAAATAAGCTGTGAATGTGTATTTTGCGTCTCTTTGAAACACATTGATGTCTTTTTGTTTAAAATACAAAAGACAGCAAGATTTTTTTTTTTTACTATTGGTATTGTTTGTCAATTATTTAAAATAATTTTCAATAAAGGCAGTTGTTTTGAAATAAACAGTGTGAAATATGTTTGCACATTTAAATCTAAATACTAAGAAAGTATAGTTATATGTCTGAAACAGAAGGTCAAAATTATTACCTCATGTTTTATTTTAGTCCACTAAATCTATTTTAATATTAGTTGACTAAAACAAATAGGATGACTAAAATAAAAATAAATTTAGTCAAAAGACAAAGACTAAAACTAAATTAAAATGTCTTGTCAAAATTAACACTGCTCTGGAGTGACATGCTCAACTTAACACCACTGTCCTGTTCTAAACATGTCCTGTTATATTGATTGGTGGTCTGTTTTCTGAGCATTAACAAGTGATGATTAGTATTTTGCCTATTAAAATAAAAATGCATTAGAGTCAAGGTACATAACTTATTTTATGACTTCATCCTGAGCTCTTATTTTCCTTTTTTTTAACCTGACCTGCTCTAACCCACTCACAGACTCTCAGGACCATGTTCATTATCAACCCCTGTTCAAATCTGCAATACACAAGACTTGATTTATCCGTGGGTTTCAGATTTACCTGAATCTCCAGCCCACTCCTGACTTCTTTGTTTGAATGGATGTCGGTATGATTGCATCCCCACTGACCTTATTATAAAGGGTGAGAGTCACATCAAGCAGGAGACGGGAGGAGGGGGGGTTGAAGGAGGGATGCAGGTTCAGCGTCAGCCAGACACAAGAGCAGTGATGTGACTAATGCTGTAAATGTGCTGGCGTGCTTACAATATGGGCCGCCTGAGAGAGCCAAGCCAATGGGCTCTCTGCTGCCTGTCGACTCCTACACATCTCAAAAATTCATTGAGCAAAGCAATTTCAACTTTTGTCTCACTGGGTTTTTCATCTTTGCTTATGTCTTATAAAAACGCTATAATGCTTGAGTAGACACGCGTTGATAGGGTAAATACATAAAGGAAATGCTGGTCATAAATCCTGAAACCACAAAAAAAAAGTAAACTTAACTGATAATTCTTGTTTGCTATTGTCAACGTGAAGAGAAACATTACACAGGACTGGGATTTTAACAGTAAAACTTACAACATGAGTTTAACTGATGAAATTATTATGTTATTTATAGAAACAAAAGAAAGTAATGCTGAATCCTTTCACTTAGTGACTGGCTATTGATCAGGGGTCTCCAACATGTCGACCACTTTCTAAGTAGCTCGCTAAAGACTTAATGAATTAATGATGGAACATTATGAGCGGCCCTCGTTGACGCTTCAGATGCATCCTCGAGTTGAGTGAATGTCACGTTCTGCTGTGTAACCAATCATGTGAGGACAGACAAGGATCCTACCACCCAGCAGAGAGGGGCGGGGGTGTGCTCATACGCAGGCAGCGAGAGGAAGGGGTGTAAAGAGAGGGACAGTAGGAAAAGAAGCAGCACTTGTAAGCAAACAAAAAGGCAGCATTCGAAAAATTAAAGGTATCATATTGAGCTTTTTAGTGAAATATTTTTGAATACTAAAATACAGAAGATGTATTGAAAGAAGAAATGTGTACTTATACAAAGTATTAGGTCAAAACAGCACTAAATTGATCTGAATTATAAAAGGTATAAGTGGTAAAATGAAGAGCCGTTTGAAGTATTGCACATCTTAACAAAGCACAAAAAGTTGTTCACTGATAGCAGGATTTTAAAAGAGGCTATGACAGCAATGGCTAAAACCTTATTCAGGGACCATAAAAGTCAGTTCAGAAGCAGACTGACACATTCAGTGAGTCTATAAGAGTAAACCTGACGCTATTCCTCTCTTGTGGACTCCATCAGTGCCTGACTGAATACATACGTATCTGTGCTTTTGGAAGTGCATTGTTTAGTTTTCACAGCATTTATTATAGTGTGAGATTCACAGAAAATAAATTCATACACAACATCCAACAACTAAATGTTTTATTGCAAAATGTGAGTCGCCAACAAATTGTAAAAGGTCAGAATTAATGTTACGGCAAAACAAAATGCATTTTGTTTGTGTTGAAATAAGATGAGAATAAACGTTACAAACACGAGTAGCTCTGACATTTCAGTTTTTGTAAAAGTAGCTCTCTGAGGAAAAAAGGTTGCACTAGATCGTTCTGTTCTGTTAGACACTACAAAGTATATGCAATATTTACATACAAACAAGTCATTTAAATTAAGCCCTTGCCAATATTTTGTGCTGATCTATATCAAAAAAGTTTGACTTTTTAGAAGTGCAAGGGGCTCAGATAACATAGAGTATTAAGTATTTGTATTAGTATCTGTACAAAATAAACAACACTATAAATAAATGTTAGTTTCAATGAACCAGCTCCACAAACAAGTTTTTAAAAGTCTTGGTTTTAACCTTGCATTGGTTAAATTCTTCAAACTTCCACCTTCTAAAGATTTCCTCTCCTCAAGGTAAATTCATCAAGACATACGTAATGACTTGGCTTTTCTCTTCAGATAAGTAAGCAAAGAAAGAAGGTATAACTTAAAAATAACTTTTTTGGTAAATGCTCATTTCAAAGCAAATAACTATTGTTTGTGTTTAAAAAAAAATGTATATATATATTTATTGTTCTTTTGTGATTGCTCATAACTGTTGAATTAAACTAAAATGGTCTGGTGTAAGCTGTTAAACACTCAGTTGAGCTTTCTGAAAACTTTTCTTCATTTGACACTTCAGTCGTCAGTTCCAGCTCGACGTAGGGACAAAACACAGTGAGCATCTAACACCCTTCGACTGCTGCTCTCAGTGGAATAACGGGAGTTTAAACACATGCCTCTGGACGTCCCATGTACGAGGGGGAAGAGTATTCAGTATTTTGTGCGCTATTTATATCTGTGTCTGAGTACTTCTTCAGTCTTTTAATTAATTTGGGTATATGTGGGTTTATTTTTGTATTTATATAATTTTTTTGGGGGGGAATAACATCATCGCACAATTAATAAATGGAAATGTAATTTTGTAGATCATAAACGTTTTTTTTTATGTAAATGTACATTCAGCAACATTAACTTTTTAATTACAAATATAGATTTTTGCATTAGATTTTTTAACATAGTGTGATTTTTATTTTTTTTATAAATTTTTTTTTTGTAGCTTTTTTTTTTATGTGCCACAATTGTGTGTCTTATATTAATTTTCTTTATTATTTAACAGTGAGTCTGAAAGTGCTGCATTTTGTGTGTTTGTGTTTTATTTATTAGCTATGTGTGCAAAAAAAAAAATATTTCATATTTTTTTAAACACCCTTTGTTCTCTATTGTTAGGCACAATTTTATTTTATTTTTTTAATACACAAACTTTTTAATAAAAAAAAAAAAAACTTCCTAAGTTTCTCTTTCTTCTCTAGGCTTTTTTTAAATGAACAAAAAAAATTGGCATACCATTTTCCTTTTATATTTTGTTCTTTTTTCTCATTGAATTGAGGTGGGGGTTAAAATCTATTAACCGTGTCGGCTGTGTGCATTTAATTCTGCGCAGCCTTTTAACGGGGGGCAGTTTTTCCGTCTGTCTGTGTCCACTGACATTTATTATTCAGTCCTCTTTGAGAGCACAGAAGTGTTTTGGGTGACGAGGGGCAATATATAAATGGTTCTTTGAGTGCATCTAACCCTGGTTTCTTTTTGCACACTCGAGGGCTTCCTGTCACAGTAGATTTGTTTAAAGGGGTGGACTGGTCCCTTCTGACAATTAAGGCTTCCCCATTTACTTTGTTAGTCTATTAGGATCAGTGACCATAGTGCGGCTCTGAAGGGAACCACTTGCTGCCAAAAGAGCTTGGTTTTATTCTCTAACGACTTCTGTATTTTCCTTCAGAGCTGTATCATTTGATGGAAATATTATGTTGAGATTGTGGATAGTGTTTTTTATTTGCAAGTTTAAAAAGCAATATTGTTACCATCAAGGATCACTTGAAATCTAAGAAGCACTTTACTTTTGGGTCTGTGGTAAAATTTTATCTGGGTCTTAATGTAGGAAATATTGTGGGCATGGATTGGGGACAATGCACAATGGGATGATCCTGGAAAATTTTAAGAAATATGAGGTTGTGGTATGGATGTATTGTTAGACCTTAGACCTGAGTCAGTTATGAATTTTAGAGTAGCTTATTTGGATTATGCAACAACAAGTTCATTTAAATGATGTCCTTGTGTTCTGTGTGGGTCTGAATGGGATCAAAGGTGAGACAAAACTATTTATTTTTAGCTGTTCAGGGAATTTTTAACATTGAAAAGCTACAATGTCTAAAAAGTCAATTTAATAAATACAATATCTGACAATTGTGAAAGGACTTTTACATTGTGGGTGAAGGGGATTTTATTGGTCACAGATCAGAGGAGACTGTCCTACATCCAGTACTAATAATGTATCCATGGGTTCTACATATAATTTTTAAATTTTATCAATGTTGCGCACATTATTTATTTATTTAGTTTTTTTTTTTCTTGCCATTTTCTTGAACTACATTTCTAAACTATGTATGAAAAACATCATTACACATATGCCATGTTCTTTGTGATGTAGACATAGCATAACTGAAGAGAAAAGAAGTGGACCAATATAATTCAAGTTTCTCTTGTACATATACTCACGTTATTGTAGAAACTTACCTTACATTACCGTAAAAACTGAGTCCCCTAAAGAAACAATACATGCAGGACTTCCAACATAACACACAGTATTGACATTAATAGCAATGCTTTACAAACCAAACCCAAAGACAAATAACTTTTCAAAGGAATACTAATCCTTTCCTGATTGGCTTGAGACATACCGTCACCTACTTACATTCAATAACATCTTAAGCAGCGTCTAAACAGCCTTCTTGTTTTAACTATTGTTTGTTTCTTGTTATGTTGTCAGTGCATTGTAGACTCGTGCCACACAGGTACTTGTCCATGGGCTTTTCTCTTTCCCCGTGACAAATGGCAGCAATTACCGCTGATGAAGTTCAAGGATGACACCATTATGATGATGCAATAATGAGGCAGCCCACCCGACAGCGTCTAATAAGAAAGTGCCGAAGGACATTGTCGTGATGAATGAGAGGTTTGTATGTATCGCCTTTCGGTCAAAGCTGGCTGTAACCTGGCTCTAAATAAACCTCTTGCCCCTGGATTTCCAGCCAAATATCTCAGGTCTGGGATGAAAAGAACTTGTAAATGCAAAAAGTAATATCCTGTAAGGAGCTCCCCGCAGATTTCCAGATTAGATCGTATAACACATGGGTTATACTGGCTTTTAAACTGTCACCCAGTCACATTTTGACTTTGTCACTTTCTGATTAAGTTACACACCAGGAACTAGGAAGATTATAATAAAGTCTGGGTACACAGAAGCTGAACTTTTGAAGTTTAATGGAAATGATCATTTCTAATTATGAGAGCATAGTTTATGACCATCTTATCAAGTATTCTCTGTAAAATAGTTTTATTTGCATGTAGATTATTATGAGAATGTGATTACAGGCACGTTTGAGATTAACTGTGCATCTACAGCACCAAACGTTTTGCAAAATATATGAATTTTTCATATTACTGCAACCGATAAACTCCTCTAAAGTATTTATTTGCGCACCACAATTTTGTTAAAATACCATAATGAAAAACATGGTTAGAACTGCAAAAGCTTTCACATATGGCCATCCATTATTTCCATTTCGAATGGAACCACCACAGATCACTGCTTCCTGGATATTTCCCGACACCATGCTTTTGTGTGTTTTGACCAATGTGAAGCTCTTACAAGATCTTTCAGCACAGATGCAATACATGAAAAGAACATCTGAAAATAAACCCCAAAAAAACACATGATTTGCATGTGGTGCAAGTGTGGTGCACCCTATTCTTGTGCGCTCTGGCAGTGCATGTTTTTGTGGCTATAATGCACCTTTAATTGTACTGGAGCTGGTAAATAAGAACAGGATGACTTCAGATTCCTCATAACAGCATTGCACATGTAAAGAATAGAAGAAAAATATAAATATACTGCAATTAAGAATAAGAAATTGTATAAGTGTTTTCCACTTAGCTGCAGCTTATTTCAGTAAATATCTCAGTTGTGAACAACGGAGATAAAAATGCTTCCTATTGAAGGTTTGATAAAGATACAATCTGTGATATCTGTATATCCTCATTCAAACTGAATCATAACTGCACTTGACATGAGTTTCTTGTTCTGTGTCTTGTATGTTTGCAGAGAAACACTACATGTTGGCTGTGGCTGTTGGCAGCTCCTGTATTTGTGGTAGATGTGACAAACAGCCATCTTCAAACAATGGTTAGAAAAAAATATATAAATGGAAAAAAAAACACCAGAATAAGAAACCAGTTGTGTGTAGTGTGCATTGGTTCCAAAGGTTTAGTTTCAAATGCAAAGATACAATACTGCATACAACAACATTTCACTCAATGAACCTATCTCAACATTTATTTAGTAACAATATTTGTCCTGAAAACAAATGTGGTTTAAGCCGTTGCCAGTTTAAAGTTATGTGCTCCTCATAAAAAGAGCGTTTGTTTAGCTTGTTGCATAAATAATAGAATTTTTATTAATCCTCTTCTCCCTGCATTGGTCTCATAAGGCCTCTAACATCGGTCGCTGGCTGCTTGTAAATGTCTTATACAACTTGGAGACCTCTTTAGTGTGCACCTTTACAGACTTTGAACAATTGCAATGATATCTCGAGTCCATTAGCCTTAGAGCTCTGCTTCAATTACATGAGGAACACTTAGAGCCCCTGCTGTGCGAGCGCCTGCAGGACCAGCTGTGAGTGTGGGCAATGCAGCTGGCGGCCAACCTCCAGACCCCTCACTGCTCCCCTAATGTTCCTGTCGCTCGCCTTGCCATCAAAGGACCGTAAAATAATCTCCGAGGGGAGGAGTGGCCGCAGTAATAACGGAGAAATGTGTGCAAATAGTCACTAAAGGGAAGCAGCCTCTGACAGCACATCAAATATGAATGGCCCGTCTTCACGTCCACTAATGTATTTGTTCATAAGTGAGCGCATTAAGAGTGAGATGCTTATATGAGATGCTGTGAAGTGCCTAAGGGTTTGTGTTTTTATAAAGTGAATAATGATCAGATATTGTGGAGATAATGATGTCGCCTGTGTGAATCTCTTGAAACTTTTCTTAGAAAAACAATATTTTATTCAAGTATACAGTTTGGGATGTTTGTGCAACACTAGCTATAGTTCCAATACTTCCAGTCACAGTAAACAGCATGAGCTAATTCTGAAGCTACCATTTTTTTTTATTACATTAAACACTTTCCCGTCACCATTTTCCATGATGTAATATTTGGAGCCAAAAACATGAATGTGGAGACACAAAAATTTTACATTACATGTCCCACACTGCAATCTAAACCCAAACTCTTGGATGATATGTGTACTTAAAATATTAAAACGCTGCAGTGCATACATTCCCATTTAATCCTAAATGGAGGCTATAGCATTTTAACAGAGCTCAGTTTTGGAACTCTTGAGCAAAAGCAACATTTAACACATTATAAATACAAAACAAGAGTATATTAAGTTCACTTTATTATGGAGAATGGATATTGCTGCAAAAGGGAAAGAATATAACTGATGTTTAAAAACAGGACTACACCCAAAACCAATTCATTTCCTGTGAATCCTATTACATATCATAAAGACTCATCACCTTTAGTACATTCATGTTCAGCTTCTCACCACAAACGCTGGCCATGTTCAGCTCAAACTGCACAAAATCTTTGTCCACCATTCTATAAACTAACCCAAGCCTTGGTCCATGTTTATAAAGCAAAGAACCCCCTTGGCCTAGAGTCATGCATGTCACAACACACACAAAGATAAGATAATTGGATGAATGTAATAGCACAAAGGAAAAGAAGTACTCCGGTCTACAAATAACAATGGGAGAGGATGTGAAGGTTATAATAATATGCGTAAATGAGTAAGAAAATGTCCACATCAACCAGCCGTCATGAGGTGAACGGCACACGGTCCTCTGGTCTCCTGCACACTCTCTGTCCATGACGCCTCGTCTTTGGCAGAATGTTAAACAAACATGCTCAAAAAATAAGATGAGCGGCCATCTGTGACCCGAAGCTCTACAGCCAGACAGAAACAGAAACACGGACTGCTTTACTTACTTACTTTTCAACGTGTTTTATGCACTACACAATCCTCTGCTGTGTTTGTTCCCTCTGTCTGTGTCTGCAGGTGGCACATTCCTTTGGGAGCAAAGGCTTGTGATACCTCGCGTGTACAGTGCCCTTTAAAACTTATCTTATGAATATGCCACTAAAGTCTGGGGCTCTTGGCATTGGTTCATTGGTTTAAGGCAGTCCAGGATTAATGTCTAAAAACAATCATTAAACATGTAAAAAAACTCATTAAAACCAAGCAATAATTTGCTGCCACCTTACTGACATCCCAAATTTTTCAAATATGTTTGTAAACTGAGCCAACAATCCCAAAATTTGCAGCTTTGCCAGATTTTCTTTTGTGCCAGAAATGTAAGAGAAATTAAGGACAACAAAAGCAATCAAAATGTAATACACTTATGATTCCAGGCCAAAGATGCCATGGCAGACATGTGTTGACAGGTTGCAATTGAAGAGTTCCTTTGCAAAAACAGATAAAAGCCCTTTTGAAAATCAGTGATCTGAGGCTTGTAATGTTTTTGTTGCATACTGCAGTTTTCAAATCCATTTTAGTGGTCCTAATTGGTAACAGCCACTCAAGGAGTTATCTGCTTTTGCAAATTAACTCCAATTATGACCTATAAAAAGGGCCTGGATGGATGGACAAAGTGATGACCCAGTTGTATACTTAAAACCTGAAAACTAACCCTTTACATGGCTCTGAACCTTATATTCACCCCTGAAGTGGCTTTTATTGATTTATCAGGTTATTGTCTGTGTACAGTGGTTGTGTGTTTGTATATTTACTGCAGTAGTGCATTTTTCTGTCAGCAGAATCTCTTCTCACAGCTCATTGCTCCCATCTGTACGGAGAAACAGTTTGCTGAACATACAGATGCCAGATGCAGGCATTATTGCTGGACTGGTACTCCACCTGCTCCATATCTGTGCTTTAAAAAAAGACACCGTTTGAAGATGTGCAACAAGAAAACACTCAAAGCAGCAATATGTAAATAGCTGGCTTTGCACTACCGGTTTTTATTTTTCAACATAAACGAACACATTGTACACAAACTGCACCGGAGCATTGTAACCAACCTTTGGATCAAAAGACGCTAAGAGCATAACTGATGTTTACTGAGATAAATGTTCCCATCAGTTAATGCTCATTTATGTTTCATTGAATATGGAAAACCCCTTTTTATAAAGATTTTGCAATATTTTTGTGGAACAATTGTTTCATAGCAAGATACATACATGAGGATATTTATATAAAAATCTGCTAATCCGGATTTCTGCTTTTGCCTTATGTATCTGTAATGTTCAGAGACTAAAGGGAGTTTGATAAGACACATCAGACCTACAGCAAACTTTATGTGTTTTATATGTTTATGCAAATTGTGTTTCCACAGTAGCATTTTGCTTTCCTGCATATATCACAGGTAGCAGTTTCTTTGTCGCTGTGAAGTAGCTCCAAACGGCACTCCTTTTCCTCTCCACCATTAGGACGCTAGCGTGGTTGACAAAAAGCAATGAGCTGCTCCGTCTGGTGTCCGCTCCAGCAGAGTGGGGGAGGAGGGGCAGAGTGAGAGAAGAGCGGTGTTTGAATATAAGGACTGGGAGAGAAGTTGTGCTCACACAAGTTTAAATATTTTGAAGACAATAAAAATTATTTCTCATTATGCTAATATCAATCTGATACGGATAATAAGGTTGGCAGTGGTGGTGGGGTCAACTCAAATATGTCTGCAGCTGTGAAGTTCACTATAGGGCGGCAGTGGCTCAGTGATAGAGCGGCCGTCCTTCAACCGGAAGGTAGTAGGTTCGATTCCCGCTCTCCCCACAGTTCATACTGTTGTGTCCTTGGGCAAGACACTTAACCCACCTTGCTCCCAGTGTCCGTTTCACTGGTGTGTGACTGTGGAGGTGTGTTTGGTGGTGGTAGGAGAAGGTTGAGCGCCGTATGTATGGCAGCCCCCCCTCTCTGTCTGCCCCAGGAGTGGATGTGTGTGAATGGGGTGAGTGGAAGCACGATGTAAAGCGCTTTGGGTGCCCGAGAAGGGTGCAGGAAAGCGCTATATAAATGCATGCCATTTACCATTTATAAGCATGTGTTATTTTACGTTGCATATGATCTGTCCAATCTTTGAGTTCAAGCAGATGTTCCGGCTTTAGCAATGTGTATGTTAATATTGTCATTCAGATGGTAGTTAATATGAAAACAGACTCTGAGGAAGCACACATAGCATGCGCAGTGGCTCAGTGGTAGAGCCGTCGTCCTATAACCGGTAGGTCGGCGGTTCACAACACTGGAGTATGAATATGTGAGAATGTTGGGACAACGGTCTGTCATGTTAACATTCATGTGGCTGAGTTTCATGAACATGCACTGTCCAGATCAAATAAATGGGGGAGAAAAAATAATAATAATTACACTGTTCTAAGCATCCAGTGACATATGCTCTTGCTAATGTTCTCTACCCATTCACTGACAGTACACACATAGTCGGACAGTTCCCAGGACCAAAATAGACCAAATATATGCACAATTAGCAAATGTTGGTGGCTAATGCTCTTTTATCTTAATCTTAATATTACATATTAAGATGTGACATTTTTATCTTATTGATAAAATGTAGATCTCATGATGTATACAAACATAAAAAAGTATAGTGCTCAGTTTATACTCTTAATAAATAAAAAATGAATACATGGAAGGTTACATATCTTGTATAGCCTTTTTTATTTATTCCTATTGTAATAATACATAATGCTTATCTCTGAGTTTGACCTTGTGTGTGAGAGTGAAAAATACACTGCTTATCCTAAACACTTTTAATTAACATTCTTGTCCCTTGTGCCTTTTAGTCTCAGGCTTTTGAGGTTTGTGTAATAGCAGATGAATTTTATCTCATTAACAACAGTGTAAACCAGATTTTTAATATGCAGTGTACAGGTTGTGTTTAATTTGTCAGAATGAAGTGTTTATTAGTTTTGGTGGAATTATACAGATAAATCCACTAATATTAATTCTGTGCATTACAACCTCCAACAATTGCTGCTGAAAACTGTGCAGAGAAGAGGGTCTGATCTATAAAAGTAGTTTAATTAAATGTTGTTTGTATAGCCTGGAATATAAATATGATAAAGGCCTGACAGGTTGTATAAATGATGTTTATGGGGAGACTCTTTATCTGTGACTAGTTACAAGCTTGCTCTGCCCTAATCCGTTGACTTTTGAAATATCACGTTAAAAGGCTCAGAAGATGGATGTTTATTGCCACTAATCCTTGACGGTGATATACGAGGACTGCTGTTCCTTCCGTTTTTCTAAAAAATGCCAGTGATCGCACAAAGTATGGAAGTTGGTAATTTGATTTTCAGTGAAGCAATAGCATGCAATAGTGTTATTTGGATATTAAAATAGTCTCTCTTTTGTCTTTTTTCAGGTTGGGTTTTAGTTAATACAGGAAACTGCGGCAGGGATTAAAAACATGGTGGTATTTAGACACACTGTAGATGTTTTATTGACATGATGCAAACAATTTTTCAGGTCTTCATGGCTTCATCAGGGCAAGGTCAAAATGGTTAACACAAAACTCTTATTAAACCTACTGGCAAAGGTCACTTTTGTCAGTGTACTCAGATTTTGGAAACCTCCCTACCCTGTGTTTTCAGCATACAAAACAAACATTTCATACCAGTGTCTCCATTCTACTTGCCTTTGTTGACAAGTTTATTTTTAAGATATTTTTAAGTTTGTAAACTTGAAATGTTTATCATTGTCATTACTTCATTAACAGTTCAGTGCAAATATATTCAGTGGCATTTTGTTCTTGTTTAGACTGTTTAAAGTTTTCAAGTAAGATATATTTAGGAAAATGATCTAAGAGTGATTTTTTTTTTTTGTATGTGTGATAAATGTGTCACAAAATAAATGGAAAAAATAACAAGACTAATTGTTACATGGACACAAAAAGGTGGTAAATGGAGAAAAGTCATGTTTTCAGGAGTGTTGTTTAGATGTCAAAGGTGTGCAGAAGGAGCTCTTTCTGACAGGTAGGCTAAAACACAAAACACTGAGGCTAACTCTAAAATGGTCAAATAATGAAAAATTGTGGTTAACATTGTGAGTGCATTCAGCTCGTAGGCCATCCTGGTTGCCATTTTTTATTTATTTTTTTGTAATATAAAGGCAATTGCAACAATACTATTTTATACTGGCTGACACTCCAAATCGATGGCAAAAAGCTTCTCTCCCTATTTGTTTGACTTCTCCTCCTGTAATAATTTGGAACTTGATAATGTCAGAGAACATGTTTTTTGCCCGTCTTTCCAGTTTGTTCTCAACCAACGTCACTGATGTTAAGTTTTGTCAGCAAAAGCTCCGCAAGTTTGGAAGAAGGAGATGTTCAATTGAGTCGGAACCCTGTATTGCATATAATCCACCAGCAGCTAGACATCCATTAACTTCCTTTTATCTTTTCCTTTGCTTGTCAACTATGCTTTTCACCTTCATAAAGAATGCCCCGAGTTGACACTGACGCCTTCTTACACAGGCATCAAGGCTGTGTCCGGGTGAGCTGTCAGTGAAGCATAAGGGATGTCATTGTAAGCTCTTTATAGCCATAGTAGCCACATGGCTCTGTTACACAAAATGGCTGTGTGCACTGTCGGTATTTCACTCCTGAACAAATTAGATGTCCTGATTTATTGAGGCCCATGAAAAATGGCGACATAAATCATATCTTACTCTGCAGACGGACTGAAGAATCTCACATTCTCAGCTCCATGCAAACTATAAATTATTTAGACTCATTATGACTGAAGTGTTGTTGGATTATCTTTACTGAAAAAGTGTTATGGTTCCTTCAGGACATCTGTGTGAAAATATTAACATTAATGAAATGCTTTGTGGAATAAATATGTGTCTTCTTCCCCGGAGGGCTTTGTTCAATATTGGTGCACAAAATAGTTTGGTTTTGTAGTTTTTTCTTTAAAGCGATCAAAATGGTAAAATTACAATAAGTTTATTGCATTATGTTGAATTAAACCACATTTACATAGAAACAGTTTAGCATGCAGCAGCAGAAGAAAATCTGAACTTTAGAGGTGTACAGTTACATCATTAGCTTACACTTTGATGGGGTGAGGAGCTTGGTCACTCGGGAAGAGTTCATCGAGAGGTTCAAGCTGTTCCAGAAGCCTCCTGGACAACTTCCTGGGAAGGTGTTCTGGGCGCGTCCCACCGGGAGATGGCCCCAGGGAAGACCCAAAACATGGTGGAGTGGTTCCCCGAGAAAAGCTGGAGGAAGTGTCTAGGGAGGAGGAAGTATGGGCGCCTCTGCTTAGACTGCTGCTCCCACGTCCCGGACCCGGATATGCCAAAGAAGATGGATGGATTCACAATGGAGAGAGTATTTTGGTTATTGGTTAATGATAGCTAGCCATATGAAAAACCACAATCAATCATCATACATCAAATAAATACCCCAGAAAAAAAGCAAATTGTTTCAATAAATGTGACTAAGGACCACTTGTTTGCAGTTAGTGTTTACAACGTTGGTTTAAAAGCGCAGTGATTGGCCTTGAGTGTTCATTTTTTCTTAATCAAAAGCCTTTCATTATAGAGTGAAAGTGTGTTTACTTGAGTATGTGTAAAACTGAGTATGAGCTCTCTGTTGAAGTCCTGTTTAAATGCACCGAGACTGTTGAAGTATGTTGTGCCCTGTTTGACCCCCCCAGAGACACCACACTAGTTATCTTGCTTAAGGCATTTTAATTACCCCCCCCCCCCCCCACACACACACACACACACACACAAAAATACTAACATGCACTCATTTACAGTATGTGCAAGCTATAACACTAAATCCTACAGAGACATGGGACATTTTTAGACACGAAGCATTGCATTAAAAGCAAATTGAGAACCAAGGTGACCCATATTGTGTTTCATTTTAGTTTCAGCTTTTTAGTAGAACAAAACAAATAACGAAGCATATAATATTGTTTTCTATTACAATGTCCAAACTAGTTCAGTTATTTTAATGCAACGCTATAGTGCATAATTAATAATCCAAAAGTATATTCACATTAGCATTTTAAAAACAAAGACATTAGACTTTAATGAAGCTGAAGTTGACTGGTGGTCATTATAAAAAAATAAATGTTGTTTTCCCCAAACAACCAATCAAGGAAGAAGACAAAACAGAAAATATTGTTTGTCGGCATTATACTTGTTAAAAGTCTGTTTTTGTCTGTACACACTCTAACAACGTGCCACAAATATTCCAAATGACCCCACACAGAAATGTACATTGATGATGACTGTCTATCCACTGCTGCAAGCTTTCAATGCCTTATTTTTCTGATATTATCCATCATTACATTAGTTAGCATTAGTAACATTTATTTCATTTATTTATTTATTAATTTGATTGGGACAGCGCAAGTTAATGAACATGAGACACAGCCACATAAATATAATTTTCATATTAATGAAAAAAAGAAAAAAGGTGTTTCTTGTGCCACCTCTTTGGTTATCAGCAGCAGCTTGGACTTTAGGTGGTCAGATTTGCAGTAAATTAACATTCATCTCATTACAACACATGCAACTAAAAAGAAAGTCCTGAAACACTAGAGGAGTGTGGACCTAAATTATGCATTGAATTCTGGTAGTCTGAAGATGAACTTAGGATAACCCATACATGAATGTTGCATAAACTTGAGTATTGTATTGTGTTTTATGACAACACACAATACTTCAAGTTCATCTTCAAACGGCATATATATTTGCAAACTGAAAAAATGCTGACATTTGTTTCTCTCTTTGGAAAGATGCTAATGCCTGCACCTTTTATTTGGATTTCATTTTGACATCAGATAAAGAAAAACAAGGCTCATTAGCATCAGTCTAATTAGATCTCTGGCATGACTTGGTAATTAGCTCCAAAAAGGCACTACTTAGATCTCCGAAGTTACATCAAAAGAAAATCTTTCTCAATTAGAACAGAGTCCTGTTTAATTCTGCCTTTCTTACCTTTTTCTGAGTAAACATACTTCATTTAATATACTGACATTTATAGATTTTAATGTGAGATTTACATATGAACCAGGTCTCAAATGATCTACTGGCAGACCTTAACATGTGGAAGCAAGTAAAATATATATTTTTTTATTATTGTTATGGTATTGCTTATTGTGTTGAACTTAAAGTTTGTTAAAATGTATGTTTTCTTTATGCTTGTAGTCTATTTATTTAGTTTTTTTTTTTTTTTTTTTTACATAAAATGATCAATTAACTACTTCTAACTACAAACTCCATATCTATGGCACTCAGAGTGGTATTTCCACCTTCAAAACAAAAAAAAAAAGACACCAGGCAATTCTCAAGATCTACACTAGATGGCACTGTCATTGTCTAGCAAATGAATAATTTGACAACACAAGTTTTATTATTGTAATTTTTTTGGTCAGTTAAGACATTTGTAGTTCATCATTTCCATTTCCTCCTAACCTGAAAGCCCACAAGTCCAAGAGTCATGCGTGTTTGGTGCATACTGCAAAGTTGTCCCAATGAAACCGAACAGAGCAACCGCATCAGAGTTTGTTTTAACCGTATGGGAAATTGCAACATAATCTTAGTGACTTATGTATTTGATGGTGATGATCTTAGTAGCTCATCTCTGTGCAGTGAAGAGCCTCCTCCATTTGGTAATGGTCATTCTGGCTGATAAATTACCTTTTCGGAGACCTCTCATTATGTTGGCTTTCAAAACAATAATTGTAAGTAATTTGCTCCTCGGCGTCAAAGGTAATGGGGCTTTCATACTCAATAGGACAACAGCATCACTGCACTCTCAAACCCATTATTTCCTGTGGTTTGTCATTGAGCAGAAGACTGGAGCTTAGTTGAAAGAAGCACAATAGCCAATATGTCCCAAACCAAAATGTGATACTCTCACAGGCACAGAAGGCTAAAAATTACATGATAGTGTTATATGGCAACCTTGGGAATAAACAGATGTGTAAGAGGAAAGAGTTAACCTTCATTCTGTAAAAAAATAAATAATATCCTTTATCAGCATTTTACCTAATTCAGGAGTTCCCAGAGGACAACCCGTTGGGAGCAGTGAGCAGCCAGTGTCCTGCGCCCAGAGACTAGATTTAAGCGAGTGTCGTAGACAAGGACAAGGCCGAAGAGAGGTCCTATTTTAAATGTTTCATAGACTTTACAAGGACAGGTAGGACATGCTAACTTTCACTTCAAAAGCTGTTCTGACTTTTTATCCACTTTAAATAATACATTTTATCTGTTTGTTTAGCTGTTTATAGACAATTTATAGACAAAAAAATGCCTTTTGATTTAGTATCATAGTCCCCTTTTAACACAATATGGCAATTTAATTTGTTATATATTAAACCCTTATATGTCCAACTTATTTTATTTTTTCTAAAACAGCCATCCAGTCCATTCAGTCCTTTCTAATGCTGAGAATGTTTTACCACTTTTGAGGGTTTAGCGAAATTGAAATGTTGCTGATAAAATGTACAGATCCTAAAACATCACTTAATTGTTTATTGAGATGAAAACAATAAGGCAGCATTGTCAGAGCATTAATTAAACACAATTTACAAAACCTTTT
Source organism: Neodontobutis hainanensis (assembly GCA_024349245.1). Classification (NCBI taxonomy): domain Eukaryota; kingdom Metazoa; phylum Chordata; class Actinopteri; order Gobiiformes; family Odontobutidae; genus Neodontobutis; species Neodontobutis hainanensis. Next base: position 1,448,262 of record JALDNG010000038.1, on the reverse strand, counting down.
CAAACTTTATTGCAAAACTCTGAACACAGACTCACTCAATAAAACATGTGACATTCTTGGACACATTTAACACACTGCAGTCTCCACTTATACATAAACAAACAAAACTTAAAATACTTATTACTTTTATTATTTTGGTTTGTTCTATTAAGCTTGACTCAGTTTTGTGATTTTGCTGCTGATGACAAACTGACAACAGTGTTTTGTTCTGTTGTGTGTTAGTTTTGACGACAGAATGTTAAATAATGTTTTGTTTGTAAGGTTTTGTTAATTTAGTTTCAGTTTCACAAATTGTGTCACCAAAGACATGACTTTAAATCCATCCAAACCAAAGCTAGAATGCACTAAAATGGCTTTTTTTCTTAGTGCAACTATTACTAATTGCTAGGTACAGCCTGGATAATTACCAGTTAATTGCAAGGCTCACACTTGTAGACACACACTGACACTGACTCATGTTAGACCTTACTTTTAATATTCAGTATTGTTAATGGAAATTTTAACTATTAAATTTTTTTCATTCCTTCTGTGTAACTTCTTCTTTTCAAGGCGACTGACTTAAATACTTGTACATTTCAAAAAGCATTGGCATTGACCGGCTCCAAGAAGCAACTGTGCTGTCCAAAATGCCACAACAAAACCCAGTAGCTTAATGAAAAATGTGTTTTTCTTAACATTTTGGCAAGTTAACCGTTTTGTGACATGATAACAATAATAACAATAAGCCATGTTATTTCTGGGTGCCTTTCAATGGTTAAGTAGCAGAATAGGCCAGTCTGAGAGGCGGGTTTTTAGTTTAGTTTTAAATATGTTGCTAGAGTTTATGATATGATAATGTAATTACCAAATATCAATAACTGCTTAAATATCTTAAACTAACTGGCAACTTGGCCAAACAGTGCACCAAACAGAAACACTGCAGGCTGACAAAAAGCCATTAAGGGTTTGCTTGTCACAAATACTGAAATACTAGTTATTTTATTTGTCATTGCATGTCCAAACCTATCATGTAACATAGACTTTCATCACACACGGTCTCTGCTTCCAGCTGAAACCCTTATTGTAGTCTTCCTGGGAACATATCACCTGACAAAAGTCTCCATTTTATCCCTACTGGAGACAGCTATTGAATTCTGATGGCGGCCTGCACACTGTAAGTTGCCAGTGTTTTGTATCTAACATTGATTGTCATTTGAAGCCTGGAGGAATAAAGGATCTCGGACTGACCGGCTCTATTAATGGAGAATTATTCTGTCACTCAAGTCTTTGCCTCGCCGCAGACATGTCACAGATTTTAGATGAAGCTCTGAGGGCACACTCACTAAAACTGTCACAGGGTGATTTGTTGAGGGAGCCCTTTTAAATATGAAGTGCCCAGCAATATTTAAAGGGAGGGGTTCACATCAGTCAGTGACATTCTGCTCAAAGTGAAGGGTTGCACGGCTTGACATTTGGTGGCAGGTTACTCTAATATCTCACCACTTTTCCTTGAGGGACTGCAAAGGGAAACTGTTTGCTCTGTCAGTAAAGTGGCTGGTCAGTGCACAAGTTGTTCAAGTATGTTCCAACACATACAATCAGTCAATCTTTATTTATATAGCACTTTACCACAACAACCGCGTTGCTTTGCGTCATTAAATACAAAATAAAACTAATGCAGAAAAGAGATATTACTGTTGGGAAAAGATAATAACTGGGTGTCATTGCAGTTAAACTCAATTTGTTCTGTCCCAAAGCCAAGAATCTGGCTCACAGAAAATCACACACAAGCTGACAGAAATACTTTATATTGTATAATTTACTTTTGTTGATATTTTACCGCTTGTCCTGTATTGATTTTGGACTACTGTAACAAAATGAGTTTCCCCTCTCAAGTTGTGGCACAGGCTTGGCCCAGTGCCCCAGTGGATATAACCTGAAAACATTTGAGGTGAAACTCAAATTTGAAAAAGCATTATTTGGGAAAGAGAGTGGCTAAAAGGTCTGAAAAAATAAAGCACATGCTGGATAGAATTACAAAAAAAAGTTGTTAATGAAAGAAAAGTGTTGTAGTCGAGACTGAGACCACCTTATATCAAATCAGAGCATATAAGAACCAAGATAAGAGCAAAACTTTTGGGGAGTCAGGACCAAGACCATGCCAAGTTGAGACCGAGTCAAGACTCAAACCAGTTTATGATACACTGGAATAGATACCGTAGCCCGGCACAGCCTGACGTTTGTTAAATATACAGAGAGTGTATATTCTATTCAAACAACAAAAACTCATTCTGGCAGACCTCCTTAAGCCAGTCATTTCCTCAGATATGTTCCCTACCGACCAGTCACATTCGAATGCCGAGTCTTACGTCAAAATTAGACGACCCAATTCCCTTGTTCAAATCAGTCACGTTTGCGTGTGGGACTTGCGTGTCCGAGAACAAAACATGTAAGTAAAAATTAAGACCATGACAACCCTTTACAAAATGGTCCTCAGAGCGGTCTCAATAAGATAAAACCATTATGACTATCTTTTTAGCTTAGCTTTAAACAAATAGACATACTACTGGTAAAGAAAATCATTAAGTAGAGATTTATATTTGCTTGTTTTTTTTCCCCCAATGGTAAGTGGGGATCATTGAATGGCCAGACACTCAACACCAAAATAAACTACATTGCCCAATAGCATAAACTGTCTGCTAGGCTATAGGGTGCAATGAACAAGCCACTGCTTAAACTACATTTATTACACACAAGAAAGAGCGATGGAAAATATTTTGGTGCTTTTAATATAAATCTTTTCATACCTTACCCAGATACATCGACAGTTTGGGGGTATTTTAAATGAAGATTAACGCAAAACTGTCTAAGGAAGGTTACACTTGACAACTGTCCCTCTCTGCACTCCACAAAGGCAAGGAGCCTGAGAGGTAATGAAGACCTTGAAGTGAGAAAAGTTAAGGCAAGGAGCCACATAAAATAATTATGACATTAATTGTTACATCTCAGAACTACAGCTTCAAGGACAATAACAATAGTTCCATATACAGTAATAGACCAAAGTAATGAGAACATGCTCAAAAATGCTAAGGATCAACACTAAAGCAAAATTATTGTCACTCTACAAATCCACTGTTAATCTCTAGATTAAACTAACATTTCCTTTTTATACAGAAACTGAGTTCACTGACATACAGAAAATAATGACTGTGGGTGTTAGTTAAATTAGATTTTCACCTCAGATGTCTCCAGGTCATGTTCACTGGGGCACTGGGCCAAACCTGTGCCATAAGTGGAGAGAGTAAATAAATTCTGCTGCAGTGGAAATGGAAACCAGTCCAAAATCAATACAGAACAAGTGGCAAGAAAAGAAAATGATGGAATATAATGTATTTCTGTCAGCACACATACAAAATGATTTCAGATGATAGTGTGATAGTGTCTCTAAAAAATACTATATATCATGTTTATGTTTTATAGTCCAAAAATGTTCTTTTGCGTTTTTAAAAGATCTATCAAATAAATGCACAAGGATTTATGAAGAGCTACATCTGTAAAAAACTACATTTCTACAAAATGGATGAAAATGAATAAGGAACTAACTAATGCCCTACCCACCCAAAGCCTTGTGAATGTGAGCTCTCATTCAAGATGTGTTTTAAAAATTGTGTGTAAAATATTATCTTGGATTGAGACTTGATACCAGCTTTTGGAAATTAAAAGCATTTGTTCTAGTCCTTCACTGGTCTCTCAAAATGAGGGTCAGGACAGCAGCAGCTTATTCAGAATGCTGCTACTCGGGTTCTAACCAAAAGTGTTTTTTATCTGAGCTCTTCTTATAAAATATAATTCTAAATCTTGTCTTGTTTTAAATGTGACTTTTATTTCTGTAAAGCACTTTGAATGACCCAATGTATGAATTGTGCTTAATAAATAACATTGCCTTTAGCTTCAACAAGATTCATCAATTATTACCTTAATAAATAGAAAACTTTTCAAACCTTCCTATCCTACATCAGCTTTGTCAAAGGGTTTAGAGACTGAAGGAGAACTAAAGTCTGAGACTATGTCATAACCTTAATTTTCTAAACTCAACGTTCTGAAACATTTAAAGCCATTTGTTTCAGATGTTTCAGATATTTGACATTCCAGTCATAGTCAGGAGATAAAACTGAATCTCCCTCCCCCATTACTTCATTTACTTTCCAGTGCTGTACTTGATTTAGAGAAGGCCTTGTCAAAGCATTTGTTCTAGTGCTTCTTTACCCTTCAGTAAAATCTTAAGCCAGGTGTCCTTGAGTTGCCTTAACTATGGCTCAAACAAAGTCCACTTAAATCTTATAAAAAGAAAACTGAGTCCCATTGACTGAAGCATGAATACTGTTCTCATCTCAAGTGTAAAAATAATGTGTGTGAGCGACATGTTTATCTGTAGCCACTTGACAACCACACAAGGCCAAATCCCAAAATAAACCATTTTACACTGACGGTAATAAACGCGAGTCACGTCCAGGTGTGAAATAGTATTTGTTCAGACATTTGAGCAAAAACAGCATATCCAGACCCGAGCATCACAAGAGCAGTGCTTATTCATGGCAGCTGTAGTCACAGAAATGCAACAAGTAATTACAGCCGATTTCACAGCAGTCTATTAATGGCTGAAAGCTAAAACTACCAGTACACCCAAAAGCTATGGGGTATTCATACCGGGGCAAGCATTACTTTTTTTCTATCCAATTAGTATACCCCCTGCTGTTGGGAAAACTGAAATATTAAGAAGCCGTATACAGTATGAAAAATTGGGTATAATTACGTCTAAAAAGGTGGAAAATCTTGGCTCCTCTGGCAACACAGTGAGATCCAAAAGTAAAGTAGGCTGAGTAATGTATTATTCACATACTGTATTCTAAAAACATGAAATTTATTAAATACAAGATTGAGTTATGCAAAATAAGTCTGTGATTCAACATACTGCAAATCAAGTACATGACTATTGCTAACTGGTAGAGTTACTTTCTATGTTTGTAATAATTCTGTTAATCCATTATTAAAATGCCCCATCACATTTAAATACATATACAAGACTTTCACCTAACATCAGCAAACAAACATTTTTCAAAACTTTGAGGACAAAGGGGATTAGTACATAAACAAGTTCAAGAGGACTGCATGAATTAGACCCTACTATGTGATCAAGGCAACTGTGAAGTGTCACTACAGACCGAGGGAACTTGAAGGTGGAGTGGAAGTGGGTAGGGATGGATTGGGAAAGGCCTCTAGTCTGTCTCTGAAGCTGAGCGGAGTCTGGGGTCTTTGGGCCAACTCTGCACATCTGCAGTTCCTCAGCAATCAACTGACCTGGTTAAGAAGCCTCTGCTTTCTTCTGCTAAATGTCAGATCATCCATCGACCATCATGTGGTACACAAGCTGTGTCTTAGTATATAGACTTATTGATTTAACATTTATTCTCAATGGTTAAATTTTCAGTAGTCAAATATAAACCATACTGCATAGTGGCAAGTTCATGTTTTATTAATGGAGCAAAACCATAAGGCATTTCCTGGAAACTGTTAAATGAACCACATGTGTGACCATACAAACCCCGTACACACCTGTCTGACCCGCTGTTACATGCCTCTCTGCAATGTCAAGGTCCAGAGCACTGTGCAGTAACGTATTAGTCGCCAGCGGGGGATCGTGGGGCCTTACTCACGTCTTGTGACTCTCTCAATCTACGGCAACCCTGCTGTTAACAACACACAGAAATGTTGGCAAGAGCATGAGGTCTAATACACCAAACTGTCAAAAGGCTAACCGGCCTAGCTCTACAATGTTTGTGGCCCACCAGGCAGGACTATTCCTATTCCCCTGATTAAACGTCACCACTTTTTGCTTCCCCAGTAGAATTTGTGTTTTTTTTTTTTTTTTTTTTTTTCCTCAAGCTGCAAATAAGATTCCTTCCAAAATGTCATCTTAAGATAGAGAGACGATGGGGAGATGACTTAATGTTTACAGCCAACATGTAAATTCGAAAAGTAATTGGCTCTAATAGCTGCCTTCAAGTGACACTCTATTTCAACACTTGTAGAGCAATAGCATCTCTTTTGTTCATTTTTACACTTTCCTTCACCTTAAACCCACCTTTCCAGATTGACAATGTGTTACTTAATGAATAAGGATAAAAACATGAATAATGTTTATGTAACTGTTTCATATAAAATGTCTGTAATATATTCTTTGTTCAGTTTTTCTTTAGGAATCTGAATATATTGGCAGTATACCCGGGTGACAGCAGTGATCGTCTCTGTTTTTCTTTTGAACTCACGTTTGATCAAACACAATTGTATCTATGTCACTACTTTATAGAGCTTTGTTATGCAATAAAACATATATACTATGTATTGTCCTGAAAATCAAAACCTAGATTTAGAATTCAGTTTCATTCAGTATCATACCACAAATATTAGCATGTAATTCTATACTGTAGTATAAAGCAAGTTATTTTCTATTTAAATCAAAGGAATATTGTTTTCTGCATTTTATGTAAGTAGTTACACAATTTTCATCTTTTTTATCTTATCAGAAATGTGTGGGTACATTTGTTCATAATCAGCCAAATGCCTTTTAGTACCACTTTTCTGGTGCTTTTAATGGTGTTTGTCATTGAGGCTATTAGTGATGTAAGTAGTATTGTGTTGTTTCTGAGGCCTCCCTAGTCTCTAGATAACAACTAATTACAAAAAGGAGGCCCATAAGGTATTTGTCCAGGCTGTGCTTAGCCAAAGCTCCAAAGCTGCTGGGGTTGGCTCCAGTCAGCAACGACCCACTATGGGACTAAATAAAAATGATTAATAAATGAAAAAACAATAATATGCTCTTAAAGAAACCAGCAGAAGAAAACCATGACTCCTATGACTCCTACACATGCCAGACTTAAACTTCTGATGTGGAATAGCAATCTGAAACATCACCACTACATGCAACAAAAACAGAATTAGGTTACCTTATTAGCCATTGAGGGCTATCTTTTGGCCCATATGCTTTTGATGTGACATTTTTTACTAAAGTAAATATTTTTTTCTCTGCTTAGGCCTGTTAGGGGTTGCGAGTGACTGGAGTCTATCCCTGCAACTTTTTAGGCTTACAAATTGGACAATGGACAATTGATCGCAGGGCTGACAACTTTTAAAAAGTAGCTATTCTCAATTACATTGCTGCACTTCTGTTGTGTTTTTTAGTAAATTTTAATATTCTAAAAAATTGTAATATAGAGTTATTTTGAGTTAGTTCCAATAAAGTCAATTGCGTACCCAGCTTAAGATATGATTGTTCTAATGTATTTGAGCCTTTCTCCATAAAAATATATTTTGTGCCACTAAATTATAGAGGTCTCCCTTGATGATACCATACTTTTAAACAAGCGTTTCAAAGATGGACTGTTGAGGCGCAGCACTCACAGAAGCTGCTGTTTTTCATATAAGACCGAGACAGTTAGCCGGACTATATGGAGTGTGATAAATTGCCCATGTTCCATTTAAAAGTCTTTCTGCTTGTGCGCTCGTTTCCAAATCGACTGTGAGTAAAGTTCTGACATAAAAGAGGCGAGGATTTAAGAAGTTGTATCCCTGGAGTTCCTCTGCCTCAGCTACCGTCGCAAGGGTTTTCGCTTTAAACATAAGCTCATTATCCCAATGACTTAAACGGAAATATTATATTACCTACAGGCAGATTTAGAATTCATTCTTGCCGTTTCCTCAAGAGAAGCTAGGGCTCATGCAGGACGTCTATTCTAAAGGTAATTTAATTAAATCCAGTTCACGCCCTTGGAGAAAGTTACTCACCTAACAATAGAAAAGTAAGAAGAGAAGGACTTGACTGCAATTATGAATGGAATAATGGTAGGTCATTTTATTACATTTTTTGGGGTTTGTCTAATAATAAACATCATTGCAGTGCTTCATTTTCCATTTTAGGTAACACTAAACTTAATTGATCATGTAAGTATAACATAGTAACTTACAAAACTGTTTAAAAATACCATTGTGATTTAAAGATTTCTTTCAGTAGTTAGTCAATTTACAGTATGTGTATAAATATCTAGTCTTGTCATGGGTACAGCCGTGTCTACTCAAACCTGGCAACCTCTACAAACCTCTGTGTGGGTCAAACTAACTTTAAAACACTTCAAATGAGTTCTTAGGATGTGCTCACACAGGCCAAAACCGAATATATTGAGTTTAGTTTAGAAGCACAAAATCCTGGTCCACTTTCACACTGGTCTTTTTTTCATTGAACAATACCGCTCATTGCATCTTTCTCAGCTACACTTTTACTGTGTTTTCATCTGGAAAAGCCCCATTAGGTCTAAAAATATTACAAATTAATGTTTGCTTTTCCCATTCTTACGTTATTGTGCACTTTACCATTGCATTTTGTCACATTTTGCTTTTGGTTCACACACACAAAGTGTTAGGCCCTCTGTCAAACTGTACACAATTTCTTCTGCAGAAAGACTTAGACTTACTTTTTCAAGATGTTTCACTGTTTGCTTGAGGTGCACAAAAGTTTAAATGGTGGTACTCAGACTTCTTCAAGATATCCAAAAAAACATAGCAACTCCACCAAATGCTGATATATATACTGTGTATATATAAACAAACTCTGCACATGGGGAGTCATTAATGACCCATTTGATTCTTCATTATAGTTCTGACTGCCTTGTGAATGGACCGCCTGATTTGTCAATTTGGTGCGAGAACTCACAGTTTTAACAGATTTGGTCATTCTCGGACCAAATGTCTGGTGATTACCGAGCGCTCCCTCATCGTGATGTGTAGTGGACTGACTCTGTTTATGCTCCCATCTGCCAAATACTGAAGTCTGCCAAAGTCATTGGAAATGCTACTCTGGCTTCTCTTCTGGCGTCGAAAGCTGTGACAAGCTGCTTCAAACAATGCCACATACTTCTCAAGTACTGTTCTTGACGACAATAATGAAAATATATACAACATATATAAACATTTAAGATTGCCCAAGCATTTATTTAATATAGGAAAAGCCTGGTCACTCGAGAGAAGTCTAGTTACAGCAATGAGCAGTTCTGTATTGACTTCTCATCTCGCTAAAATATGAGATAAAGCAAATAAATAATGAAGTATTGATTTTGCTTGTGCGGCCAAACACTGAAGGTTTGTGAGCAGAAAACATGATGCCTTTTCCTGTAACCATCAGGACTAGTGCAGCACTCGTTCAGAATACAATCATCCACTTAGCAAGACCACAGCTCGTCCTTGTAGAAAAGATTTGAAATGCAAAATGCCAGTAGTTCTCAAAATTAATTAATGTTCACATATTTCGTTCAATTTTTTAATGACTCACAATTAGAACAAGAGAGAATATGTTTTAATTAGCTGTATTTTCATTGTTTTCCTGGTAAAGTGAGAGCTCATAATGTGCCGACTATAGCCCCCAGTCCCCACTTCGGACAGCTCTGCTAACATAACAGCCCATTCAACACAAATCAAAGCACTCTTCTGTTAAGTCATACACTATCATTTGTTTCCCCCCCTAAAACTCATTTAACCAATAAAAATCTGTTACATTTCAGCTTGAATTAAAGTTTGGATGCCTCATGTATATTCTGACTTAAGTTTTATCTATACAGATATCCTATCTTATAGTACATGCAATTTTTGGGATCGAAAGTCAAATTAGCAATTTTAAAATCACATAGTTCTACTTCCCAAACTCCCATATGTCCTATTTGTCTCTCTGTGCCTCAGTTACTTCATTTATTGCTAAAGCCCTCATATTTCCAAGCTTGACTTCAGTAGAACACTGGCAAAAATTCACTATAAAGCTGGACAGAAGTGAGTGATTAGTGAAAAAATTTGAGTTTTTTGCCAGATACAACAAAAATATTGACAGTGAACTATTTGGTTATCATAAGGTGAATACGGGAACTAAAAGCTTATCTGGAATTTAACACACATGTAGAGCACAGTGCACCTTGTTATCACTTCACAGGAAAATAAAACCCTTACATTTCCTCTTTTCTCACCACACTGTTATTCTTATTCTGTTTAACACTCAAAGAGAAACACCGTCAACAAGAACCATGGGGAATGAGAGGGATGTACCTATGTTAATGTTAATTTTTTTTCATTCCCACTAATGAGACAAGGATTGGCAGAGGGGATTGTTATGCGTTTGAAATGCTAATTACACTTCGAAGTGAAATTACAGTTTGGTCACATGGTAATAGAAGGATACTGCAGTAAGAGTTAGGGTTGGAGGAACTAAGAATGTATTTTGTTGCAAGGGTTTTTGGGATTCATGCAAATAGAAATATGTTCAAAGGTTAAAAGTGAGTTAACAGGATTATAAAAGAGATGAAGTGAGTGATATACAGTACTGCCCACACGTTTAAGGCAGGTGGTAATGTCAAATTCAGAATTAAGTGTATTTATTTTAATTTAGAAAGCTCAGTAACTCAGAAAGTGCTGCAGGTGAATAAGCTCTCTATTACTGCTTTTGTTAACAGTGATATACAATCGTTGCCACAAAAATTTACATAAAGGAAGTTTAAATTAATGGCTTATTTCTTGACGTTAGCTAAATTATAATAACTTATGACTTTATTAACTTACGTCTAATGTCAATATTGACCAGTAACAATCAGTTGTATAAAGAAAAGTTTATCTACATTCTCTAGTCTTTCTGAACTAGTGATAGAAAATATCTTGTCAACCCACTCCAATGTCATCTTTGTATATAATATTGTATATCTATATTATCAAATGCACAGTTTCTCATCTCCCAAAGCAACCCGGTGATTCTGGAAATGATACAAGTACTCAGCCTTTGTCTAGTCTAACATATGGTTCTATTTGTACTTGCTGCAGAACTGGTTTCTGTGGTACATATGTAATGTACGTCCATTGTTTTTGATGGCAGTGCTTTCTAAACTCAACCAGAACAGCAAACAGATAGGATTTCTGAGTTTAACTGACAGTTCAATCATTTGGCAGCATTTAGTGACGAGAAATCCATTCCCTGGAGCTGCCTTGTTTGTTCACATACTGTACATAATGTGTGAGTGGAATATGTATGCTTATTGGCTGGGGAGTGCAAACAGTGGAAATGAGGACAAATCCCACATTTTCCTTTGGGTGATACTTAGAGCATTTCAAATCACAGTATTCCCTTCTTAAGGTTACAAATAGCAGCATTCTCAAAATCAATTTCTTGCCTGTTGTCTTTGGCATTTGCACTAAACACCATAAACAGCCGCTTGATATGGTCAGTGTTGAAGAGTTATGAGACTAGTTTTAAAGAAAAGTGAACTATTGATTTATAGGAAAGGAATATTTCACAACCTAAGTGAAAATAAAGCTTGAGTAGAAAAAAAACTTGCAGATTGTTTTGCAAACTTTTATTTTGATTTGGGAGCTGTGTAAAGGTTAGAAACTTGAAGAGATTTGTTACATGCACCATTATTTGTATTCAACAGTTTTTGTGTTGCACTGCAGCAAACCTATCATTTATTTTTTTTGGCTCGCTAACAGCTCCTAAACTCTAATAACGCACACAGGCAATGTCAGATTTTCGCTCATTTTAATTACTTTAATTCACTTCTCAGGCCTGAACAGATTTAAATGCAAAAAGTAAGAATTGGTGTATTAAAAATCTCTATAAGCACCTACTTTTGAAGAAATATACAAAATGTGAGGTCAACAAACATGCCTATGGGATGTCAACAACTTTAGATTGTTGTAAAGAGATACAGTTTAGTTTACACATCACTCATGTTTCTACGATCAAAAAAGTCTCTTGGAGTCCTGCCCTATATTCAGCATTGTTCTTCACTGAAGGCAACTTTAATAGCTCTATGAGTCTTTGACAACACTGTTTAACCTTGGCACCAGCACTGGGTATTTAGCAACTAATTCCTTCTTGGGACTATATATTTTATTTCCATTTACGTCAAAGTAAGTAGAAATACTGTAACTTGAGTACACATTTGCACTACCATTTTCCTCACTGGCAGGCCAATTGAGGTAATAATGCTGTAATGATATCTTTAGCAGTGCATCCACACACACTGACATCTATTTTGTTAATTCAGCGATAAAAATGTGCTGTTGCCTTGTAGGCCATTAGTCATCATAAGTGCAGGTGTATTAGCAGGTCAGAAGACTCACTGCACACTGTTTTGTTAGCGCTTTAAAAAGCTTTGTTAGAGGTAGATATTTCAACATTTCAGAGGTCAAGCCATCTTAGCACTGTCATAACTTCTTTCCTGCTAACAAGTAGTGTGTAAATTAGCCTTATAATTGGTCTATCGAGACAGTCTCCTGAGAAAAGCAGTGAGGCTGCATGGGAGAGCAAAACAATGAAAATGAGAAGTCTACGCCACTTTTTTTTCCCTTCAGTGTAATTATTTCTATTCTGTAGTTTCTTAAATGAAAGTTTGCTGTGTAGAAATAACAGCCCTGTCAAGCAGCGTCATTTAGAGCCCTTAAAGACAGTCTGCATTGATTTCTCACAATGGTGCTTGCACTTACGGCACATGTTCCCGCTCTGTCAATGGGAATGGGAGGTTTTGATGTCCGGTGCTACAGTCCTGTCATATTAACATTTTATTACATGCAGGCTCCATTCAGTCATGCTAAGGTCTGTGGGAGTCATTCCAGGCTTTTAATTGCTTTCTTGAAATGTGCCAAACGCAACACTATAATTCCTTGTAATAATAGTCATTTAAGAGGGTTGCAATCATAGCAGAGGTCCTTGGACTTAGTTTAAATTCCACTCACAAAATAAATTTTCCTCATTTTGTTCATTTTCTTTTTGTATAAATTATCCAAGGCAATAGGACATAATGGTGAACTTGGTTAAGAAGTGTTCATTTGCTGAAGAATGAGACTGAAATAGCTGAATTCTGATTAAACAGAGAGAGAGGTTATTTGTCAGTTTCCTTAGTTTTGATCCGGACTGAAAAAGTATTGGTCTAGGCTTTAGGATTTACAATAGATCATAATGTGCAACTAATCTATGCAAGCACTGGCCAATCACATGCTTACAAACACAGAGCAATGCGCCTAAATGAAGGTACACTCTCATTGGCTGTTGGTCTACACGGTTTGTCAAGTCAATGGAGGAGAAACAAAAAAGATTATAATCTAGCACTTGCTTTAAATAAAAACTCTAACCTAGTGTCATAAATGTAAATTGTAGTTCATTACTTTACATATGTCCTATTTATCTGTGACACATGAATCTTATAGAACATAGAACTGCATTACTTGAATCTCCAGCCTATGTCCAGATGTCTTCATGGTACCTTTATTGAATTTGACCCAATATTCCTTTTTTTTTTCTTCTATTTTGTACAGTTTCTCTATAAGCAGACATATTCAGGACTGGAATATAAATCTTCCCAGAAGGCTTTTCCACTACCAATGATTGTAAACTGAAAAGTTGTGTTTAAAACTGTTAATAAGAAAGCCTAGATGACGTGTTAAGATCTATTTTTTTTTCTACAGATCATTGCTTTTACATTGATGGCTGGTGATTTAACAGTTTTCCTCAAATGCAGGAACAAATGTGTACATTTAAGCTACATTAACATCCCCATCTCTGTTACACACTGAGCAGCACATAAGATCTTCCTTTATCCATAATCTGTGAACTCTGAAAAACCTTGACATCGGAGCTGAAACTCTTGAGTTAACTTGCAGATTAAATAACAAGGAAATTACCAGCTCATATGGGGATAAACACTGTTAAGTCCTTCAGAAATACTGGGCCATCCTCTCGGGAGACTGAAACTCTGCTGCAGTGGATGGCACCTCACATATCGTTTCAGTCGCCGTAACAAGAAGAAGCAGCTACCTGCCATTTTAATTGCATTTCTCACTTTGGACTAATGGCTCAAGACACGGCGGCCCTCTGGGCAGCCCGCCAGCAGAGGAAGGACGCCGTGTGTCACAGTTACTCCCTGGCAACAAAAACCATGGCAATAACAGGGGATCTCTCCTCTTTAACGCCGTGCTTTATCTCTTCATTTGAGAGCTGCGTTCTAGTGACAAGGATGTATTACTTTAGGCCAAAACCGGCAGAATTAGCATTTAAAATAAGGTGGCTATGTTCGCTCACTTTTAGGGATACAAGGCAATTTGAGCTCTCTGAACTCAAAAGCAGTGTGTAATATTTATACAGAATTATTTATACAGGTATTATATCATTTATTAAATGCATTATTACAATATCGACATAGTTACAGAAAATATCCCCCATAAAACCTGGCTTCAATTGAGCAAAAAAAAACAACAACATTTTGAATCATTTGTATGATCTGAAGACCAACTTGATATTGTTAAATTAAATCAAATTAAGCAAGCTATATAATATTTAGGAAGACAGCTAGACACAAGAGGTGTAGATCAGGGCTGACGAGTCAAACCCAGATTAATGTGGTTCTGTGGCATAGTGTGACAGGTGAGCCACCAATGTTTCCCTAATTTTAGGGGGGAAAAAAAGAAAAGTTACCTGATAGTGCATGGTCAATTTTATAAGGATATATAAGATGGAGCTCCAGTTCTTTGAAAAATAGTTCTGGTATTTTAGGTAAAAGGAAATGATAATAAGCTTGTATGTAGGTGAATATTATATCTTTTTAGAGGAAGAGAACACCAGATGCTGATTTATGTGTTCAACACCTACTGATGTAAGTGTTGAAGTGGTTAGACATGCTAGCATTGTGGTAGGTACATGGGGAGCCAATAACAGTCTATAACAGGACCCACAGTTCTTAGAATTGCTAAAAGAAATCGCAAGTGTCATCAGTGTCAAGTTACATACATTGGGTTTAAAAGTAAAATCTTTCAACCTAACAGGCCGCTGTTAATCCCATTGTCGGCTATAAATCACGTAAAGTAAAATAGCAGCTGAGTGGCCTGGCTGTTTGTCCTAAGAATCTGTGGAAAAAAAATTAACAAAGAAAATACAGTATATCCCAGCATTTTATTAGGTTAGGTTATCTCAGTCTATTTATTAGTTATTAGTAATTATTATTTAAGTGTGTTTTATATTGCTATTCGTTATTCTTAATTTCTTGTACAGCCCTTAGGTCAACTAAAGTTCTTTTAAATGTGCCTCAGAAATAACCCCCATATTTATTAGTCAATAAATTAACTAAATTGTTTCTGACTTCTCCATATACTGTATTTGTCATGTTGAAATTTCCAACTTCATTGACAGAGGGCACTGAATTGATTTAAAAGTAACTGTGTGGAGAACATCTTCATCAGATTTAGTGTGGTCTAAAGTCAATAATCAACAAATGATTCAGTTTAGCTAACCTATTATCTTTCACAATGAATTGGCCCAAGGTGATATTTCTTTTTTTCTGTTAGAAAAAAAAAAAAATATCTCCAGTCCAGCAGACCTGTATTGGAGAAAAAAAAAAAGAATAAAATCAATCAATGCTTAGTGACATCTGTGTCCATCGAGTGTGCCATACAGCTATATGTATTAATAGAGTTTGTTTGCCTCACAGCACTTTTCATTTTCCAGCTGTGATTGTGGCTTGCTGGTGTGGCTGTGCGTCGGCAATGTGTGCCGATAGGACCGATGGCAGATAGATATCCCCCTCCTACACGCCTCAGAGGATGATCCACGCTGCGCTGAGCTCAGGCCACAAAGATCTTACCCCTGTCGCCTTCGTAAACGCTGGCCTTGCATGGACAGGCGCAGCCATCATAGACAGGCTGATCTCTACCCTAGACTGTCCATTATTGATAGGTAGACAGGGTAATCCCACCGTTGACTGTATGTCATTGATAGGAACCTTGTCAGGCCTGTATTGTGAGGCATTTTTTATCATTCGAGTGCGCCCTACTGTACATCTGCAGTGTAAATCCTGCCCCTGACACACCAGAGTAGCTATATCTGCATGGTTAATGTCAATACACATGTAAATATGGTGTTGTCTTACTGCCATTATTGTTTTCTCATAGGCCTTGTACAGTAGTGTTATTCATTGTTTGACAGTGGGGGGTGGGGGTGTTTAGCATCAAGTGGGAACAGAGGCTGTTTGAGTACGGCTTTGTTCTTTTTCCTTTCCTGTTTTTTTTTTTTTTTTTTTTTTTTTTTTGTAATACTGGGAACTAAGATAAAAATATGGTGCATCTCTTTCTGTGTGGATTTTATCTCAATGCATTATGTCTTAGTCACTATTTCTTCCAAAAAATGTTTGGAAAAAAAATAATGATTGCCAAGTAATAACCAAGACCAAGACACCAACAGATTGAGAGTGAAGGCATAACACATTGTCATCTGTCTTATGTAATTTTTGCTAGCACTTGATAAATAAAACAAAAAAAAATTGCTTCAGCACTTACCAGACCAAAAGAAAGCAGGGCGAGTCTGTTTATGTTGCTTTAAATTCCTATTTGCTTTATACAGTTTGACCTATACACCAAGGAAAATTCTAATACAGACCTATGTTCCTACCAGATCCCTGCGCTCTGCAAATGAACAAAGTCTGGTGGTACCATCCCAAAAAGAAAAAAAGTCACTCTCACGCACTTTGGATCTGTTCCACATTGGTGGAATGATCTACCTGCTGTTACAAGATGAGCAGATTCTGTAGCCATCTTTAAAAAACGCTTGAAAACACATCTCTTCCGTCAACAACACCTGACTGACAAACTACTACTACTTCTACTTCCTTTCTATCGATTCCTTCTCAAAAATAAAAAATAAAAAATATTCCTATCTTTAGCTTTGAATACTGTGCTGGGTTCTAACTGTCTAGTTTTTGGTGCACTTATGCTTTTTGTTACCTTGTGTTGTTGAAATTGCTTTCATTGTTTATCTCGCTTTGGATAAAAGTGTCTGCTAAATGACTAAATGTAAATATAAATTAAAGATAACTATTATCTTTCAGAGCTAGAAGCAGGTTTAGTCAGGAAAATGAACATGCTTTATCCACTTGTTTAGACACCTAGTGGTGTCCCAATCACATCAAGGCTGCAGACCAACAGTGTGCAAATAGACTCACACCAGGCCCTTAATACTGTATATCTTTAAATAATTTGTAGTAGCCTTTAGATATGGGAGACAAAAAAGGCCAGGTGGGTAGCTCCATCATTTAGAAACAGAAATGGGAGTTCAAACCCCAACCTGGCCACATACTAATGCTGAAGTATTAGAATTTTCATGCTTGACTTATTTGTGCAATATATCAAAAGTAAGTCGCCACTTAAGTCATTTTTTTTACTTAATACTTTCATTTTGACCACTCTGCCCACCTCTGCCAGCCGGCGGAGGTTAAATGGTGGTTTTGTGGCTCCACTTTCATTTTAACATTCATTACCCTGCCTCGTTTATGCTAATTAGCAGGAGGCACTCATAATCTTTCACTAATAATCTGAAGATATAGTATCTATCCGGCAAAGATCTCTACATAGAGAAAAATGGCAGATATCATTGTTTCCTCGAATCCAGAGCGAGCAAATGCATCTCTTTAGGGTGTAATTACATGTTGCTGTGGTCTGGGCTATCTATAGAGCAATTATGTTTCCAAACAAAACACTGTTATTGCATTATTGTACGCAGATTGCCATCCTCGGAGATGATCCAGCAGCTTACAGTAAATTAATTGGTTGGTCAGAGTGTGGAGAGGAGATGTGTCGAATGTGTGTAAAGCACCAGGTATTCCTGTTGTTTTGGTAATTAATCTGGGAGGAATTTGCGTGCGGGTTATTTTTAGGTTCCTCATTATTCTGCCAGCCCAAGGTCACAATAACGAACCACCAAGTGACCAGTCCTCAACCTCCACCGTCAACCTATCATGAGTTTAAATCTCCTTATAATGCCTCCCATAAGTATTCTCCAACCCAGCCTTAATCTAATCTAATGGACAATGGTTTATTTCATGAGGCTAGACATATTTACAGAACCAGACACTTTATCTATTTGACCAATACATTTAATGACATTTGAACAGCACCGTTTCATGCTTCACTTAATTTTGATGTATATGCACTTAAACTCACACTCATGTGTTTTAATGCCTCTCACTTGTGTGTTACCGATGTATATCTTGATGCGTGTGCCCCCTCTGTTCTCCTTTTTCCCCTTTTAATCAAGTCACGTTGAAGTGTTTGGCTGCAGAGTTTAAGATCAACTACATTTAGCTATTTTTAAGGCTAAATGAAACCATTATTTCCACCAAACGCCTCTGTGACCTCTAGACCCTTCAGCCCACTTCCCAAGAGGGATCAAATTTGAAGAGTTTTGGACCGAAACTCTGCAGTGACCTCCATGACCTTGTGAGTATCAACAACTCCACAGATATTTAATTTAATGCCCTGAACTTCCCACACTATTTGGACAAAAATCAGCTTAATTTAGAGATTTAGATTTAAAATTGTAGTTACAGCAATGCTCATAATAAACTGCTTATTTCAGTGTTTTTGCTCTGCGTTTGAGGTAAGTGGGATGTTCATATTATTGCTGAACACTTGACTGTGCAGAATAACAGCCATTTCCTAATTATTGTTTGCAACATTGAACTGAAATAGAGCTGTATTTAAAAAAGATCCTACCGTTGGTGAAAGCACATAGTATCCTCTTTTCATGTAACCAAATGAGAGATGACTATTGAATAATGCTTATGTGGCAGTTTTACTTGAGCGTCCCGTCTGTGTGGGTGTAAATATAACTGCTAATGGGTGTCCTTGTGATACCTTTACCCATTTGCAAACATTGGCATTAAGTGCAATTCTTTGTCAAAGAAGTGTCTAACTCAACTGATCAAAGAGGAGCTTAGAAGGTTTATTCTGTGTAATTGACAGGGAGTTGGCTAGTTTGTGTTGCCGTAGAAAAAATGTGCTGTCAAGAATTGTATTCACTGCAGCCTTGATAAAAAAAATAACAATTCTTACCACGCAATGTAAAGCACAAACTATCACATTCTATCAAAAGTTTTTTTTATTTCATGATCTTGGTTCAGGTCTAAACTATCTTTTCAAATTAATTTTTTTTCCAACTTTTATGACAGTGATTTTATGTCATAGACGAGAAATATGTGAAGAGAGATAATGCCACAGAGAGCAAATGGATCCAAGAATTAAAGCTGGGCCAGAATATCCAAGAGGAATTATGCTAGGTTTTAACACCTGCAATTCTAAACTGCATGTATTCAGTACATTTCTAGTCAATATTTGTTTCCCTTTGAGCTAAACTTCATGGAAAAATGTAAGACCAGAGATATAATTGCCTTTATGCCACACTTGTTGTACAGCTATTATTTGGCCTCAACTACTACGTCATCATTATAATAACAACTACTGATAGTAATTAGTGCTTCAACTAATGATTATTTTAGTAGTCAACTAAACAGCAATCATTTTTTTTTTATTAGACAATTAGTCAAGGATTATTTTATGTCAACTAGGAATGCGCCGAAGCAAGTTCCTAGTTTGTGACTCTTGTTCACAATGGCAATAAAACTTTTCTGATTCTGATTCTAATGTGCTTCCCGAAAATGTTATTAAGATTCACCAAACAAAAGCGTACATTTCCAGTGCCATGTTCAAGTAGCACTGATATTAAAAATGCAATTCATAATATTTCTTAAATTCATACACTTTTGGCTCCTCTCAACCACTTTTGATTTACTAGAACCAAAATAAAAAAAAGTTCTTTTATCTATCATTAACGTGAGCCGCTGGAGGAGGCTCACGTTCACTCCAGCAGAAATATCAAAGATTAAACAGGCTGCTTCTGTGGCTCTCAGTTTTATTACACTTTTGTAGATTGTTTGTAGATGTCATAGACTCTCGTTTAGCCTCGTTACAAGACTTTGTTAAGCGACAGAAAGTTAACCCAAATGTTCAAAATTAGCCTGTTTCCTAAAGTAGAAGCGGTCTGTGTGAGCGATACTAGTGCTAACTGAACTCTAAACATGTGAGTCAGCAGTAAACAGGATCTCTGTGATTTAAAAGTCTATGTTCGGCTGCAGCAAGGACATCTGCGCTGTTGTTTGAGAGCACTTCTTCATTAGACTGACTGCACTCCCCGAGGCCACACTGCCCCCTGCACTTTCTGTAGCGCATTGCAATTATAAACAGAATATTAAACCTTGTAAATACCTGGTGTTTTTTGGTAAATACATGAACATTTGCAACGCGTCGACAACAAAAATCTGTGTTAACATGTTTTTATAATTAAAGTTGATTATAACCCTAACCCTAACAGTCATTATCACTTGATGGTGCAAAAATGACATGACAGACTAGAGCTACAGGGTAAATGTTGTCACGTGTTGCAGTTGAAAAGCAGAGGTCATTGTAATATCCATCCCGCAGTGAGGTTAGGCTTTTGTTACAATACGGGCAAGGTCACTTTAAGCTCTTGTAAAAGCTGCTTTGTAATGTTGCAATGTGTCGACAACAGTGAGAAAAGAAAGCTGAAAAAGTGTCACTGGAAATGTTGGTCTGTGTCTGTTTGCTGCATAAACTGGAAACATGTTCAAATATGTTAATGTTAGGGAATAATCTTTGTTTTCATTGTGATTGGATTCAATGAGTTTTGTTGAGATAATTTTAAGTGTTGCAGTGATGCACAACACAGAACACTTGAGCATTCTTCCCTTGTTCGGTGCCAAAAGGCCTTTTGCTGTGGGCATCAATAATCTGCCTTGTTAAACTATAAAGCATCCATCATGTCGCGTCAGTTCAGGAGTCTCATTCAGGTTCCATCCAATCAGCCTTGATGTTCAGGGAAAAAAACAAGGTGTTCCTCTAAGCAGAATCTAAACATGTTACTCCCTACAATATAAGGCAAATTTGAAGATAACTTTTGAAAAGTTGCAAAAAAAAAAAAAAAAGTGAATTGTGTGAGTCCATGACCTGCCCAGAAGTGGAGAAGTCTCTTGTGATGTGACGTCAAAGGCTGGAGGTATAGTATACACTCTCCTTCCTGCTGGATTAAAAATGGAAAAAAAAGAAACAGGGGCATGTTCCAGTTGTTTCCCAACTGTCAAAACTCAAAACCGAAAATGAGAAACCTTCAAGTATTTACTATATTTTTTTATGACGTTATTGCAAGATTCTTTTACTGATTTACTTTTACCTAAAAACAATTCATGGTCTAATATGTGTAACTTGTAAAAGAAAAGGTCAATATCTTTCTTAAAATAACTTAAAAAGAGATAGTATGAATTATTAGTAACTGATGATGTTGTTGAATTTCTCAAATGTGAGCTAAATACTGTATTTTTCTTATGTGGAATTTCTCTAAGGCAATAGATCAAAACCTGAAAAAAAAAACATTTTGGAAATATGACTACTGAAATGAATTGAAATGCTGCTTAGACGCCCGCTCACTGGAAGCTGTGATGGCTCAGGGTTTTGCTCTTGCGGCATGTTAGGGGCAGGGGTTGTGCTTTGGGTCAGATTTTCCCCGTCAAGAGCTACAACCTTGTCTCTGTTTGTATCATCGTAGGAGTGGATACATTTAATACATTTTTAACATGACTGTATCTTGGGTTAGGTTATTTTTTACAAGCACAGTTTTGTTGTTTGTTAAAATAGATGCAGACATCATTTGATTTTTTTTGTAGTGCAATTACCCTACTGTGCCTGTGCATCATTTAATAATTTGCACCAGGGTGATTCTTGAATAGACTGTTACAACTTATTCAACACTTTTGTGACCAAACTGTGAATTTACAGTAGCTCCTGTCTTGTTTTACATCAGGGCTCTGTCACTTTAAGTCTTCGCCTCAGTGCTCTGGCTGGAGGGCAGTAAACAGTCACTGGTTTTGACTTTTTTTTTCTCTTGTGTGGTTCATGTGAGCGCACCAGTCGGACTGATGCGGTCTGACGTGATCCGGAGAAGACACTTGACTCTGAGGTGTTTCTGCTGCTCCACGCTGCTATCACGTCAGAAGCAGCATGTTTCGACCGAGTTTCTGTCAGGGCACACGGTCAGACATCCACTATCACCCAGTCATGAGGCAAGACAACGTCCGCTTGTATTTCTGTCTGATGTTTGACGGAAAAATCGTAGTCAACTATAATGTGTCATAGACTTGCCAATGGGTCTTGGACTTTTATAAATCCCATCTTTGACGTGGAAAGTGAGCACACTAGTTACACTCTTTGTTTTGTGTGTTTGCAGGTTTTTGAAATAAGGGCATTAGGATGGCTTACAACAAACAGAGAGCTTCAACAGAAACACACTAGGTGGTGCTGTCAGAGGTGAGCGTGGATAATGGCTCTGTCTGATTGATCCTGATCAACAATATGACATAAACCAAACAATGATGGAAGTTTATTATGCTTTTTTATTATTCACTCAGTTTATTAATTCAACATCCTTTTGCATCAAACTCCAACAAAACGTTCCACATTTTGCCTCAGCTTTTTGTTTTACTCGGGGTCATTGCTCTTTCATCTAAGAGAAAGTTAAATGATTTAAGCGTAGCATCCTCCCACGTTCATTTTTGTTTGTTCAATTGAAAGCAAGACTTAATAAGTTAGTTTTAACTGTAAGAAACATGACCAATATGATCCTACATCAGGGCCTTCAAATTACAAATAATATAAAAAAAAAAAAACTCTGAAATTGCAAACGTCTTGACAAAATTTACTTTTTTACAAAGCATTTTATCTCCTCCAATTTAATCTACAGTCCAGAACAGATCTCGTCAGGTGAAGACTTGGTAATAATGTCTTCACTATGACAATTTGAGCTTCTTTTGTACAATTTTATTATTGCCCAGTACAATGGATTAAAACAGGCTGTTAACATTTGCTTCTCTCTGTACATTCATGCAAATCATATTCATACTAGTTGCACTTTCTACTTAATGCTAACCGAACATATTTCTGCAAGCTATGTTAAAAAAAAAGGATAAAAAGGAATACATTTGAAATTACAAAAGCTTACACCACAATTTTATGAGTGGCCTAGCATGAAATTAGATTCCACTCAAGCCCAAAACCTGCGTTATTGAATTTCATCTGTGGCTGCTGTCTCTGAAGGCCGGTGTTTGGTGGTGTCAGGCCAGATGTGATCAGAGTGAAAGCGATCTGCTGTGAGGCTGCAGACAGAGATTAACAAATTAAATCTAGACAATTGAATCATGTAAAATAAACCCTGCACAGTTGGAGGATACATGATGTTGAATGGGGTTTTCTCTTGTCAGACTATCCCTGTTTTAAGCCTCACTTTTACGTAAGATCCATATGATTCAGATTCACTGTATTTATTTACTTTCCCTATAATTACTGTAATTTGCGTCATCAAAGTCAGTATTAAAATTTTTAATGAAACCTATTAGGGTCCATATTTGTTTCCATTTAAAGCCACATTCAAACATTTGTGCTATTCCCACTTCTCACAGACTCACAGTTTGATCCATATTGTGTTGCTCCAATGGGGGAGGGCAGTCTAATTAGGACTTTTCCCATTACCCTGTGCAGAATTGTGCTGAAATTGCCATTAGCTCCAACCACAGGGCATTCAGTGGAACATATGAAAGGGTTTGTTGCTGTTCATTACCATAATACAGACCCTCATCATGGATCAATCTGCCTCCATTACCGGTCCTCGGTCTGTGCTACGGCCCGGGCCACTGACCCCTCCCACCTCACGGCTGTAAAGCAACCCATTGTGAGGTTTCGGTACGAGCGCTATGGGCGTCCAGAGCGAGGCCAGGGTGTGATGGCAGATGGCAGAGAGCAGAGAGGTGCATGACCCCGCATACTGATGGTCCTAAATAGGACACCAGCACAAAATGAAGACTTCACGGCAGGGTTGTTCTAAGTCAGGACCATGGACAAAAGGAAGTCCACCTGTTTCTATTAGAAATATCTAAAATTATAATCTTACTGTGTAAATGTCTGCTTTCCTATATAAGTGTCTAATATATGAACAATAATTCAGCTCAAAATGCTGCTTCTTGTCACTTTGCACACGTTAAAATCCTGAGTTTTGCAGCAATTATCAATCATTTCAGCATACACATGTGAATAACCTAAAGACAAATTTATTTTTTCTTATCGCTACCTTTACAGCTTTAATTTACTTTGTCCTGTTCGGCTCACAATCCTCACCTAAAGGGCAGTAAACTCTGACAAGAAATGTGGCATTTTAGTCCCGCTTTAAGGTCAACTCTTTTGAATGTCTTAACTTCTCAGAGTGTTGCAGTTGCTAAATGTTATGTGCCGACTTCATATTGCTTTTGAATCACTTTCCTCAGTTTAGAGTTGGGTTTCTTATCTGTCTGATATGTGAGGATGGTGACCTAAGGGCAGGACTTGTATGGTTCTAAATGGCTTTCAAACATGTTGCCTGTGTGTCTCATTGATCTAATTCAGCTCCAGCGCAGTGTAGTGTCACATTTCACATCCACAGTCCTTAACAAAATCCTTTGCACACCTGACTTAGCAATTCATGGAACAAAATAAACGCTAACAGTACTGCTTGTATCGTATCCACTTGTACAACAGAGTGGTTTACTTTAGGCATTAACTTTGGCAACATCACCTGCGGATGCCTTATTACAACAATTAGCAAATGTTACTGTTCAAAAAGTTGCATGACTTGAAAAAGTGAAGGTTCTCTTTTGACTTACTGCTACACACACACGCACACTCTTTTTCCCCGTCCATTTGTACTTTACTAATATATTATTGCCTTAATGGCGGGTCCATTTATCTACTCATACACGCAAACATACAAACAAACAGTAGCTTACCTCTTTACCATGTCTTTTTTCTCCTGTGCGCTGATCACATGACCTGAGAGCCACATAACTTTTCAAAAATACATTAACCAGTCTCTTTTATGTCAGTATTATTAGATGCCGTTCATTAAATTGAAACCACACTTTTCATTGAATTATTTTCTGAAATTTTAAAGACCAGTGGGAGAAACAATCAGACCTTGCTTCAGTCTAAAGCCAGTCACAGTGGAGTCAGACTTTTTAAATAAGCAGTAAGTTATTTTTAATTTTATTTTAATTTTTTTACTGCTTGCCTTTTTGTCTTTTGTTGGATTTAGAGCTTATCAAAAAGTTAGCTGTGGGTTCTTTGTCGTGTATAAGTTTTCATTTGTGTTAAAGATGCATTACAGAAGATCCAGAGTGGCAAATTCAGATTCATTCTGCACATCAGGCTGTTGGGAATGCATAGATGAGTTAGAAAAAATGATATTTGAACTATTAAAACGTTCGTAATGTATCTTAAGGTAACACAAATCAGATTTTTTTTTTTTTTTTACTTTTTTGCCCGTCATTATAACCATTACTGGCCATTTTGTTAAGCCACTGGGAAAATGTTTATCTACTGTACATATATAAATAATAAGATACCGCGTTAATTCATATCTTAGTTTGATCCAGGCTGATAATCAGACTTTCTAATCTCTGCCACCTGCTGGAATGATAACCTACTCACTTCATCAGAGTCCTATAACATGTTGCAGATGTCAGATCATCATTGTTATCCGGCTATTCTGAGCTTTTCTCAGTAGAAAACACCATCACTTACCACCACTTCACGTGGCTCTCACTTCTCTTTATCCCTCGTTGGCTGCTCGTACCTGGAGTTAAGAGGACTTGAAGTGCTCTGTATTCTGCAGATGTACTCTGTCTTGTAGCTGTCTGTGGGTCCTGGTCTTTGAGGCATCAACTCCTGACTCAGTCCACTTCTCACTGATGTCTTCCACTTTGTCAAGCTGGCTCTTTTTCATTGTCCCTTTTACCACAGGAACTTTTATTTTTTTTTTAAAGTTACAGCTTCTTTCTTCAAGACAGATACTTCGGCGACACTCAGGGAACAGCAGACTTTATCAGCGCTGTAACCTTCGATGCCTTTCTCTCACTCTGCAGTGTCTCAGTGAAGACAGCTATTGATTAAAGAAAGAATTACTCCTTTCAAAAGACAAGGTATTGTCCCATGTTTAAGACAAGATTTTAGTATTTACCTGTAATAACACAAACTTACCATTAAGTACTTAAAATGTTATGTTTTTGAACAGTGCCATGTTGAATGTGTGGGTGTTTTAAAGCATCCCTTGTTATTTGCTGTATTTTCATTATTTTTCTTGCTGTAAAAATATTTTCACACAGTGTTGTATGAGAAAAAAAAATAAAGAAACCAGTGAGTAAACTGTGAGGGTCAGAAAGGTCAAATGATTGCAAGAGTTTCAAAATAGCGCCAAACAACTCTTTGGACAATACAAACATTATTATTATTATTATTATTATTATTATTATTATTATTATTATTATTGTTATTATTATTATTATCATTAAAATCAATTTTATATAGCACGAGGACGCAAAGACGCTTTACATAGCAATTATTCATTCACTCCACAGTCACACACTGGTGGTGGTAAACTACATCTGCAGGCATTCTGCGCCTACAGACTCTCCGACCATCACCAAATACATTCTGGAAGCAAGGAGGGTCAAGTGTCTTGCCCAAGGACACTACGACAGCATGAACTGTGGACAAAGCAGGAATCGAACCACCAACCTTCTGCGCACATGCAGTCTAATAGTTGGCCTTTGCGATCACCAAGAAATGGTGATACCAGTATGTAAAAGGAGAAGATTGAGCATATATATCTTTTTTTAAGCACACTTACGGTTGCTTCACTTTGGCTTTTGAGGGCAAAATAGTCTATATTTAACAAGTTAATTTATTTAGACACTTGCTTTGGACTGGGAGTAGTAGAAATGCCCTTTTAACTAGATTACATGTCTGTCAAAAACTCAATGTAATTCACACATGCTGGTCTAAGTATTTGAAATACAGTACATGCCCAGCAACTCTATGTGATGCACGTAGTAACAGTAATTGACAAGCTAGAGAGCCAATAATAGGCGCGGTTTGTAACACTTTGAGCCTCCTCTTATCTGTCTACGATTTTAGGTTGTGTGAACATGAAGCAGCAGCTTAAAACTCTTGGAGTCAGTGCTCTGTTATTTTCTCAGACTCTCATGTGCTCTTGAGTTGGTGAGAGCATGTCATTCTCTTTTGGCTCCATTTCTTTGTATTTATTCGTGTTATGTTTGTGCAGCCCTATGTCCTACACTTAACATGTGTAGTGTTTGGAGTAAAAGCAGAATGGAAATGAAAAAGAATACTGTCATATAAACATCAATGTGCACCGAACATGCAAGTTCCCTTGAAAAAACCCTAGCTTTGCACCATAAAGCATAGACATCTAAATCAGACCAAAAAGTGTAGAGAGTTTAAATCAATGTTAGTTCAAACTTTCAAAAGTGGATTACAAATGTGTTCACAACCTCTACAAGTCTAGAATATTTAGCTTTGCATATATATAAAACATGTAAACCTGTTGTTTCATGTTGAACATTTCCAGGAGACAACAACAGATGCAGACTTTAGAAAAAGGATAACATTGATCTGACAGAACTTCCAGATCCTTTAACTTTGCAAAATGAATGTCTATGGACAGCCAGACAATTGTAAATGTAACAAGTTTCATTTGGAAGTGAGTGATAATTGAGTGAGTATATTTAGCAGGACTTGGCACATATATTAAGAACAATTAATATGTTGAAGTTAATGGGTAAGGTTGTGTGTGTGTCTTAATTACCTGAGGGTTTGATAAAATACCATGTGGTGGGTCTTGACAACAAAAGTCAAGACATTTACTCTTGGCTCTTCTTTGCCCTGTGAAAGCCCTACATCTGCTGCCTTCGATTATTCTTTTACATTTCCGTCCTGCTGCCAGCGCTTTCCACTTAGAACGCCGCATCTTTCCACATTGACATTCAACGTCGCTGCAGCAGATCTCTCCTACCCTGAATATTAAGCAGATATAACATGGCGCTTTGATTGTAAATAATTTGGCTCAAGCTATGGGGTCATCCAACCGAGGAGCATCTAGTTTCTCTTCATAGCAGGGCCTTCTGCTCCTCCAGCTGCCGTGGTTAGAGGCAGGTGTCATTGTAGCTTTGTGGAACACCTTCACTCTTGATACAATTATACCCTTGGCTTGGTAACTTAACCTACAACGCGGCTGGGAGACATCCCGCTTGCTTCCAGGAATACTCGCAGCGCGTGCCGGAATAAGATGACATGAATGATTAGATAGATGTGATGAGTTGACCCACTGTAATGCAGTCCTCTTTGAAAAGTGCACAGTCGACTGCAGCTGCACAATGATGAATTAATGAATGAAACGGACACCTTATCTTTTTTTACACAAGTGGTTTTGCAGCAAGATAAATGAGACTGTACCAGCCAAAACACAAAGACATGCTGGTGTTTTCTGGTGAATAGAATTACAGAAATAATCATGTAAGTGTTTTGAAACATGCCATGGGAATAAATAATTTGTTTTTTGATTAATAGCGCCCTACCACCAATCACTTTTTACAAATATATTACTTTTTTGGCTGCGATTTTTTTATTCAGGGCAAAAACTTGATCTTGAGCCCAAACAATTAAGTTGCATGACACTGATCTATTTACCATCTGATTGGTTCTTGTGCTTTAAAAGTACTTTGGACATCTAAGTATTAGGACAGTAGCGTAGGAGAGGAGAGAGCACCTGAATACTCATCAACTTTTGAATTGTTTTAATAAAAGTAACATACACAAAATCCATAAACTGTCTCTGTGAGTTTTTCAGAATTTGTTTGTTATACCTTATTTTTATAGGCAATGTATCTATCACCAGTAATATGCATAAAATATATATTACAAACAATAGTAATTGATCTTTTTTCCCCCTTCTTCCTTGAAATGTCATTATGATTAAAAATCTAATAAACAAGTGCATGTCTTGACTATACAGTAATGAAGGGAGCCATTTACCAACCTAAGAAAGCTTTTTAAACTAGTGACTGCATCTATAGGACCCACACAAAAATACATTTTGGTTATTGTTCCACTTCATTACCCAACACTGAAACATAAAAGCAATATAGCTCTTTATTAATACAGGCAGATGCGAGTTTCATTTGAATGCATCATATACTGTATTGTTCCGTTGAACTACAATCCATGCATGCAAAATACATTTGCAATGAATGTTTTAAACAAAACGATGGGTATCATTTGCTCTGACCTTCACCTGCCGTGTTTTATCCACCTCCAGACATCAATTCAGCAGATGAATGGATGGGTGGATTATTATTCTTCCAATACAGCACAGACTAGTAGAACTAATGCCATGGAGCACTTTGGATGTTGTGGAGGTACACTCTGGATCAACAAAAAATTGGGCCAGTTTTAAATAAAATACATTTTGTATAATGTAGCAACATCAGCGTCTGAGGTCATGAGTTTTTGGTTATTTATTTTTGTATATATTTTTTTTGTAATAAGACAAAAGACAACAACTATATTAAATATACAAGTAATATATTTTCATAAAATCATTTTCCTGGACGTTTCAGGGTTTTCCTGATTGTTTGTATCATAATTTTTTTTCAAATGCAAAAATACAGCAGGTGAATACCTTAAAAAGGCAATATGTATGATATGTCAATAAACAAACACACATCCCTCTGGCTGTTCTCAAGCTGCTCAAAAACATTATTCCTGGTTGATTCTATACAAAAATAAAGGTAAAGAAATACATCTTTTGTCATCTTTGTTAGTTCTTGAACCAGACAAAAGCCAAATTTACTCAGGTTGATAAGCACTTATTCATATTATCTGCATTTATGTTGCACTAAAGTCGATCTAAAGCTACTGACGTCATGACCGTGTCAAAATGGATTCAGACCATAGCGCCAACAAAGGCAATAGATGTGCAATAAAAGGGGTATTGCTTGTGTGAGCATTTAAAGTATTTTATTGTTAATGAAAATAATGCATTTTATATTTTTTACACATTATTATTTCCAGGACTTTTGGACAGTTCAATCCGTTTTCAGGTGATTTTCTCTGTAAAGCTTCCAGGTTTTCTATGTGGCTTTAGAACCCTGACACATTTTATTAACTGTTAGGAAAAGTTTTGTTGGTATGTTTAAACCAGCAAGAAATGTGGGGTGTGTGCAAGGTATAGTAATTATAATATTGTGAAATGCTGTGTAGTAAAGGCCAGAAAGTGAATGTCAAGTGCTCTATATTTGTATTGTTTACAGGCCATTAGAGTGGACATTGCTGCTGTGGCTTTCCAAATGCACCTCGGTGTTGGTCCATGTTGTGTGTGTAAATAAGACAGATGTTCCCGGCCTGTGTGAGCTGCAGTGGACGTGACAACAGATGTGGGCCGTCTACATGAGAACACGCCATGACATGATGTTCTGAAGGTTGGTTTGATGACAGGTCTCCTAGCAACTCCGGCCGTTACAGGTAATCACCTGCTGCTGTGGGTTTATACACAGGCTTAAGGTTTCAGGGATACAAGGGTAGAAAAAAATGGAGATGAACACCAGCAAACAGTAATTCTACATAATACTTACCAAATGTAAAGGCAAAATATACTCAGGATTGTTCTACATTGTTGAATGTTTCCAGAGACGAGGGATAAGTAAAATAGAAATGTTGTAACAGGGAAAAGTTTAAAGAACTACTTTGTGGCTTTGTGTAATGTAGAGAAATACTACCTGACATATATATAAAAAAAAAAAAAACATAATTACATTTAAAACCAAAACAGCTGCCTAAATAAACTAAAAGCTTTTTTGTGACAAACAGTTTTCAAAACACTAACAAAATCTGTCAACTTGTCCAAAGTTTGATTAAAATTACTTTTTTTTTATTGAATGGTGGTGCTTGACAAATGGAACTGCCACTTAATTATGGAAAAGGTGAAATGTTTCACAGGTCGTCATTCACAGACGCCATGTTACTGATATAACAAAGAGAAATAACAAAAGAAAAAAAAATAAATCCAACTTACTCAATGGCACTTGATCACATTTGTGCTTGATATCCTATTCCTTTTCATATGTGTTGTGTTCAAATTGTTACCTGCCGACATTAGCCTCCAAATACTTCTCCCTCGAACCATTGGACAAGTCTGTGTAATTGCATATCCATCACTGATCCACTGTCAAAAACCAGAGTGGTCAGAGGGAACATCTTGAAGGAATGAGCCAAGCGCTACTTTGTGTTCTCCCCGGTGTCAGACACAAACATGTGTTTAGCCGTTAATTAAAATCAGGACCCAGCCCATGTTGCATGATTAATTACCCCGTGCCTCACCAGTGCCTCCAAACATTGATGACTTTCTGCTTGTATGTCATGGATAGGCCTCGGCCATTCATCACCCCTGTAAGGTCACACTCAAAAGCTGCGGCTGTGTTTTGTAATTACCTTGTCTCTTTTAGTGGCCACCATGTTTCTGTGCACTGCTTTTGATTTTGATAAATACCTCCGGGTCCGTGGCCTGTGTTCAGATGTTGATTAGTGTTCTTAATAAGCCTTAAATCAATGTTTGCATAGCTGTATGATATGACTAGCCATTTGTTTAGCTCTGACATACAATTATTAATGTTGCCTTAACCCATGTTAAAAATAAGTGGCTGGATTGTGGACAAAAATACAATGGAGCTTCATCATCAATTACGATTGCGTTGCTGTGTTCTGTAAATAAGTAAAAAAAAAAAAAAATAGATTTTTTTTCTTAAAAGATTTATCTCATTAGAGGAATATAATTGGAAAAATAGAACCAACGATACCATACTTTATACACTGCATCTTTTCCCTAAGTTTGAGAAAATGATGAATGATGGCTTGGTAAAAAAATCTAATAATCTGATTAGTCCTGAAATAACAACACCATCATTATTATGAGCTCAGTAAGGGTTTAGTTAATTTACGCAAAAAATAATGTGGTCAATGGTCATTTTTGTTATTACAGGAATCTGTTAAATCATTTTCCTTATGTGACCAACTAATCTGAGAATATTTAGTAGTAATGACCGCAACCCCCAGGACATGGCATAGTAATGTATAACTACTTTTTTTGTATTTACTAATGCTATAGTGCTTATAAATTTTTTATTTTGTCACTAGCAAAGAAAAAAATGGAAAAAAAAAAATAAAAAGGGAGAGGATTTTTTTTTTATTATTACCTAATGTTGGACAATCTAATGATATTGAGCACTTGAACCACCGCTGGACCATCTGTGTTGCCAGTCATTTGTGTTTTAAGCTTACAATGAAATGCCACGAATTTTGAACCAGTCTCTTCTTGGAAATGTCTCTTTGGTTGAGTCAAAATAAAAAAAAATAAAAATAAAAAATGTACACAACAAATACAATGCAAAGCATTACTTGGATTACAAAAGAGCCTGCATCTCATTTATTCATATTATATTTAAACTGCGTTCATTATCTGTCCATGACCCATTAAAAATCCCAGAGTTTGTACTTGTTGTTGTTAAACTTCTCTTTGTAGGCAAAAAACAAGCTGGTGTTAATGCCAAAATTAAGCATGTGTCATTTAGCATCTTAGTAACACACCCCCTTTCCGTTCACAATAAAAATGGTTATTAAAATAATCTGTCATGACCAGATATTTGCTCTATGCTGTTGCTTCTTGCACAGGAAGATCAAGCCAATTAAATGTTTGTCAAAAGTTCTTCATGGGTGCCAGCTTTTGGACAAAATTTAAACTTTTCTTTAAAGCAGCTCTAACTTTATAAATTCCCAAACTATACATTCTCGTATTGTTTTAATTATTCTTAGACACACGATTGGAAGAATCATACCTATTTCACTGACACATTACCCTCAGCTGAACAGAAAACTCTTATTGATTTGAGTGATAAATGATTTATTATTCAATGCCACAGGGACAAGCAGACCTCTCCTGAGAGACACGCTCAGCAGCTAAGACAGACGGAGCAGAAAAAGGCCGATACACTGGACCCTAGCAGAGTTGTATTTGTACAAAATGCACTAAAATTACCCAATACTGTTTTATTTTGTCAGAATCGCCTGTTTTGGATAGTTTCCTCTCGAACCTGTAGAGGGATCTGCGCCATCTAGTGGCTAAAAGTCACAGTGTCACTTTAAGCTTTACATCATGAGAATCCGACCCCCTCTCATTGTGAATAACATATGAATATTATATTTTATGATCCTGGATCATTCTGACCACACTTCTGTTGCACTTTCATCGTTGTTCTCTGCCAGTTTACTGCATCAGGTCAAATGTACCATACACAATTTAACTCTGTCAAACAATGAACTAACACATCTTTTTTCCTGTTGTGCCAGCGAGTATTGTACAAAGTAGTTAAAAAAAAGTGCTTAAGACGAACTTCTCAAGGTTGAAGCAAAAGAGATTCAAGTTGGTAGCGGCTCAGATATCCACCGCTGATATACATTAGATAACTAGAGCATCTTTTTCCCTGCCTTCCTCAGGAGGGAACACATTACATACCTTTTAGGCTTTGGAGAATGCCAGCGAGCAAATGCACTCTCCTGACACCTTGAGTTAATGATCAGCCTGCTTCCAGAGAGGCAATGTATTTTGAGTCAGCGCCGAAGCATGACAATAACCTTTAACATTATCATTTACACACATATTATACCACGGGACAGATTGTCTATAGGCTGCCTCCAAGCAATAAGTCATCCGCCACTGATAGGGTGCCATCTTCATTTTTTGCGTTAAGGTATGTGACTTTGAGGTGGTTTGTGGGCCAGAATCGTCCATCTTGTGAAATTTCATTTTTGTCTTTTTCTCCCAAGGTGAAATATTGTGATATTGCCACTGGCATAATTGTCTGAGATTAGAAAAAGAGAAGCGTTAGAGGAAAGTACGGAAATTAAATAAAGTGAATCTTATCATATGGCTTGTCAAACAACATTAGTTTATGCAGAGGTTTGAATTACAGCGTGTCACTTTGACTGCAGGGTATCAGTTTCAAGGTAACACATCCCTGTCACAAAGAGAAGGGGGACTTTTCACAGGGAAATGCAGATTGACAGACAGCAGGGGAATCATAGCTGGAGGAAGGCAGTCATTTGTTATAACTCATGCAGGAAACATGGTTTACACCTGCAGTTGTCGATGGCAACGTCTGGTTTCTGCTGGCTTTATGACAACAGGCTGTCACACAAGCTGTAGATGGAGAAAACTGCTGCTAGAAAGTTTAAATGAAAACAATTGTGCTCTATTCCCATTTTCTAAAACAGTAGTTCTGAGTGGATGGATCAGTGAGGACTTTCTGTAAAAAAGTATAAAGTTAGAAAACTAAAATGTAAGACTGAACTGTTCATCCTTACACAGGCAAACAATGTCCAACTGAGAAACCTGGGATTTTTAATAACCCTATCCAAGTGAAAAATATATATTGACATGTTAATTCAAAGTAACTGGAAAATATTTTCAATAAAATGTACATGTTACTTTCCTTAAGCTTCAAATATTAAAATAAAGGCTCAAGGCAATAATTTACACAATACACAATTTAGTTTTGATAAATTTTAGCCAAGGCCAAATGTTTTAGGCAAAAAAATAAATAAATGTTTGTACTGAAGAAAAATGATATTTAGGCACAATGTGATTCACAGAAAAAAGTCTCAGAGCTACAAAGTTGTTGTGCAGCTGTTTGCCATCCTCCGTGATCTCCCGTCCCATCACAGATAATCAGCACACACACTCCACTCTGCGGCTCATAGATGCTCTTAATTAATCCCTTTCCTTCCGACAATAGGCTGAAGGGAGACACACACACTCAGTCCGGGGAGCTTTATTTTTTGTATACAATTAAAGATGCCCTTCCCTCCGACGTCCTGCTCGATCAATGGCTACAAAGCACAAAGAGGCCGGACGTGGACACCGCTGGGAAGTGGCGAATTTGGACTTGTGCAGTGACCTTCAGAGGCTTTTTGGATTTTGTGGTTTACTGTATAAAGTTTGTCAGGTCTTGAGCTGGTCTTATTTAAAAAAAAACTAAAAAAAACCTTAAGTCCTTTATATGGTTTTAAAAAAAAAAAGTTGCAGTGTGTTTTTGCACATGCCATTTATTCATCTTAATTTCACAAAAAAATCAACATGAAGACAAAACACAAGCTGCACAGTGGGACCATATTTGTTTTCTGGAAGTTTTAAAGCGACACTATACAACACAAACTTTTCTGTCCAGCTGAGGGTACCATTAAATCAATATGAGAACGTATATTTTTGGAAGGATGAAGGATGGCTGGCAACACACGGTGACAAGCTGGTACAGGAGGTAAGGACAGAACACTCAGGACCTGGGAACGGGTTTGCTGAACCAGGAAGTAGAATCAGGGAGCTGGATCGGTTTAACAGGAACAGGTATCAGGATCAGGTAGCACAATCAGTTTCTTGGATCGCGTGAGCAGGCCCCAGTTAGCAAACTCACCTAACACTGGCTGTGTTTGTTTGGAGTAAGTAGAACAACAGGAGTTGTGTGTTGGCTGTTTATATACATGCCAGACTGTAATGACTGACAGGTATGCAGCACACCAGTGGGTGGTTGCTCAGGTGTCCTGATGAGCGGCCATGACACTATCCCTCTCTGGTGCATCTAAGACGAAAACAGCACTTGCAAGTTGAGCTGCAACTGACCCGACGCAAGTCTCGGGTTATATTCACGTGAGAGCGACATGTTGCTTTTTGGTAATTCAATAAACACATAGCAACCTCCTGCAGTATGATGAGCGTATGATCGCTATAAGATCGGATTTCCGTGAGTTTGTGAACATCCAAATCTCCAGGGAATTCAGCTGCAGCAAGGTAAGAAGACATATTTAGTTATTTACTAACAATTTTGTGGGCATCTTTTGGACAGTGGGAGGTGCTCTCCAGGGCAAGCCACCAAGGTTTTCCAAATATATTAATGTAAGGGTGCAGTGGCTCAGTGGTAGAACGGGCGGAAGGAAGGTCGGCGGTTTGATTCCCACTCTCCCCACAGTTCATAGTGTCGTTGTGTCCTTGGGCAAGACACTTAACCCACCTTGCCTCCAGTGGTGTTCCAACTGTAACACTGGTAATTAGAGGCTTAATGTAAGTCGCTTTGAATAAAAGCGTCTGCTGAAATGACTAAAAATGTAAAATGTAACACAGGTGAATGAAAGCTTTATGTAAGTCGTTGTAGATATCAATCAATCAATCAATCAATCAATCAATCAAAACTTTATTGTCATTACACTTTTAAATGCAACGAAATTTTGTACGGTGTTGACGGTCAACATATAACATTTATACATAGATAGACACACAAAGAGGAAGACCTTCACCAATGCAGCCACAGTGCAGCGCAAATGATTATCCGGAAAATTAAATAAGGCATATTACAAACAAAGCAGACATCAGACATCGAACAACAAAAACATGCATATCTACATTTGCAGATATAGGATAGGGATAACATTACACGCAGTCACGTGGTGGGCTTTTAATATGGCTTACATGAGGAAGGGGAGGGACGGGGGTAGAAATAGTGCAGGGTCAGACGCTTGGATTGGGCTTGATGTTAGGGTAGCATTCCGAGGCTACTGTTAGAAACAGCGGCCTTGGCTGGGACGGGAAGTCTTTGAGAGGATAAGATAAGCCCCAGCTTCCGGCTGGACTTCTGAGAAAGACAAGGCGTGCGTCCATTTTATGAAGTGACCTTGATGTTATTCCATGTCAGAAACTGTGAACACTACAACGCAGTAAAACGGTCCGTTTTCTCGATGTTACCAGTCTTCTCTAGATGAAAACCCCTTCATATCCGTTAAGCAGCATAGTACCTCACAGGTCTGACTCCCGATGTTGTCCCTTCTGTACCACAGTCCGCGCTGAAGGTGTCGCATCAGCTCTCAGACTGTGCAATTCTTTGATGTAATCCTTTTCTGTCACTCATGCCGCAGAAGCACAGTTTATCAATCTCAGGAGTCCCGCAGGCAGTAGAGTCCAGGAAAAGAGAGAAAAAGTGACGGCACAAGACATGAGACAAGACGAGGAATAGCAGCAGTAGCAGCGGGAGCAGGGTGAAACACGTCTGCTCTGTCTGAAGTCAGGAAGTGGACTTTTAAGTCATTTAAGCATTGGCTAAATGACTAAATGTAAATGTACCTTTGGAGGTTAGAGGCAAAGGATGGGACAAACCTGAAGGTGGAATGGTTTTGTGTTTATCAATAAATCCATTTGCTCATATTTTATTGATCAAACTATTATCTAAGACGCTTATCTTAATATATTGCAAACCAATGTTGCACATGCAAATGCATAATATAAGTCATACATTAAAATATTCCATATAACAGCGTCTTACAGTATCACAATATAGGTTCATTTGACTAAAGTTGTTGAAGAGACTTGATAACCTAGAGGAACTTATATTGATCTGCATTGACATTGAGACGTAAAGCTCTAAAGTCCTCTGTTCAATAATAATGTTAGCTTCTGGGCATTAAGCAACTCTCACAGACCATTTACAATGAGACATAGCAGGCGTTTTACATACATGAAGGACAAATGTTATTTTAATTGTGTGCAAATCTAACATTGAGTTAATTACACCCTGAAATAAATTGGCCGCTTCACAATTATACTTAGTGCCATTCATTGACTTTCAGACCTTAGCATATGACCAGTGTGAAACAAAAGACAAGATGTATTTTATGCTTATCCTATTTCTTAATAAATTGGGCTAATATTAAGTCTAGATGGGAAAAATAAAAAAAACTAATTGAAATCAAGGTAAACTGTGTAATCTTTTATCCCTGCTTCCTGTCCTTCAAAGTTTGAGCCGTGCATTTACATTTTCCTGGAGACAAAACATGACCTTTTGATACAAATAACCGCCAAACATAAATTATCCCTTTCTCCAGGTGAGCTGCCACAGACGACCGCTTTCTGATGGAACCAAGGATGCAAAACGTTGCCTTCCTTCGTTGTTTATTGAAAATTCTCTGCAGGTGGCACTCCGCCACAAAAGTAACTTACAGCCCTTATTTTAGTCAGGTCGTAAAATCTGAACGCTTATTGATCAATAAAATGCAGATTTATAAAATTCCTGTGTGACGCGGTGCCCTGTAACAATATGATTTGATGATCAGTATTGCACCTGATTACAGTCATTGCAAGTCAGTGTTTCTGCAAATTACTAGATTTATGGAATAATATGAATAAAAGCTTAAACAAAAGACATTCACAGACATGGAATAATATAGTTCCTGTCAGCGATATCTACTGTCTGTCTGTCTAAGCAAATGTTCAGTTTTGGATGATGGCATGATAAAGACAATGTTTGGGTTGTAAAGGTTGCATTTTGGGGATATTTGATTTATAAACCTTTCCTAGTCACTAGTATAAGTTTGGCAGTTACATGCGAGTGTTGCAAGACAAGCACAAGATTTAGGTTTAGATAAGGAAGGTTTTAGGATGTTTTGCATTTAGCTTATAGTCTAGAGTTAACAATCATTCACTTACCTTTGCTTGCATTAAATGAATGGACACCTTTTCTTTGACTTTTTAATAATAATAATTATTAATTGTATTTCTCTGCGCCTTCCAGAGCCCTCAAGGTCACCTTACAATAGAAACACACACAACACACAATAAAAATATCAATAAACAACATAAACATAGTAAGTGCCTTTCCCCACAGCAAAGTAGTTCAGCAATATTTTTTACACTGGACGCCATTCCTTGACGCAACAGTCTTTATTTCTAGGAATGAATTGTACTGTAATATAAAGTATTGATGGAGAATTTTCAGATTAAACAAGTGTTGTCATTCAGTCATATCCAGTCACTAAATATTAAAACAGATTATTGCTTTAGTGGGTAAAAGAAAGGATAGGGTCTTGTTGAATTATGGAGTGAAATGGGTCGACTGCATTTTTGAAGGGAATTGTGTTTAAAAAAAAAAAAAAAAAAAAAAAAAAAAGTAATCTGAAAAGAAGAATATCAAAGGTAGTGTTGCATAATCTGAAAAAAAGCCTTTATTAGAACATCTACATGCCTCTGTCCATAGACATCCACAGTGGGTTTTCAGAACCATGGAAAACACACTGTGTACTCAGTTGACTCTGTTGACACAGTGGGGTTTCAGGACCATGGAGAGAGTCAACTGAGATTACTGCCCATAGACAGCCACATTGGGGATTCAGAACCATGGACAGAGTCAACTAAGTGTAGTGCCCATAGACATCCACAGTGGGGTTTCAGAACCATGGACAGAGTCAACTGAGTGTAGTGCCTATAGACATCCACAGTAGGGTTTCTGGACCAAGGAGAGCGCCAACTGAGTGTACTGCCCATACACATCCACAGTGGGTTTTCAGAACCATGGACAGAGTCAACTGATTAGTGTCCATAGACATCCACTGTGGGTTTTCAGAACCATGGACAGAGTCAACTGAGTAGTGTCCATAGATATCCGCTGTGGGTTTTCAGAACCATGGACAGAGTCAACTGAGTAGTGTCCATAGACATCCACAGTGGGGTTTCAGAACCATGGACAGGGTCAACTGAGTAGTGTCCATAGAAGTCCACATTGGGGTTTTAGGTCCATGGACAGAGTCAACTAAGTAGTGTCCATAGACAGCCACAGTGGGGTTTCAGAACCATGGACAGAGTCAACTAAGTGCAGTGCCCATGGACATCCACAGTGGGGTTTCAGAACCATAGACAGAGTCAACTAAGTAGTGTGCATAGACATCCACTGTGGGTTTTCAGAACTATGGACAGAGTCAACTATGTAGTGTCCATAGACATTCACAATAGGGATTCAGAACCATGTACAGAGTCAACTGAGTGTAGTGCCCATAGACAGCCACAGTGGGGTTTCAGAATAATGGACAGAGTCAACCGAGTAGTGTCCATAGATATCCACAGTTGGGTTTCAGAACCATGGACAGAGTCAACTGAGTAGTGTCCATAGACATACACTGTGGGTTTTCAGAACCATGGACAGAGTCAACTGAGTGTAGTGCACATAGACATCCACAGTGGGGTTTCAGAACCATGGACAGTCAACTGAGTAGTGTCCATAGACATACACTGTGGGTTTTCAGAACCATGGACAGAGTCAACTGAGTGTAGTGCACATAGACATCCACAGTGGGATTTCAGAACCATGGACAGAGTCAACTTAGTGTAGTGCACATAGACATCCACAGTGGGGTTTCAGAACCATGGACATGGTACAGGTGCTACAGAGCACCTGTAGTTAAATTTGATTTGGGAGCTTGAGCTGGCAGTTCACTTTTCCCTGTTGCAGACTACATATAATGAGTGGGTGTGACACTTTGAGCTGTTTCACCCTGTTGGCACGCCGCTCTTGAAATAGCTCGAGTCGGGGAGGCGGTAGTTGGTCGTTTCAGCAGTGTTTAGTGGAATAAATGTAGCAGTTGAACAGACGGAGGAGTCAGCAGCTCTAAATGTATTCCACATCTCAGCGTTCTTGACAAGAGCGGCAGAAACCGTGACCGCGGTGCAACGGGTCGACCTGCGCCAGTAAAACACACTGGTATTCTGCCTCGAGGACACGCTCCAGTCCCAGCGGGGTTAATGTGAAGAGATGTGAGCAGTCTGCACTCCCAAACTTCACAGAAATGAAGTGTCATCTGTAGTGAATCACACAGAGCAGTTTGGTGCAGTTAGACTTTTAAAGCACTGTTTAAGTCTCGATAGGCAGCATGTGTTTGGATCTGAAGGCTTTTTAGGGCAGCACTGTTGGAGAAAGCAGTCTTTACATCTCAGAGAACACTGCATAGATGAGAGCAAAAACTGTTGCAATACTAGAGCATCACAAAGGGTCATTTTTTCTAACACAGGCAACAACTTAAAGGCAACAAATTGTGTATTGGCACTGCTAATGCATTGCACATAATTTGCTGTAAGCACTCTTTTCTGATCACGTTAGTCCCATTAAGGTTAAATTGTACTATTACAGCTGAAAACTGCATTCTAAAATTAGATGCCAATAGTTTGTGAATCGTATTCCATTGGTGGTGACTTAATCCAAAAAGTAGCAAAACTAATAAATGAGGAAGGTTATGTGTATTCAGGTTCATATTCAATAAAACAGAAAACAAAAATTACACGTAAAAAAAAAAAATGCTGGTTTAACCGGAGAGGTTTTCTCAATATACTAATAATATAATGTACTGTATAGTCACCTCCTTTTTAGGACTTCTGGGAGACATTGAATGACATTTTATTTTTTTTCAATTAATAATACCCAAACTGTACCTGTGAAGAGCATTGCAGAAAACCTGCTCGTAAAACCGTACATGGTCTTTTTAGTCGGGGCAGGGGCGCTCAGAACGGGGCAGAAGTAACAGCTGTCTCCAGAGCTGAGAGGAGCAGTAGACAAACTGTACAGCAGGAGTTTTGTGCCACAAATTCAAGACTTCTGAAATCCTGTAGCCTGTATCTGCAGTTTGTACATATTAAAGATCAAGTCCTTTTATGTTTCCATTTTAGTTTATTCAGTGGTATTATTTCATGTTCAACAGAAAGTAAAACTGGAAAGTAAAACTGGAGCGTGTAAATGTCAGCTTAGAACTGCTATAGCCACAGAAACAATATGGCGGACACGTACTTTGCTCTGTGACCTGTAAAGTGATGGGAGGAGTGAGCCCGCCTCCTGGGATTGTGTCATCACAGGGAGGGGCTTTTGTGGAGAGGACATCCTGCAGTTGTTTTGTAACATACTTTTGAGTTAGTAGAGACCCCAAAAAACACAATGATGAGTGCTGAAAGGATGTGAATGTGTTTTTTTTTTCATTGAATTTTCTCTTTAACTTAATCCTTGCCCTATCTTTGTAAAAATTTATTTTAAAATGACTTGTTTGAACACTGATACCAGTAATTAATTAAATTGGCATGTTTGTTCCTGCTCTGTTAATGAGTGCTTCATGTTCAACACCTTTGCAATTACCATGAGCTTTAATCAGCATCTCAGAGTCAGGTGAGGGATAACAGCAAACAGCAAGTTGTGAGAAAAAAAGTCAGAAATAAGCAACTATTTTCTATTATAGGAAATCGTGCAAGTGCCCCGTAGTGCTAAACTTCAAACAAGTTTGATTTAAAAACAGTAAGCTGACCTTTTGTCTTGTTTTAGTCTTTAGACCTACTAGATATAGTTGCCCATCAGACACTCTTTACACTTTTTCCAATTACAAACCTTCCCCATGTTTTCTGTCCAGTTCAAATGGCTATGACTGCGTGATTTATTTCCATTATTTACTAATGCGGTGTATATTTGTTTCAAACACTTTTGAAAAGGAAAGCTTTTACTTTCATTAAATGAACTTTCATATTTATAATAACAATCAATATTTTCACATCCAAAAATGCCATATCATGTTTGTGCTAATGGTAGTAACCCAAGCAAAATTTATTATTTTTTTTTTGTAACAAGGTATAACATGGATATATCCTCATCAATAGAGCTCCTGGAGATGCCAACCCACATTTGGGCCACTGGCAGGACATTCAACTGCTTTTGTGAAAAAGACATTATTACGGTTTGCTACTAAATGAAAACAACATTAAAGTAGTATGTAAATGTAGTGGGTGAATCCAGCAGCCCTGAGTGTTTCGGACTCTGATCTCTGACAACAGGACATGCCTAATTTAAACTACGGGATATGTTGCTCTATTTTTCTTCTGGTCACGCAAACCGAGATCACAGTGTCCTCGATGGAGCAAATTAAGGCGGCTGATCAACTGGGGAGCCACGGAGCAGAGATTACCTTCAAATAAACACCATATTAATTATTATGACTACAATGTCTCTGTATTGAAGCACAAACGCTCAGTCCCAATGGTCGAATATACACACGCTAAGATAAGCCTGACTTGTAAACGTGGATGATTGCTTTTTATAATGTCTTGTCTGTAAATAGTCATGACTTAACTAACTGGTTGCCAGGGAGTCATATGCACAAGTGTTTGCTCCCATTGATTACAATAAAAGGCTAAGAATTATTTTATTTTTTATTCACTTTTAGCACTGAAGATGTACTGTTCCACAAAAACACTGCTTTATGAATTTCTTTGGAACTAATGACCATTAGCAATAATAGCGATCCACTGCTTACTTTGTCATTATTCAAGCTTTTCAAAATTTGTCTCTCTATTCCAAATGAAGTGGCTTATAGTGCTCCAAAAAAGATTATGTAAATTTATGACATTATGTATGTAAAACAATATGTAAACATTATGTAAACATTGCTGATAAAAAAAAAAAATTCTGCAATATAGACTTCATAAATCACACCAACTATACACAAGTTTGCTTTATGTATTCCATATCTTGTCCTTAAATAGTTTCATATACTTTATTTTCTGCTTTTAATGCCTCTGTAATACAATTGAGTATGTTTGAAAGAAAATACGTCTTTGCCTTAAAGGAACCCTTAGAAAAAAACATCCCATTGCTTAACTCAAAAGCAATCAAGGATGAAATATCTCAACCGCTCAAAGCTATGTATTTAACTCAAAAACTTAACATACTGCAGATACCCTTCAACGTGTCTGGCCTTTTCTTGCTACTGGCTGTTTCTTTCTTGATTATTAATAAACACAGTTACATGATGTTGCTACGGGGTAAATTAAGAAATAATGTAACCTGGGGTCAACTTAATGGCTTGTTGCTGAACAGATTATAAAAAGGCGTCAGAGATGTATCTTCAGGCTGAGTAAAGTTTACCGTCTCCTTCCTCGCGCTGTTAACTCTAAAATGGTTGGAAGCTACTCTTCCTGAAGCTTGTCAGATAAAGTAGACCATGCTTCATTTTTCTACAACAAATGACTCCTTTCTTCCCTTTATCCGACCAAAACGCTCAAACAGAAATACGGAATATTGCTTAATAGACAGATTAATGGATTGTATTTTTATAGATTTTAAAGCCTTCTGTTTTAGCTGTAATTTTACTTTTATCTGTAAAAGTAAAATAACACATTTAGAAGCTCAACACACAGTCCACTAAGCACTCAGAGCTGAACAAAAGATGAAAAAACTACACAGCTATAAGTTTCTAAAGAGTATAGACACTTGAGATTTATT
Organism: Neodontobutis hainanensis; assembly: GCA_024349245.1. Taxonomy (NCBI): domain Eukaryota; kingdom Metazoa; phylum Chordata; class Actinopteri; order Gobiiformes; family Odontobutidae; genus Neodontobutis; species Neodontobutis hainanensis. Next base: position 1,404,268 of record JALDNG010000038.1, on the reverse strand, counting down.
TACACTCAAACAAGTATTTCATTTAGTCAAATTAGTTAAATCAAAATAAATTGAAAAGAAAACAGCTTTGTTTGCACCTGAAGGGAACCCTTTAGTAGTGTGGGTTACAATTGTGTCTAAAAATGTGTGCACAAAAATAGTCTTTTTCTCTTCCATCAGTGCTCAGTTAGTTCTCTCTAAGCTTTACTCCTCATTCATTTATTACAAACATTTAAAAAGTAAGGAATTTTGTTATCACAGTATTTAACACAAATTTAGCTTTAGTACAAACCTAATGTCATGTTGTGCTCTGTATTGTAGATTGGGTAATTCTGTATATGGAGATAAAAAAACTTAAAGACATTATTGATATCCTTCACTGTACCCTCTTGCCTGCTCATGTTAAATCTGTATAGTTCACATGTTTTTTTTTTTTTTTGGTACTTCTTGGGATAATGTTATGTAAAAAAGAGCAGCACAAACCCTCTAAGAGCCTTTCATTATGATAATTGCCTCATCTGTCCATCACATGGGGGTACACAGAAACATTGTCTCAGGTTGTACGAATGTGTCAGTGGGGACAGGGGAAATACACAGGTTTCAATTTGAAATCACACCTGGCAGGAAACTTAGACAATAATGTTTGTGTTGCATCGTGAGTTTTTGTTTTGTCAAAGTTCTGTCCCACAGGGCCACGTGTTAATCACTTGACAGCATCACACATTAATTCGAACATTGCAAAGTCTAATACTGTGTTAGCAGTGTTAACAAATGTTTACCTTTTGATGCATACTTTTTGTGACTTCTGCCAACACAATAATAGTAATTACTTTATTCCTGCTTGAGCACTCACAAAGTGAAAACTAATCACTATTTTTGAAAGTGACATATCTAATCTTATACATCATGTTTTTTTTTTTTTTTGACATTTCTAACAATGTGAAACGTGAAGGGTGTTCTAAAGTGCTGTTTATCTGCTGTGGCAATAGTTAAAAAAATTCAGACAAAACAGGAAGTCATGTAAAACAATCATTTAAGAAGAAAAAAATAAATAAATAGGCAGAATTTTTTTTATTGTTGAAGTTAATAAATATAGATGGTACATTGCAAATTCAGATTCAGCACAACATAAATCAAGGCAATTATACATTATTGTAAACACTGTTTATACTTCTGCTCTGTTTTATTTACCCTCAATATTAAACAATAAATAATTTCAGTTTGAATCTGACTTCTACATGTGAGTGACTGATGGCATATTTTCTGAGAAGTTGTGGTGGGATGTTGTGAAAATGATTACAGTCAATGCAGAATACATAATCAGTGTATTTTGCTAAGTGCCCAAGAATCTGTGTGATTTCAGAAGCTGTGATTTCCAGCCTCACTTCCTGGAGATGTTAGACGTGTTTTTGTTTTGTTTCCATCCCACCATTAACTTTTCCACTTTTCCAAACTTGGCTGCTGCCTAATTGATGTGGCAGCCTCATTGCAGACTCAGTGCTTCTAAGAGTGGCTTTCCATCAGGCCGTTTATACAGATGGACGAGTGGCACATTGACCCAGCAAAAACAGCACAGCAGTTAAAGTTTGTCTCGTAAATATTTCAGGAGGTGTTGGTTCGCAGGTCACCGCTGGGACATTACAGCAGATCCAAGACATCAGTTCAGAATCACACAAACATCAATCTAAAAAAAAAAAACCCACACACTTTTAACAGCCTCACACAAACATAAGCCGGTTTATTTCTCAAACTGTGGGCTGATGTGCTATATTGTGTGAACTTGTGTTAATAATTCAGCAAGTCAACAGTCAGTGTGAGCAGCTGCGATACCACCACACGCTGCGAGCTCATTGTGGATAGCTCTGTGCACAACAATAGAAAATAAGTTGTTTATCTTGATGGTGATATTGGGTGTGCTCTCAAAGTACATTCAAATTAGGTTTATGTAAGTCTTTATCAGTTGGATAATAGTGCTAGTGCTGCCTTTCATACTTTGTGTTATTAGCAGATCTTAAGATATTTTATTGTTTGACAGAATGTTGTCTCACTGCTGGCACTCAGGCTGAATTAAGAGATTGCTGCAGTTATTAGGATTTATCTGCTGCAGAGTATGAACGGCTTTTTATAATGAGAGACACATTTTTTCAAGGGTTCTGTGTTTACACTAGCTGCATTCTTGTAGTTGTACCGCAATCCATTAGGTACTGCCTTCAGAGTACTTTTGTTACTGCAGGCTGCACGATGAAAATAATCAAAGTAAAGCAAATTGGAAAAAATTCTGGGTTAGCAACTGGTCAACTTATATTAACTGTGCTTTAGAAATAAAATTCATTGATTGATCTCCTTCGAAAGAACTTACTGTTTGTTCAGATTTACAGTTGCAATATAAACTTGGTACTTGATATGTAGGCACAGTGTTTTTTTTGTCAAATTTAGTCTTCCTGTCTTCCTGCAGATTTGAAGACCTCAGGTAAACTTATACATCCGGCCATGAACCAAATACTAAGGGCCCCTCACTCTCACAATATGTCACTATGAGTAGATGTCCTTAGCTGTGCTGCAGTTCTGTGGGAATTTCTATTCTGTTTTGGTCCTACGGCTAAAACAGCTGAGAAGCCAGGGATTTGAGCGATTGTGCCATTCCTGGTTTTACTGCGGTCCGACCAGCCCAAGGCCTTGATTGTCTATCACTCAGCACTCTCATAGCTTTATCCACTTTTTATATGTGGTCAGTTTTATCAGGCTGATGTGGCAACTATAAACACGAGCCACCCGAAGCAACTTTTCTCCGAGCCAAATAATTCAATATAAAACGGTATATTGTCAATGAAGATTAACCCCTGTCTCCTTGATGGGATGGCCTAATTAATGGCAAGAATAATTAACTGAGTCCTGAGTCTTATTTCATTGGACACAAAGTGCAAGGCAGCAGGACCCATTATCCTGTTGATAACTGGAGTGTCCGTCCTTTCATCTTCAGTCCTAATGCCATCAAATACCATTACTGATTGTCCAATTTACAGAGTGCTCAGGGAGCTCGCCTCGTGTTGAGGCCTGGTGCATCACAAATACAAGGCCATGACTCACTCAAGTGCAATCAGCAGTGGAATAGCTTTTTTTTTGTTCAACTTCTTCTTATCAAAGGTGTGTGTGTGTGTGTGTGTGTGCGTGCGTGCGTGCGTGCGTGCGCGTGTCCAGTCATTCTCATACACTACACTTGCAAAAATCCGGTAAAATGTAACCTTTTTACTGTGAGATCTTCTGTTGGAACATTTGTAATTGTTAATATGGGTCAAGCTTTATGTTCCTCTAATTGGTTGTTTGTCTAAATGTGTCTAGAGGCAGTTTATTCTGAGTCCATTGGTACTGTGCCATGGAAACCCAACATCAAATCCACCATGGACAGCAAGATTATGAACCGGTTCAACTCCTTATGTGTTTGACTCCAAACCAACCAAAAGCAATCGAGCTAATGGGACAGGACAGAAAAGTACTATACAGTTGATCCATGCCACTGTGTCCAGCGGAAATGATTAAATGTTTCCACAGTGGAAAAACTGGGCACTGCTTTGGCAAGCTAATAATATTTATGAACTGAATGGATCTGACATGTTTCATTGAGTGTCCTTCACATCCTAACGAACGTCCCTAGGGTTACTGCTAAAAAGAGTGACAACACCACACTGCACCTTTTAATGTGAGAGGCCGGCAGTGCCTGAGGAACATTCATTTCCCTTAGAGATCAATCAACTCTTTATCAGATGAAATAATATAAAATCTGTGTTGGGCAAGTATCTGGTAATGTTTGCACAATAAATGTGGCTAAGTTCAGGAAATGTTGGTATAAATATGCATGCATTGTTCTTTTTTAAAAATATACATCATATGCCAGTGGAGATATGTTGACTTATTATACTAACATTTGGCCTGACTCATCCTCTGCTGACACATGGCACCTTTTAATACAAATACACTGGGTTTGGAATATTCTGTATGCTGTTGACAGACTGGCATTACTGTTAGGTGTATTAGTTAAACCCTGTCTGCAATTAATGAGCTTTTTTTCTTGATAGAGCATTGATTAGGGCTTATTGATTAATTATAAAGTAATAAAAGTAGCAATTTAAAATGTTAATCAATTTTTCAAGGTATTCATTAGATTTTAGGGGAGGTCTTTAGTGCTATGTAACCCATGCATACGCGTATATTATGTAATGATTTGTCTGCTATGAAATAAAATAAAAAATACATGACTTTAATTTATACACTATAGTGCACCTTTAAGACCATTCATTATAGATTGTAGCTCACTAGTTATTGCTATTGGACGAAGGCAATGTGCTCGTTTGGCTCTCTCTCTTGATGCCAGTTTTACAAAAACTTAATAAAGACTGTCAGATTAAAAACCAAATCCAAGTGTTCCCTTTGTAAAATTTCGTCCTGCACAGATTAAAACAGAGCATCTGCGGAGATAAAATGACATTCAAATCATCTTTAAAGGCATACAACTTGTTGCTGATTGTATAAAGGCTTTGTAATGTCATTTGTATTGAAAGCAATATGTTGAGCTCAGACAACAGCTCTGACAGTGCGTTGTACTCTGTTGGGATTAGGAATCAGCACAGATGCAGCAGAGGTGGTATTAACACCAGCAGATGTTATTTGTTTTAAGACTTAGCAGGATAATGTTGTCACGCTGCTTTATGTCTGCTTTAATACACGTTTTATTACAATATAACCTTTAATAATGTGTCCATAAATGTCTGGAACATATGTCCATTAGCATACTATACTATAAGATGATTAATAATATTTCCCCAGGGCACACATTTGTATTATGTCACATGGACAGTCTCACACACGCTTATGAAATGTTTTATTGAGTACAAAGTTTTGGACCAAAATAAAATATACAGCAACAGGTTTTTACCCACAGTTTGTGTAACAAAACATTCTGTAAGACAATGTTTGATCAATTTTAAACTAAGCATTTTAAACATGAGTTATGATTTATATTTTACAAAAAAATCTCTAATGTAATAATGCCTCTTACGTGGCTATTGAAGCAAGGCCGGGTGGTGGGACACCAAGACAGGTCATATTTGATGGTCTGGAATAGGATGGTTTAATTTAGAAAATAAGTTTGTAACATCTCAAACACTAAATAAAGCCTTTTAGATTATATATATGTATGCATAATGTTATATGTAATATGAACATGACTTTCCTTTACGGTGTCTGGATTGATACATTGCAATATTAATAACGTCCTGTCATCAGTAAAGTTGACATTTAATTTTGGTCTTTTATTTAGGTTATCATATATTTAGACCTATCCATCCATCCATCCATCTTCTACCGCTTATCCGGGGCCGGGTTGCGGGGGCAGCAGTCTAAGCAGAGACACCCAGACTTCCCTCTCCCCAGACACTTCCTCCAGCTCTTCCGGGGGGATACCGAGGCGTTCCCAGGCCAGCTGAGAGACATAGTCCCTCCAGCGTGTCCTAGGTCTTCCCCGAGGTCTCCTCCCGGTGGGACATGCCCGGAACACCTCCATTTAGGAGGCATCCGTAACAGATGCCTGAGCCACCTCAGCTGGCTCTTCTCGATGTGAAGGAGCAGCGGCTCTACTCCTCCCGAGTGGCCGAGCTCCGCACCCTATCTCTAAGGGTGCGCCCCTGTGGAGAAAGCTCATTTCGGCCGCTTGTATCCTGGATCTTGTTCTTTTGGTTATGACCCAAAGCTCATGACCATAGGTGAGAGTAGGAACGTAGATTGACCGGTAAATCGAGAGCTTTGCCTTACAGCTCAGCTCTTTCTTCACCACTACATCGACCGCATCACTGCAGAAGCTGCACCGATCCGTCTGTCAATCTCACACTCCCTCCTTCCCTCACTCGTGAACAAGACCCCAAGATACTTGAACTCCTCCACTTGAGGCAGGAGCTCTCCACCAACCTGAAGGGTTGTATATTTAGACCCATAGTGAATTTTAAGATTTTATCAGTGCTGCTCCAGAAAATTAATGGCGTAGACTAGTAAACTTTTATGTCTTAAAGCAGACCTTGACCATTACTTCTTGATCATTACAGTAGCTTTAGCTGTGGCTGCTCTGTAACGTAATATAACCAGAGTTTATCTTGCATGTGCATGGCCCTTTGGTCAACTGGTCAACATGATAAATTTTCTACACAATTTCTTAAACTATTTAAGAATATTATCATACAGTAAAATGGAGATGTAAAAATACAAGAATCTGCAATTTAAACACATTTTTTTTTTTTTTACTTTATTTTACACATTCTGTAAAAGATGAATAAATATAAAGTATATTGGGGAATGGAGTTTCAATTTGGCTGATTACCAGTGATATTCCAGCAGGCATTGTATAAATCTTCAATATGATCGTACATATTAAATATCCATCTCTGGCATTTTGCTGAAAGATGATATTATGAGATTGATAGAGCCACAAGGACACAGCGTACAGGAGTGAGACCTCATCCGAGAGTCCATTAGCATTCATAATCTGCCCATGCGTGTCATTGAAATGAATGCACTGGCTACATCTCATCTTCATGACTATAAAGGTGACCAGATTGCTTGTGTTGTGATTTCTTCAACAGATAACGAATGCAAAAAGGGGAACATCACCTGAAATTTAACCAAGGTCAAAGCTTGAGCATATGCCACAGTGCAAGCACTAAAATTATGCCTCAAATTAAAACTGAGCAGTACAATGGACCTGGGTCGAGATAACTGGGTCGTGATGAATTGCATTTCAAATTGGATCATCAGAATTACTCACTGCTCTAGCTTTCCATCCTGTTTCCAGTAAATCTTATATTGACATGGCCTTATCATGTCCATCCTCAACACAGGGTTATTGAAGCACAGTGAACAGCAGTGCATCACTGGCCAAAGACAATCCAGGATTTATCCAGCTGCAGGCAAATCAGACATTCAGAGAAGACTTTCACAGCTGTTATTTGCAAGTGATCCAAGTGGCTTTGAGTTCACCTGGAAATGTCTCTCCTACAGTTAGACCAAACCTAACAATCCTGGTCTGGATCAGTGTTATCACAAAGCAAAGTTATCATCTCCTTGAGTAAACCCGGGATTTCCTCAGGAGTAAGAGACGGGACTATGTGACCACAGAGTTAACATGAAACAACATGAAATTACACTAAACTATTGTAAAACAAACAGCATTAGAGACTGAATGAATAATACATACACACACAGATCTACACACTAACAACAAACAGAAGTGTGGAGTCTACGTTTAAAAGTACCTCTAGCTCAAATGGGAAAGCACAATTACGCAAAAACATGGGAGACCTGGTTCAAACCTTGGATTGGTCATTTGCCCAGTGTCATCTCTTGTCTCATAATGCTGACAATAAAACCCTAAAACCTCTACGTTACACAGTCGGCGGCGGCCTGTGCAGAAGCTTCCCTGTACGCTGGGTCTTTCCTCTCCTCCTCAACAACAGCAGCTGATTGGTCAGTGAGCTGTGTTTTTATCCTCTACCTCTAACTTATCCAGCTCCAGAGCAGGTTAGCCGTTCAGTTTCCACAGAGATCTACCTCGATAGAATGTGAACGAGCTTTGTGATACCAAAAACCCCTGTTTAACCCTGGACTTAACTTGCTATCCTCCTAATCCAGCTTCGTAGTACAGGGCCCGGGTCTTGATAAACTATTGGATTGTGCGCATACACGTTTAGTACATTGATGTGTTAACAAAACATGCAACTTTAATAAAATAAACATATTTAAACTAAACATTAGTTTAAATATGTTTATGACAAATTAAATAAATCTTGACTTAACAATTGAGGCAAAGTCACTGGACCTTGGGCAACTTTGATACATTTTGGAAGTTGGCTCTTATGTGCTTATTTTACATGAATAACTCCTGAAAATTAAAGCAAAGCAAGGCCTTGTTTTGCAGCTGTAAATACCATTGATGCTTAAATTCCATGAGTAACAATAAAACTGAATTTATATTATTGGCTTTGACATATTTTGGCTCGGGGGAACATTGCAGAACAAGTTTAGATCACCATCATGTTCCTTGGACCTTGCGCTGCTTCTGGGGATTTACACATGGAGTAGGTTTTGAACTGAAATGCACCAGAAAATATGACCTATATCTTTTTATTTATGCTTGTTTTCCTGGGTTTCTACATTCCCTCAGGGCAACACTCTTCCGCTGGTGTTATCTTCACCCAAGGACATCCCTCCGCTCTGATGCTGCAGAGGTTCAGGTGGGTAGCCTCTGCGCGGTTTGAAAAGTGCTGATTCTGATGTAATATTGACAGGCGCTGAGCCAGGCGATGCTCTGTCTCTGACACATTAAGGTCATATTACCTCCCTCCCAACCTTTCTGCTGCTCCGACTGAGCCCAATGCTAAAGATAGCGCGCAACAGAAGCAGAGTCCTAAACTTTAGCATGCTGGTGATTAAATATGCATGGCCTTTTAATGTTAAACATGACAAAGGACACTGAGGCAACAGGAGATAGGGACGCACGTGCCGACTGTTGAGCAAACAACTTGTCAGCCCATTATCTTTTGAAATGCATTCATAGGCACAAATGAAAACAGACTTCCAAGCAAATCTTTTTGCATTTTGGATAAACATACAATATCCTGTTGGAAGTGTCAGACATGCGTTCAATATATTGTCTTGGCGGCATAAATAATGCATCGCAGGCTCTTAGGGTAAAAGGGAGACAAGGTTATAAATATGAAGAATATGAGTTGTATTGACAAGCTCTCGCCAAGCTGGCACCCATCATCAGTTAGAGAGTGTCCAGTGAAAAGGCAGACAGGTGTCCTCTATCCTCTGACCTCCAGGTCGTCCCAGAGCAGGGACAGTGAAGGAGAATAGACTGTAGTCTGTTGTAATTAGTCTAAAAAGATTGCTTTTTTTCTAACAAGCTCAGTCAGTATATCATTTAGATTCATTTTATTTGCCATTTGCAACCCAACATTGGAAATCATCTGCAGAGCCCAGCAATCAAAACACAAGACACTCACCCTAATCCTAACCCTAAAAAATAATAAAATACGTAAAAGTATTTATACAAACAGACAAGAGACACAAATGCAGCAACTCAAAGTTTCTACATGATCTGTTCATGTATAACTTGTCCATAATGCCACAGAGTCAGTTCCAGGGCAGGGTCCCTGACCCAAACTGCAAAGTCTCCACAAACACAGGATACGTCTGCAAACACAGGCCATTTATTAATAAATTATACACTTTTAATAGGAAGGCTTCATCTAATGCCAGTAAAAATAAAATTTTGCATTTTATGGACACTTCTTTCTTAATGTATCTGTCTATTTTTATACAGTCTTACTGACTTGGCAATGAAAGTCCAACTGTCTTTTTAATGTCTATTAGAGAAGGGCTGGTCACACATGAATGACCAACACAACGGCTCTCTTTAAGACGAGAAATCATTTTGACTCAAATTATAGTTTCTGCTTGACCTTAAGAGGTTTTTAACCTTCACAATGCCACAAAAATCCTATTTTTGTATATACTCTATTTGAATTTGTCATTGATAACAGAGCAACGGGCTCTTATATAATGGGTACAAAAAAGAGTTTCACTTACATTTGGGAATATATTTTGAAATTAAAAAGCAAAAAGATAATACTATTTAAAGCAAAGATTTAGAAATGATTACATAAACATAATGAATGTTTCACTGTTATGTGGAGTATGTTACATAATTGTCCTTTAGGAAACTGAAATAATGTCAGATGTTTGAGTTCAATAATAACTCGATGAACGGCAGATTGTTTATCTGCGCTGGCTACTTTAAATGTTCTGCTCTTGTGTTGCTGTGGTTTTATTGTAATGGCTGATTTAGGAAGAATGAGGCAGTGCTTATGTTTTAACAAATTTTTATTTATATATTATATATATATTATATGCCAATTTATTTTTACATTGTTTTTCTTATTCCGTCCATCATTATAAATGTTGTTTTCTGATTTGTGTTGCTAAATCTTTTTCTAAAGTAGTCTTGTGAAGCTAAAACCACTCTGCTTCCTTTCTTGCTTTTGTCACTTTTGTGTCGTTCCCATGCTTTTAATGAGACTGCCCCAAAAATCTCCTCCAGCGACTTCTGGACTCTGACCATCTGCCACCTTTTTTACCAACAACAAACAAACATTTTTGGAAAAGACGCAGTAACCAGGCTAAACACAGTGCATTTTAGGCACTATCTGTCGTTAGAAATTCAAGTGAGTTTTATAGATTTATTAAGCAAAAGGTTAATTATGTAAATTCTGTTTGCTATAAGACATAAAACTGTGTTAACTCTCTATCCAAAAGTGTCTTCACACCAGTTCTGTTTGGGCCACTTCAATTGAACTCTAGCTTGTTTGTTTTCTCGTAAAGTCCAGTTGATTTGGAGAAGTGAAACAATGTGTGCAATTCTGATTCTGCCTTTAGTGTGAAGGTGAAAATGCAAAGTGCACAGGACAACAAGACAAAGACATGTACTGGACTAAAACGCTGTTCACAGATGCCTAGAAACACATAATTACAAAATCTGGCTAAAACGTTGCCTGTGAACATATTGTCTTCTAACTTTATTTAATTGGTCGTGATTGTGAAATTTTCACTTATTCATGTAGGTTGAACATAAATAAGTGAACATTTTGCCCTCCAAATGACACAACGTGTTAAAGCAGGATGACAGAATAAAGATTTAAATGACTGCATTGTAATGGCTCTAGGCAGGTATTTCAAAGCATCTTCAATCCCTGCTGTGGGCTGTTCCTGATCTGGAGAGGTCAGGACCAAAATTTGACTTAAAGTGGTGAACCAGGATGTGTTGAACAAAACCAAAACCACGCTGGGTCACAACTTAAAAAAAATAAAGGGTAACTTAATGGTAATAGAGACTCAGAACACATCTTGGGTTTGTGAATGTCTGTAAAGTCAGTCTCATAAAGTTAGGGCTGGTTTGGGACCCTACACACAAACTCTAATAATGATTCTCTCAGTTTTATATATTTAACAACATAATACATAATACAAACTCTGGCAGTGAAACAGAAGGGGTGTTTTATCTTTATTTGCAGCCATGTATGTTAGGGGTGACAGTTATCTACTACAGGAAATAATTAATACACCCCTGAATATTTCATAGACCCTTTAACTTGACTGTCCTTTTTAGCTTTTAGTTAAATACTAAAGCAGATCGTTTTCATCTACATAGCTTTCCTTCTTCCTTAACTATGCAAGGAAACGAGCATTTCTGAAAGGGTTATGCTCATCTTTAAACCTGCAATTTAAACCCCAGTCAAAACCATATCTTTCTGTTGTATTTTTTTTCCCCAAGACTTCAAACAATAATATAAATTGTAAAACTGTTGTAATAATGGTGGTATGTTTTTTTTATTTTTGATTTTTTTTTTTTGCTCTCATTCCTTGTTGACACCCTGAACTGTAAGCTGCGCTAAAAGTTCTTCCTGAAGTGTAACCCTTTCCCGGTTCCTCTTGTGAGACTCGGCAGAGGGATAATGAACACCCAAAGGAGTTTGTGTTCAGAGCCTCCGCAACACAAGCATCAGTGGATCTGGCAAATACGCAGCTCTGTGACTAAACAAAGTCGGAGCTTTAAGTGAAAAACACATTTTTCTTCATTTTTTTAATAAAAGACGATGCCATTCTACATCTGGACGGGGTCATTCTGAGTCATTCAGTTTGTGGCACATACTGTATTCAGTTGAAAGACACTTGGATGGAGCCTGTGGTGTGTGCTCAGCTACAGGCGACCCGCCGAGCTTTTTATCTGGCCGTGCAACCTGGCCGGATGGCGCTCTCTTGGCACGCCATCCTTGTGACTGGCTACTTGGCTCATAGCCCAGGGATATTTGGCTCACAGTGCATCGCAGAATCACCCCCATCCCCCTAATTCCCTACTTTACTCACCCTCGCTGGCTGCCGTTCTGCTTCTCTCTCATTGGAAGCAAGCCTAAGGACAACTGCAGTGCTTTGTGTGGCCTGCCGGGTCTCTTTATACCCGCTTCATGGCCGCCACTGCTGCGAGCCGGAGCCCTGCAATCTTACAACGCGTACTCCGTCATCAGGAGGTGGCTTTTTGCAGCGAGAGGCAGCCTATCAGGGCTGACTTACCAAGGCAACGGTGTAATTCAATTGTGGAGATGGCCTTGGGTGGCACACAATCAGGGTACATACAACAGCTTATTATCCACCTCAGCGGCTGTCTATCAAACTGATAGCTCACTCTTAGTGGCATCTCATTGACATTGTGTTGAATGTCCTGTGTCTGCCTTGCTGCTTAATTGAACATAGAATTACCCCATTTGGACATGGCGAGTCGAGTGGAGCTTAACGAACGCGGCGAATAGGAGATGAGATCAGCTTTGACCTCTGGGATACACTCCACGCACACAAAAAAGCCACGAGCCACAGCCGCTCAGATTATCTAAAGAGGCTGCAGCCGACAGTTTGTAATCTGTCCAATGCTGGCAGTGTATTATAAGAGCACAAGTCGAGCCCAGAGGCCTCTATAGCTCGGAGCACAGTGGGATGCACAACACTGCAGTAGCATTTTTCAGGGAAATGCAAAATTTTCATGTATAAAAATAACCATGGGGTTGCTCAGAGATCACTTTATGAATGCCGTGTAAACTAGTTTGCTGTTTGTAATGGATTTACTTTCACTGAAGCCCTACTATTTATTTTGCTAAAACGCAAAACAAAATGGATAATACAATCTTAATTCCTGAGTCATTAACGAGTCCCTACCTACAACCTGCAATGACAAGTTTCTCTTTCAGTGTATTGCATTAAAAATGGCTGTTACACCTGACAATAATTACTCTTTCTCAAGGCACAAGTTGAGTAATGAGGCAAAATTTTTCAATACTTTTTCTTTTGTAAATAAATGTCAATTGTGACCATAAGCCAATGTGTTGTATTTAAATGAACCAATCAGTAAAGACACTGTCAGTCCTAGTGTTAATTATACATGTCACATTACACTAATAACTGTTTTGATTTATTGTATTTATGTATTACCCTTTTTGGAGAACGCAGCGGCTCATCTGAAACTGCTGAAAGATCTCTGCTGCCCTCTTTTGTCAGCAAAGTGCCAATGGAGCATCAGCTGAACCATGTTGACATACTGTTTCCTGTGTTTGTCACAGTCAATAGAAATCAGAAGTGTGAGTTTTGTATATTGTAAATGTCAATATGGCCAATGAGTCTAAATAAATTAAGTTAAGTAGTTGTGTAAAGATTGAAAAGAAGGGTTTGCAAAAGGGTTTAAGATTCTCTCTTGATGAAAATGTCATGTTTTATATAGCAAGATCTAAAAAGGCAGGATATAAGATAAGTTAGAGGCACAACATTTACAAAATCAGTTCTTATGGCTTAAATTTACAAAAGGCAAAGAGGGGAAAAAAAATTCTAGTATTTCAGGAGGTGGGACATAAGGCAGTATGTAACATTTTATCCTTGGCGTGGATGTGTTTTAAAATAGAAAACAGAGACCTGCATTATGACAACTGGGTCAGCATCTTAACACTTTAGCTGTTGTAGGCAGTTCCTGTCCATCAGCAGGGGCAGCATCAACATTGATACCAAGGAAGGAAAAAGCACTAAGCAGGAACATACATCTGCAAAATGTGCTGCACGAACAGGTTTAAGAAGATCATCATTTTATTGACAATGTCTGTTTTATATTTTCTAGGTTTTGGTTGCCTTTACACTGATTATATTGTCATTTATAGACTCAAGTGTACACAAAATATAACAAATACACAAACGGATCAATATGCATGGTTCAGAAGAGAGTTTCCTTAATACCACTGCATGTGTGGATGTTGTGTGGATGTTTAACCTGGAAATGAAGAAACAGAGATTTTCAGTGATTTCAGATTCACGTTGAGTTTATGTAAATCCTTTGACTTACTGTGGTAACTCTGTGAACTTAACCTGGTGTCTGCAGGGTTTTATCTCTAATCCTGAGGTTACAGTAAATATCTGAGTTTTTTTTTTTTTTGTGGTGGTGGGTTTAGTGTACGTGGCTTGAATGTGGGAGTAGAAACTATTGCCAAACTATTCATGCGGATTACTTCACAGTGGCAACTCCCTGAGGGGGAAAAAGTCAAAAGTAAACTGTGAATATTCAATTTCACAGCACTGATGAGAGTTCAACAGTAACAATTCACTTTTTTTATTTTTATGAATTTTATATTTAACAACAACATGTGTGAGTCATTGTCTAATAGCCTTGTGTATGAGAATGTTGACAATGGATGGAAATAAGCCTAAGGCTACAATCTGGCATGTTTACATTCATGTGGCTGTGTCTCATGTATGTTCACTAACATGCATCGTTCCAATTAAAAAAAAAAAAAAAAAAAAACATATTTTAGGGTGGGGCCTCATGGAGATTATTTTGGAGACATACAACCACAGATGCAGATTATTAAGCACTGCATGCTTTGATATGCTTTCCAGAAGATGGAGCCAAATACCAATTGAATGAATATTGGCATAGCAACCATTTTCTCTTTATACACTGTACAAAAACTTTACACCTTCAACACTCTGACTTATTTTTAACCACCACTATAACTCATTTAATAATAATACAGGATACGAACTACAGAGCTAAACGATATATCATTTGGACAAACCTGTGCTCTTTCTCTTTCCTCACACAGACAAATTAAGTGTAATATGCACACTTTTGTGTCTATATGCGACACTCTGAAGGTAGTGTTCATAATTGTCCGGAACTGCAATTACATTCTCCCTAAGAAAATTATCCAGATGGGTTTAAAATGTGCAACAATTTGTTTGGTCATTAAGATGCCTATTCAGCGCTGCTTTTTCCTGTAATTATAACCAAACCAGGCACTATGCCATGCCACTGATGCATTCCCTTTGTGCTCACAAGTCATTTTCCTTTCCTCAGGGAGAAAGCCATCTCAAATGCGTGAATGTGCGCTGCCTTTAATGTTCAAACTGCGTGCGTAACGACTCGAGTAGGCCGCTGAAATTGCTCTAAACATGGAAGAGTGGCTCCAAGATGTCTGCAATTCTGCCATGATTTCAGTGCTGTACATGAGCAGAGAAGACCGTTTCTGTGCGAGCTTCTGTGTGCGTTTTCATAATAAGCTGCTGCAATTTTGAGAAGATTGAACAAAGTTATTAAATAAAGATGTAGATGATGATTATAGAAGGTTGTGTAGTGAACCGTGACATCCCCAACGTATGAACTTCAGTAGAATAAAATTATGGAGCAAAAAGTGATTACTATATTTGAGTTTAGACCAGTAAAACATGACAATCAGGAATTTGCCTCTACCTAGAACTACCTACAGCCTTACATTGTCCTTGATGAGGGATTAGCGTGAGACTGGCTTTCTCTGCTTTTTAATAAAATATTACATTAATTAAAATCCCTAAAGGTTCAGTGTATTGAACTCTTGCATAGTGGTCCACAAAAAGAAATGCATTAGTTATTTTTTTCCTATCAGTTTGTAACAATGATGTTGTGTAATGGGGATGGGTGAAATACTGTTTAGCTCATGTTAAATGAATGAATATTTAGGCCAACCATTGTGTTTATGCTTTTCATCTGACACTAACCAAATAGACACTTACCTTGCTTTCAGTGTTGTTATCAAAAAGCCTCTAGTCTAAAGACTGTCTGTGTTGTTTGTTTTCGAGATGAAATAAAAGATTCCCACTCCCAGTACCCAAAGCTCAATATTTTAGCCATGCATAAACAAAATCCCGAAACTACAATTTAGGCTGAATAAGCAATTAACCAGATCTTTTTTTTTTTTTAACAAAACCTTGATTAAAAAAGCCTGATATTTAAAAAAAGATAAACGAAAGCTTGTTCAAATGTTGTCTAATCAAGTGTGAAAAAGAAATGTAGTGGGAGCCATGCTTTTCGTAGCCAGCCCTCGCTTTTGCATCTTATCTTCTGGTCCATTATTCTTCTAATTTCCTTGGAATTATTTCAGGACTTCTGACCAACATACATTTAGACACTACAATCATAAATGCTTAAGTTTAACAGCTATAAACTGACAACACTGTTTAGCGCTTTATGTAATGAAACATTTTATTTTACAGCCCGTTTCTGAAGTCTGCATATATCAGCGGGGGTTTCAGTTGCCAAAGGTCAGTTAATGGAAAAATCAATATGCACTCAAGTGGGCTAACCGAGGCTTTTCAAATAGCCAAATGGACAGTTATGCAGTTATGTAAGCAATGGGTGTTTTTTAAAAAAGAACACTTTTACTTATACTTTAGCAATGTTAAACCCAACACTTGGCTGTGATTACGCCTTGTTTGTGCATTTTCCAATCATTTTTTTTTTTCAATCTTTGCCAATTCAATCCTACCGTGACCTTATTTTTTTGTTTAGTTTTTTTTACCTTTTTGAATCTCCCATTTTCTAGCCAGTAATAATGCAGAATCTGACCTTCAGATAAATGTTGGAGCCATTCAAAGGTGCTCAAATGGCTGCTTTTCTAGCACACAGTAATACAAACTTGGTAAGCAATAATGTTTTTCAGAGTGTGGTAGAAAATCTTTCCATTGATTCACAAAAGCGTGGACAAAAGCAGCGCAGTCCATTTGTGATTCGGTCGGAGATGCGCTTCCTACAGCAGCTCGGTGCAAAAGCCGAACAGCATGTTTTCCTCCTTGGCTTCTGTTGTTCCAGCCTCCACTGTCTTGAAGGTCTCAGTCTGCCTTACTTACCGGGCCAGAGCAGCCAATTGCAGCCAAACCCAGCACCAGAGTTGTCGAGATGGGTTAACAATGAACACAGTCTGGAGTAGTGGTACTCCAACAAGTTTTGGTTATCGTAGCAGCCAAAATGGACTTTCAGACTTCTTTTCACATAACTCTATTTTCTCAAACAAAGTTTTTTCAAAATATTCGATTTCATAGAATTAATTTAAAACAGTTTGTAAAATGGTGTGTAGTTTGTGAGGTTAGGTTAAAGGGTTGATTGGTGCAATCAGATTCTGAACACTGTCATTTTTCATGCAGCAGTAAAAAAAAACCTCTTGGCAAACCTTGAAGTTGACTTTGTTCTTGTGAGACAACCTCAGAGATGAAATGTGGCATGAGAAAGAAATAGTGCACGGATGTATTCCTTTAGGACTCGGTATAGTGTAGTGACACCTGCATGCTTTATTTTAAGAAAATAGACATAATGTCAGTTGTGAATAAATGTCCCTGAGAATGGCTAATGCTGGGACCAAAGCAGAACTCTAACCTCATCATGTCAGTCTTTTATGAGCCTGGATTGAACTAATAAAGCTGCAGCTGTCGACAGCCGCTCTGCCATTGTGAGGTATCTACCATGTATTATTCCATATGACTTGCAAATGCCTCTCTACATCAAATGGGAAATGTTCTGCCGAAGCACTAATCACTCGGGCACATGTGAGCTGGGAGAGTGGAGGAGGAATCTTAGAGTGCCTGAAAATCCAGTGGTGAAGAACAGAAGCCCTTTTGCCATCCCACTGTGGTCAAATTAGTGTTACAACATGAAGCATAATAGATATGTGATTAATGCACTAATGGTGGAGTAGTCATTTCTCCCTGGACCAATGCTTCTCCAGCACAGCAGGTCAGCTAAAGAACATACTCCTGGATTTGTCCCATTAGATAGTGAGCACATTTTTTCACTGTCGACTTCTTAATTATGAAATAGACACATTGTTGGTCTTATGGATAGTTTTGTGTCACAGAGAAGGGACCAGAAATATGTATAACTTTAATATGTTCTTATTGTTATTTTATAATGAAAATAATCTGTGTAGTACCTGAAATTCCTTTGTTTAGCTATAGAAAAAAGAGGTCATAATAGTCAATTATAAAGTTTAGGCACTGAGACATTCTTTTAAAGTTGACTAAAACACTTGATTTTAAAATATATGGCAATGTTGTACCATATAATCTTTATATTTAAAGAAAAAAGAAAAGATGATTTTATAAGAGAGCCTTGTTTGGAACATTTATGGCTTGTGAGTCTCATACTATGACATGGTTTACATGTTTTCCTTTTCAAAACCATTATTTGGCATACTTTTCATTGCATAGGTCTCAAACTGGACAACTTTGTTCTTTTGTTTTATTCTTACCTTAAGTAAGGTAGACTGTTCACCCTGGGAGTGGATCTCTTTTATCCCTGAATGTGTGAAAAGAACAGTGTAAACCCCATTAAGACAACTTACTTCTGATATTGGGCTTGTTCATGATAAATCAAGAAATGTAAGGGGAAACACAATGTTTAGAAGAAAACTGTTCCATTGGACTGTGGTGTAGGATTTTAAACCTGAGCTAAAATCTTTTTAGTACACACCAACTAATAAGAATCTGGTTTCATTTGGTGTGAAACCTTGCTCTGTCAATTTATAACATTTATTTACAGTAAGTACTCTGGGTGCCAATCACAGCAGCTTTAGAAGAAACCAGGAAAATGGCAAAACAAAGAGCAACTGAACAGGCATGACTCTGAGGAGAAAGACCTTTTATAAAGATGATATTACGCCTTGTGCTAAGTTTGGAAGATGGCCTTGAGAGATGTAACTGCAATACCATCATCCTGTCGTACTTTTTCTCAAGGTTATCATACTGTCAGAGCCTTGTACCGTCAATGACATTACAATTAGGGACCTTAAATGTCAGGCTGTATAAAAAGAAGATTTCTGATAATTCCACATAAGTATAATATTCGTATGTGAACAAATTACTTTTATCAACTCTAAATTTAGCCAACTATAAGACTTTGTTGTTGTTCTGCTGCTGTGAATGTTGGTAGTACTTAAGATATCATTATTAAGACTGATACCAGCAGTTACCTGTGCAGCCCATTGAGCCGGCAGCTGTTTCAATAGAAAAGCAGGGAAAGGGACACACATTTGAGGCATTGTCAGCTCCACAGCTGCCCACCAATCAGCGTATACTGTGTCAAATAACGGAACAGCATGAGCGAATAATTAACCATGTGAAGATGAGCAGACCCAAGTGGAGAATTGAGATGTTTTTGTTGATTTTATTATTGTTATTGTAAAATCATCTTTCAAAAAAAGAACCAGAATCTGTGTTTGTGAAGGTTCTCAGTCATCCAGGTCATCTTGAAGAAAAGGTTAAAGTAAAAGCATCTGGACTCGGTTTTCAAGGTAAATTAATTTTATCAATTCTGAGATCAACTGGTAAAAGAGCTGAGCTTTATCTCTAGAGGGAGGGGTTTGACCTGAAACCAAATCTGATGGAACCAGGCTGTTCTGGTCTCATAGTCTGTTAGCTTTGAATGGACAGTGTGACTCCTGAGGTGAGAGACGTTACAGGTTGAGGTGAGTCGTTGTGAATGATCCATTCAGGTGTTGTTTTAGAGTAAAACTGTTTTTTTTTTTTTTTTTTAAGTTTTCAAAATACTGTTTTGATACTAGGCTACTACATCTGTTCAGAGAGGGCATTTCCACCTCTCTCAAACTATCTGGCCTCTCTGGCCAAAATTCAAACACCCTTTGAGAACAGCAGTGTCCAAATTTTTCATAACTATGAGACCAGAGCAACCTGGTCCATCAGGTTTGGTTTTAGAAACAAACTGGAAATTAGAAACAAACTGTCTTCACCTTGAAAACTGAGTCCAGATGCTTTTGCTTTAACCTTTTCTTCAACAAGCATCTGTGTTTTTGTAAAAGGGCAAAAAAAAATCCAAGGCCAAATCAGAAAACATTAAGTCCCACTTTGTTATTAAATTTATCCCTACTTCTTTTCAAAGAGGCACAGAGGGCAATAAATTGTGTCCCAGTCATTAAATTTAGACAAGAATACAGATTGTATTTAAGTGACCCTCATCTTCGGATGACCTCCATTTTAGTTGGTAATGGTTTCTGTTTGGCCTGATTAGATTACACTTGCTTTTGTTTTGTGGTATTTTAGGACAGTTGAGACGTTATGTACTTTGTTGTCTGGGCTTTTCCCATTAGGTTTGTTCATAAACCACATTTGTTAACAAATCTCACCATAGATTTTACAAAAGAGAGAAGTGATTTTTAAAAATGCCGGGCTAATTTGAACACCTAGGCCTACCTTTTAAATTAATGTCTCGTAAACCTCAAACTTATTATTAAACGTATTATTTATGCTAAATGGTTTAAAGAGAAGACATCTGAATACATGGATCATAAAGATAAATCCAACATTTTTTTTAGGATTTCTTTCAAACATCTTTCATTTCATGAATTAGTCAATATTTTAGACTCTCGGACTTGGTTCTATGTTTGTGAGAGAAATGGACTCATTGTAAGTATTATGGACCGTAATGTGCCCAACTGTGCCCAAGCATCTTTCACACAAAACATGGCAGGCGCTCTCCTTCAAAGTACTTTTTGGAGTTTTGATCAGATTGGGCTTTTGTGACACACATCACATGCAATCGAGTTCGAGCACATGCAAGCAGCATTCACGTGTTGTTTAACCGATGCAGCCCGTTCATTAGGGACATTAGGGAAAGTGAACAATGCACAAGATTTACCTTGGTATCAGGCCTAGAGAGCTGGTCAATCACACAACAGCATGGCACAGATAAACTGACCCTAGTGTAAGTGTGCCTTAAGACAACATTATAACGTACATTTTTTACTTGCATAGCATACTGTACTGAAAACGACTTTGTTTTAATGTAGCTAAATCTGTTTTTTACTGTAGCAGAGATACATCAACCTTTCAAATAAGGTGCATTGTTTCCCGCTGTGGTTAAGTGCAGCTGTTTCATGCTGAATGTGCTTTTTTTTGTTACTGCAGGTGTTGCATTATGCTGTGTCCATCCTTTTTTTTAAACTTAAATCCACACCATGCTTCTCACTGCAGTCGCTCACAGTTTGACTTATAAACAGAACCATGTCCTCTTGCAATTGATTTGGCTTCTCATGGCAACACCCTGGCAGACTACAATTTTGTAAAGATTTTAATATGCTCAGTAGAGACTTAAAACCTCAGAATTGTACAATGATAAAAGCAAACTGTACTTGAGCTACAGGCCAGCACTTAGTGTCTAAGTATAAAGGATCCAAAATAACTTACCTTTCCTTGATACCTTTACCTGAACACAGAAGTCTGCACTTTGATAAAAAGCAAGAAAGTATGAAAAGAATTAAGAACATTTTCTTCCTTAAAGTCATTGAATTTTAGTCACACAATATGTGGCACATGTCAAGCTCTCATTATAGTACAGGGTTACAGGCTATTATTCTAAAAAAACAAAAAAAACAAATGCAAATTTTAAATCCCATTGCCTTATTAAGGTCTTAGCTATCAGTGGCACCTCATTAAAGTCAGGCTTAAGATTTTGGATTGCAGTCCATACCCTAAAACAAGACATTAATCCAAGGGTTATGACTATTTGTGAAGCTTGTATGACCAAATTTGTGTTATGACATATTTGTTGGTTTTGTGTGCAATTTGAACAAAAATTAAAATAAGTGAAATCACCTTAATTTTCTTTAGGAGGATCAGATGTTTGTGTTTTTTGATCTTAGTAAGAGTATTGTATTGGGAAAGGAAAATAAAACTAGTACCAACTAAACTAAATGATCAGCACTGACAGTGGACAATGAAATATAGTGTTTTTCCAACAATTTTATTAAGAAAATACGTATAAAAATATAAATATAAAACACTATGACTCCGCATTCAAACAGCATGAATTCAGTGTATGACTGTTTTCCTACAACATACACTTTCCATTACATATTACACCGAAATGATGAAATGAATTCACAGTTTGACGAATAAACTGCACCAACCATTCACGTGGTCAAACAAAGATAGCAAATAGTATATAGGATGTCCATCATAAAAACACTTTATACATGTACAGTATTGAATGGAGTCGGCATGAAAAGCTGCGTGACTCCTCCCCGACCCCAACCCAGTCCGCTGCCATTAAACATTGATAGTATACAATACTACTATCGCTCAGATCAATTACAAAACACATTGTCCACACCATTATTCACAAAAATCCTAAAATTCAAAGGCATCTTTACTGATTATGACCAAAAAAAAAAAACAATAAAACTTCAAGAATACGGTATCTCTGTAAAACTGAGTTCAAGTCTTAGTTTCAACATCCACGGCTGGATTTCAGAATTCATTGTGTCTGTATGTGTGCTAGTCTGCTAACGTATATGAGAATCAAAGAGACAAATAGTCGAGCAGCACAAGGCTAGTGAACTCGACAGATAAACATATAGTTTGATAGATAGGTAGACAGACAGTGGACAAGCTCGCCAGTTAATCACACAAGTCACTGTCTGGCTAGCGAGGTCCACAAACAGTCAGAAAACAGAGAAAAAAAGAGCTAGAAAAATACTCATGGCTGTTCTAGGTCTCTAGCTCAGGGCTTTTTCCTATGTACATTTCTGCCAACTTTTTAAAGTGTGGCCCCCAGTTGCTGAGGTAATCGTAATCCTGGTCTCCTTCGGTGGCGGCGGATTCAAGCGAGCTGAGGGACTCTGCCAGCGAGCCACTGCCCTCGTACGCATATGTTGCCAGGGAGTCATAAGGGGGCGCTGTGGGGTCTGAGTCGTTCTCCTGAAGCCTCCCGTTAATGAAGTCTCTGACATCAGTGTTATCCTTTATAGGTGATGTCCTGCGAAAGGGAAACAGCATTTCGGGTATGATGTCCCTACGTAGCTTGTTAGCATCCATCACCTCTGGGTTGCGCAGTGTGCCAATATCAAAGGCCTGAGTGTCCTCCTCGCCGCCCCCTTCATCGTTGTAGCTGACAACGTTGTCTCTGACATCCTCTTTGGAGATGATCAGAGGCTCCTTCTTCCTCTGTCTCCTCAGGGCAGCAAACAGTACCACGATCACTACACAAAAACAGAGGGGAGTGCAGAGAGAGAATGCTGAGCGTAAGACGTGTGCTGCTAACATATGTCATGCATTAAAGTGCACAGGGGAGCCAGCACGCAGAGGGGAGACACATTTGCTACCAGTGATAAATCCCCAACTCTGCCTCAGGCGTTCACCTCCTTTTATTAAAGATTCAGTGAAAAAAGCTTTTTCTTTCTTTTCCCTTGAATGGCACATTCGCTGTATAAAGTGCACAGTTCCTTTTTTTTATACTCTGCAGCACAGACAGCCTCGTATCTCATCTGCTTCATTCTCTTCAGATGGAAAAGACAACTCACAGTGCTTACACAAAAGAGCACTCTGTGGGGCCAGATTTTATATAAACACGTTTGTTCATTTGTGACTTCATTTTGTTTTAAAACACACAAACAGTATTTTTCTCAAGGTTTAGTGCTTTCTAAACAAACCTGAACATTAGGGGTCAAAAATAAATAATTTTAATATTATATGCATATTTAAATTTTTTTGTTATTTATATAGCGCTTTTCCACCTAATAGGCACTCAAAGTGCCTTTTTACCATACAGTGTTACCAAAGCAAACATGATGTTTTCAATCGTGTATAACTTCCTTGAAATAACACTCATCTGGCCAAGTCTATTCTATCTAATTAAAGCGGGCATTATTTTACAGTATAATCTTATTTAGAAGACAAAATTTTGACTGTAAACCTGGATTTGCTCATTGACAACAGCATGTCCCTACAGGGGTACCGTAGGTGCTCACAGGGTGTAGAAAGTGTAGCACATCAGTAAAGTCTAAATAAGGATTATAAATTCTGATGCACTGGTTGCTTTTGGTCTTGTCAAAATGGATCATAGTGTTACCAGATGCATACTTATCTCATTTGGCTGTAAACATGCTAACTATAAACATTAATTAAGAAAACTTCATAGTGCAGTCACTTCTTTCGGTGGGACACAGGCCATTTTCCATGAAGCCAATGGGAAATTATAATGTTTTTTTTTTTTTTTTTTTTTTTTTAACCTGTTTTCAAACCTAACTTTGAGGTGGATCAAATGGAACTGAGAACCTGTAGTGTTTTACGTAGTTAGTGTTGTGGCCATAAATATGACAAATATGGAGGAATTTATGGAAATGTGTAATGTCCACCGAACCAAAGTTAAACCCAACAAAAGCTGCACACTTGCTTGAGATAAACTCATGATTCTTGTGACAAAAGATCCAACTACCTCTGCTTCTAGATAAATCCCTGCCTCACCTGTCTCTCCTCCTCAGCTTTTTCCCTTTTTGTCCTCACTGCAGGTACCATAGTTCTCTACTCGGCCCCCACCTGGGTGTTAATTACAATGCCTTCTGCATGGCTTCATAGAAGCGGGGGTGTCTGTTTAAAAAAAGTGTCTTTCTTACTGACCGGATCTTCGTTTTTAGGGCTGCTGCAGCATTTGGGCTCAGCGGCCGCCTGTCAGTGTCGAACGGAGGTGAATGAGACAGTCTGTCAGGGGCCACAAGTGCGAAAAGCTATGGTTAATGAGCAGATGTCAGGATATTTCACTCGAGAGGAGAGCGTCAAGATTCTCCTTTTAGAAGTGGATTGCTTTGAAAGTCACCATTACTACAAAATTTTAAATCATTTATGTTTTAATTTAAATTATCATCATAACTTTAAGTATTGTAACTTGCTTATAAAGTGGTACATGTTTAGACTAGAACAACTCGACACCTGATTCTTCTTTGATCCAAGTGTCTGAAACGAAATATGTGCTGAAATCCAAAATAAAAGTGCCACAGTTTAAAAATATTTTATGGATTACGGTTTAAATGTTGAAACAATTAAAATCACATAATAATAATAATAATAATAATAATAATAATAAAATGTATACCCAGTTTCATTTGTGACATCACAAAATATATAAAAGCCTGATGTAACTAAAGCTGAGAAAGCCTTTAGAAATCCTATCTTTAGAAAGAAATGCTCCACTGGGCTTTTTGACATATATCTTTTTATGATCCTTTTTATTGATTCTTATCATGCACTTAACAATAGACTAAACTAAGTTAGCCTGAATTGAAGACATCTTACTCATTCATTCTGCACAGGGAATTTTTAATTTCTGAACAATCCCAGTTTATGCTTTTACTGTTTTTGTAGGATACCTGTCCTTCTCATATAGGAAGTTTTATTGAGCTAAATTTGGAAATCACAAGTGATTCAGTTTCAGATGTAAGGTCATTTTGAGTCAAACATACTTCCCACAATGTGATGTAACATTACTGTAGTGCTTCCTTTCACTGCAAAGAAAGAGCTCCACTTAACAAAACTGCAGACATAACGTGTATATCTCACAGGTAAAAGACTGGGCGCTGTAGGAGGCTCTTTCTTTTTGCTAAAGCACCACTTAAGTCCTCTTTGTGCCCTGTACATTTTGCATCAAGCACAAACTTCAAACGGTGGCTATCGGTTTACAGCAAACAGCAAAAAATGTGTAGCGCTCATGGTCAAGGGCATATCAATAAATAATGCAACTGTTATTTCATTTTATCCGAGCATTGGAAATTGTACTTATTGTGTAAAACTGAATAGTCTTTAATCCTGGTATGTGTGTACTATTACAAAGGCATTCATGGGCTTTCCTATCATGGTTCCCTGAGCCCTTCAATCTTAAAAGGTGTGGCTCAGTGCTCAGTCCTTAGATTTACAAGCCCATAACATGAGCTATTTTCTGTTCTCAGCAGCATATATAGTGGAAAAATACTCTATGGATCCCATTTCAGTAGCCACAGTAGTACATGGTTTGGTATTTTTATTCTCTGCTTCTTCAAAGGGGAAGTGTGTTAACTATCTACTGCAGGGAATAATGTTAGACTCACATTTACAAAATACTGAACCCTTCCTAAAAAACTCTCAAGATACCTACTTCTAGAAAACTTTTGCGTGAATTGATCTGGATGAGTTCAAACCTACAGAAAGACCAACAACATGGCATTGAATTTGTTGTACAAAGTCCTACAGAAAAACAAATGATGATGTCCTTTTGTATGGATTCCTGTGATGATGACGCCTCAGCAGGAAGGAAACATTTTATGAAAGCTGATCATGTCCAATCCGACACTGCAGCCTCACTGAACAAATGAAATGACGACAGGTAAAATGACAGCTGTCACAAATGAAGAGCTAAAGTTAGAGT
Organism: Neodontobutis hainanensis; assembly: GCA_024349245.1. Classification (NCBI taxonomy): domain Eukaryota; kingdom Metazoa; phylum Chordata; class Actinopteri; order Gobiiformes; family Odontobutidae; genus Neodontobutis; species Neodontobutis hainanensis. The sequence continues at coordinate 1,378,167 of JALDNG010000038.1, read as the reverse complement.
AAAAACGAGAAACTGCCAGTGAAAATTATTTAGACTAGCACTGAATAACATGACTACAATTCCCAAATGAATCGGGAATCCACTGCATTTTCAAAGCCCTATATTTACCGTCAACAACAGTTTACCTCTAAACAAAAAACACAACTTTGTTTTCAAACTCAAAGTGCTTATTTTTAATTCATAATAAATGGTTCAGACACACAAAAAATATTTGAATGAAAACTCAAATTTTTTTTTTTTGTGGTTTTATGTGAATTGCAATTCCCCCCCCCCCGCAGTGGCCTCAAATGACCTACAGTATGTTCCTGTCTCTTTCAGTAATAAGCACCACTATGCCAACAGCTAATGCTCTTTTCTGGCTTTGAACCCATCCAAATCCTGACAGGCCTGCTGCGCTGAATTACACTTGCACTGAGACGGTTTTGAGGAACAAAGAAGGAAGCAGAATGAGAGCTTCTAAATAAAGTTACTATAGTGTTAGAGTACTTGAGACCAAACTAAGTGTTGAGACCAGTCTCAGAACCACTTGGTCAATTTTAATCACTGTTATTTAAACAGGATACGTAATGTGTAAAGTCAATTATTAGTATTCAATTCACAATAGCAATGTTAGTTTTCAATGACTGTTGAATAAATAATCCAAAATAATGTAGCACAGCAACCATAACAGTATAAACCTCACTGACTTATAGTTTTGGGATAAAATATGCCAGATGTACATGCCATAGATGACTTCTTTAGCTGTTTCAGTGGCAAAAACTCATGAATACTTAAGGCCTAATAAAATCCAGTTACACACTGGTTGGGTTTAACAGTGAGTAAATCAAAAATGCTACTAACTTAATATTCTTGACTAAATGTGCCATATCTTTAGGAATTTACACATTAAAATTGAGACCATAGTCAGCATTGATGTGTAGCAGAGTGGCCTTGGTCTTAATAGTTTCTGTCCCTAAAGGTCCTGGTTTTGTCTTTATCTTACTCTAAACTGGTCTTGGTCATCATTTGGTCTTGGTTCACATGGACCACTTACTGAGCAGGATTATAACGCAGAGCAAGATGGCCACCAGAGCTCCGGTTGTGAGGCCATCTGAGAAGGGCAGGACCTCAGGGCTGCACGTCTGCATGTTTCCATGGCTGTCGCAGGCGCACACTCGAATAACCAGCGTGCTGGTGCTGCTCTGAATGGGGTAGTCGTTGTCTGAGATCACAATGGGCAGAAAATAAACGCTCATCTCGCGCCGGCTGAAGCCCTCCCTCCGAGTCAGGATATTGGCCGTGTTATCTGTGTAAAGAACCAAATAAAAGACACTTGGAAGTGATGAGACAGTTCATTTAGCACAGTTCTTTAGAGGTAGTACTGGTAACTAATTAGATGACAAATAGTATTTTGTACATAAAAATAGCAGAGTTGTTTTACCTTCCCTGTCGTCGATGGTGAAGTTTGGATTGCTGGCACTTATACTAAACACAAACTTGTGTCCAACAAGAGGTTCATCTGTGTCCACTGCACTTATGGTCTGAATGAGCTGCAAGAGGAAAAAAAAATGAAATTGCTGGTCCTTCGTACATGGCTTCTTTTGTTTTATGTTGCTATTTTTGATACAAAACAGTTGCTCATTGATTCATAGATGCAACATTTTACAGTGTGTTCCTGTTTTATTCAGTAATAAGCACCACTTTGTCAACTGCTAATGTTCCTTTGGCTGTGTGCTGTGCAAGTGGCACTTTACTTGAACAAAGACACAAACAGCAGAGCCTGATAATTAACCCAATCATTAGTGGTGAAGTATTCCCCTGGTCTTAGTCTTGAGAGTATGACCAGATTATGTAGGCGTTATCTTGTTTGAATCTAGAGTGGGACTGGGAAATGGGTTAAAATACAAAATGACACATATACGTGGTGCAGTGGCTCAGTGGTAGAGCAGTTGTCTCTCAACCGGAAAGTTGGTGGTTCGATTCCTGCTCTCCCTACAGTTCATAATGTTGTGTCCTTTGGCAAGACACTTAACCCACCTAGCCTCCAGTGGTGTTCCAGCTGTAACACTGGTGAATGGAAACTTAATGTAAGTCGCTTTGGATAAAAGCGTCGGCTAAATGAAAAAATGTAATGTAAATATAAGAGCTGTAGGTGAATGTAACTTTGGCAGTTTATTTTTTCTTAGATTGTGAATGTTATTTCTGTATTATGACAAGTCTTCTTGAAAAATCAGAAGTCTGAGGTTAATTTTTGTATCTACCTTTTTATCTACCACTGCCACAAAAAAAATATAAATTGTTGGAAACTGGTTAATGCGTAGTTTGCTTGTCGTAAACTCAAGTGGTTTTGCTTAACTGATTAACATATATTTGCAATTATGTTATAATTATTCACCGGGAGGAGACCCCGGGGAAGACCTAGTTTCTCGGCTGGCCTGGGAACGCCTCAGTATCCCCCCGGAAGAGCTGGAGGAAGTGTCTGGAGGAGGGAAAGTCAGGGGGTCTCTGCTTAGACTGCTGCCCCCGCGACCCGGCCCCGTATAAGTGGTATAAGATGGATGGATAGATGGATGGATGGATTTAATGAAAAATAATGTAGCTTGTTTTGTCACCTGTCCTGCTTTGACGTTTTCACAGACAAAGGTATCATACGACATTGCAAACTCAGGTGCGTTGTCGTTTACATCCAAAACCTTGATGAACACAGGCACTCGAGTTGTCTCTCGTGGGTTATCTGAAATAAACAATAACAGTTAGTATAATGACAGGTTAATTCTAATTAATCACACCACCTGATACTTACTAATCTCAGTGGCCACCACAGAGATGTTGTGCCATTTGGACATTTCTCTGTCAAGTGCTTTGAGGGTAGTGATCGTGCCATTCACTGAATCGATGTTGAAGAGCCTTTCTAGGTCTGTGTGCCGATCGATGGAGTATCTGAAAAAGCAGAGCACATTTTTGTCTCATTATAAAAAATAACAGTCTGGGGATGCAACATGAGAGTCACGGATTGGTTACCAGTCGACACCATGGCTGAAACTGTCAAACGAACAACCTTTTACCAAACTACAAATGAAGAGGCATGTTTTCTAGCTGCTTTATGCCAACTGGCCTTGTGGATCTATTTTGAAATGAACACATTGCTTTCGGCAATCATGCAGACACTTTTTTTGCAGCTTTTACAGCCAAGTCGGAATTAAAATCAAAACCATAACGACCCATGAGAATGTGCCATTTTATAGCAACTTGTTTCAAAGTGCTATCATTCAGGGTTGTGATTGAAGATAAAGCTTCAAGCAGCAATTACACTTTAAGCAACATTAATGACTGATTCCAACAGAAACCAATGTTTACTACTGAATAAATAAAAATAAATAATCCATGTTTTCCAGTTGGCGAGAGTTAATTAATAAGTTGAACGTCATACAATGTTAAAAGAGTAGGAACTCATTAATTTTCTCTGAGAATTTATGTCCTATTACTTAAATGGGTATTTAAAAAGGAGACCCTAAGACATTATCTAGGCTTAATGATTAAAAATTTAAAATAGATGACAACAATCAGCCCACAGCAGAAGTTTGTCCAATCACAGCTCGCTTCAGGAAAAAAAAGAAGCATTCCCATTGGTTGACACCAATGACAGTATATACTATGGACACATTGTTCCCCTATTCCCCGGTATTGTCGTTATGACACGGCAATAAAATGGCAGTAACATCCGAGCTTTTCCGCTTTTGCTGCAGAGTAAAACATAAAAAAAAAAAAAACATAAACGAACATATTAATCAAATATTCACCCCCCCCCCAGAGTTGTCACATAGTAAAAACTCTAGAGACCGGAGCCATCTTTTGTACCAAGCTGTAAACATGATTTTTACACTTGTAAAGTCGCCATTGGATTTTTTTCCCATTCTTCTGCTTTTAGGGCCTGCCCTCTAGTGGACGGCGGTATATCACTGTATATTGCTGTATATCGCTGTATGGTGGCGCCCTTACTCGAGGGCCTTTAAAGGGGTTTCATAAGAGAGGCTTGATTGACATTGAAGCCAGCAACAAAATTAACCAGGAAATGGCTTACTCTGCCTTATTTAAACAACAAAACTGGCTAATAATAAATAAATAAATAAAATAAATTAATAAAATTAAAACTAATTAAACACGGATTACACTTTGAAATGCTTTGATGCACTGTTTAATGATGCAGAGATAATACACTTACTGAGATAATTACTGGATTGCTAAAGACTCCAAAGCCAAAAGTTTCAGGAGGGCGCTAAACTTTGGTTTATTGTAATATAATAGTGTTTTATTATGCAAAAATTATTATTATTAAATTTTTTTTTTTTATTTATGTATTTATAAAAGAAGCAGAAAAGGTTACTACGCTGCTGTTAGAAGTGAGTGGTGGGACTGAGACCGGTACGGCAAAATCAGGAATTGGACCTTTAAGGGAACTTGGAAAATGCTCTGAACATTTTAGCTTGTAAATACGAGCTGTTTTGTAACCCTGACCATCCATGTTTTCAAAATAATTAGCCCAGGCTAGATACCCTCTGCTCTGGATATCTAGGGTGCAGTACTAACAGATGCAGAAGAAACTTGATGTGATAAGATGCATAAAACCAATCAGTGAAACACTGCTTAAGCCTGACCCATTTTAAATTAAGCCATACACGCTCTGTAACTGAATCAAGTGAATGATGACACTAATATTAGTGTCATCATTCTTAAAAAACACACTAACCAGTAATATTTATAACCAGTTAGTGCCTATTTTGATTTTATTCGAATGTTCTGTGGTCATTTGTAAAGTTTATAGCTTCCAGAGTGGAGCATCTGTCTGTGCATGGGCTCCGTTTTCACTTTGTCTGCACTGAACCATAGCATTTAGAGCCCATGATGAATCCAAGCGCTAACTTGTGCCATAAGATACCTTTTATAGGACGAATGTTCAGAGCAGCACAGTGCATATTGTGTCTCTCGGCTGCCTGACGAATACACTTACCACTTCCTGACTTCATCACTCATAATCTCACCAAGCAAATCTATCCTTTGCTCCCCATTGTCAGCAGATGACACATGCCTCCCAGCGGCGGCTCGTTTGTCATAGTCAACTTGAATATTCCCCCGATTTAAATATGCATCACAATACGGCATGTGGCAGTGGCGTATCTCGGAGTTGGAGATGGGCAGGCACCATATGTGTGCAGCAGCTCCACTGAGCTGTGAGAATCGATCGAGCAAATTAGTCTCTTTCACTTTGACTTTGTGCAGTGCCGGAGAGGGCTTATATAATTCGGGCAAATAAATAGTGTGTGTATTCACTTCACAGGGGGACCGCCATCTTCCGCAGGGAAATCACCAGGAGGGACCCGTGAATAATATCCCTTTCCTACCCCTCTCTCTTTTCTGACACATGGCTTGGTTGATGGATTAGATTTAGCCAAGTGAGCACATTCTCATTCTTCTGCTGAAAAAAATGAGCTGATAAGAGGAGAGTTTGTATTTCCACTATGTGCTGCTTGTTACGTATTGATTTAACCTGGGTGTAATTAAAGACGGAGCTATTAAAAAAAAAAAAAAAGGAAATTACTATTTGGGTAAAGTTAGTTCTTGAGAGGTTTTGTTTTGGCAATATTTACAAGGATGCAATTTCTATTGATCCTTATCAGATTAGACAATTTCAGCAAATATGAAAGCAGAAAAGTACTTTAAATGTCTCTGTCTGCTTTTTCAGAACAGCTTGGCATTATCTTTATTTATTATCTATGTTTTGACTTTTTTTGTGTGTGAGTGAATGGGACCTTGTTTGAGTCTCCTGTATTTGAACTTTTTAGTGACATCATGTTAAATTTGACTGTACATTTCAGACTTACTTGACCGGTTTGTTCTCAGCATCAGGGTCCCGCGCCGACACAACTCCGACAAAGCTCCCGGACGCCGTGTCCTCGTGCACCTCGATAATGTAAGGGTTTCTGACAAACACCGGGGGCTCGTCCACATCCTCCACCGTCACTTTGACCGTGGCATAGTCTTTGAACTGCAGCCCGTGGATAAATCGAGCGTCTAAGTAAGTATTTCTCACCTCCACTCTGAACTCATAGTCCTTCTTAGTTTCGTAATCCAGCGCCTGCAGATGAAAGAGCATCACACTCAGAGCTGTGGACTTTTCCATAAATAAAAAAAAAAAAAAAAAAGCTGCGCCTCTAGGATTTTGATTTTGGCACTTCATTGCATTTCAATTGTCTGCCTTTATCTTGTTCATACTTTAAATTCGAACGCACAAATCCAAGCGGGGAGAGACTGATATGTTGGATCTTAGGGGAAAACTAAAAAGAGTTCTGAGCAAACCATGGATTTATATTATTCATTTCACCAGCGTAAGGGCTCTGGTTTCACACTGTGACTCCAAAATCAATGCTGTCATATGTATTGTAAGAAGAATAGATGCTATCAGGGGTCTGTTTAATCTTAAATTGTACTAGTCTCTTTTGTATTCACGTTTACTGAGAACAGACTGAGTCTAAATATAAACAGAAAAAGAATAGACAGTACCTAAAATTAATACTTTGGTTAATTTTAGACAAGCTTATTCAGGCTGATAGTTAGAAATGTCAATAAAAAGAAATCTTAGGCCACAAACATTTTTTCAAAAGATACCAAACACTGTCCACACTGACAATTTATAAAGTGTAAATGTGAACATGAAGTGTACTCAGTGTTTGCCTAAAATTATTTTATAACAGATAAGCTATAACATGAAAATCTGTAATGGTAAAGTGTCGTTCAGATAAGCGTCCATAGTTCTGTCTTCAAACCAACACCAGTCTATTAAGAAAGTGCAATTTTAGAAAAACAACTCTACATCCAACAAGATGGCTTTGTTAAACAGCATACATTGTTGATTTATCTAAATATTATTGTCACTTTCTATCAAGGTAGACATCTGGGAAACTTATTTTGACAAGCTAAACGGCTTTGTAGCAGTTTAACATCCAGACAGAGGATAGAAATATAGCCCACTGATCATTCAGAAATGGGACCTAGAGTGTGGCACAGGACAAAAACACTGGAGAGACAGTGAAAGAAAGTGTCCACAAGTGAGTACATTCAGCTTGTCTGCTTTACAAAAATCAACAAATGATACGGTCTAGACCCTTTGTTTCTTCATTCATTCCTTCTACGGCGCTGTGCATTTTGCAGATGAGTGTGCTTTTGTTTGTCTAGACAACTGTTGTTAGGTGTTTATGTGTTCCAGAGAACAACATTTTATTTTTAATTGTTATTAATTAGCATAGACACTGAGGTTGAACTTTAATTCAGAGTTTAATTATAATACAAAATGATGGAAAACAGAAAATAGTAAGCTCTTAAAGTGTACAACATCACCCTATAACCCAGTACTGCATCTGCCATTACTGCCATTTTGTTTATGTGTACCATAATGTGACTAAACATCTGGATGCTCATTCGACCACACAATGACAGGTATTTATGAATGGAAAGCCCAGTTATCCTTATGCCTCATGCGCTTTCTACCATTTTTGAAAATTCTCAAGACTAAGAGGAATAAAAGCGCTGATAAAAATACTGATCCACTGTTTATAAAGACACTAACTACAGTAGGTTAGTACATTTTATAAAGTAAATAACCAGATTTCACATAGTCCTGATCAGGTTATAGCCAAGTTTTGCAGCACTTTTGTTTTGGAGCCGTACAGTATGGATTAGATTGAATATTTCACTAATACCACATTCTTTAGCTGCTGTGCCAACACACTTACAAGCACCAAAATGGTTGAAAAAGCTGCATAAAAACACTCCAAATGATTAAGTGCTGGGTCTGTTTTTTCATTTGTGAAAATTAAAAACGTTAAATCCATTTCAAGCTTTATTTTAAAGAGTAGAATTTCTCCAACACTATAGTGTCTGTTTCCCTGTCGATGTATGAAAACATGTCACTTCTCTCGAGCAGCTTCTGATTGCCTATTCATTCTTAATTAGCGACCAGGCTGTTAGCGGTGCCTGGCTCCGAACTATGGAACACAATGCAGTCAATTAACGGAAATAAATCACAGCATAAATAACTTCAAATGAAAAGGAACAAGTAAGTACTAACAAAGTACCTTCTTAATGATAATGACCCCCTCCTGTGTGGTTTGATCAGTGATAATGTTGAAAGTGTCGTGGCCGCCCACAATGGTGTACTCCATCTCCGCGTTCCGGCCGATATCTGGGTCGTCAGCCTTGATTCGTCCAATGGCACCTCCGATTTCAGTGGACTCGACCGCCGTCACTCGAAAGGAATCTGGACAAATGCATTCAACAGTCAGTCAAAAGCAAATGTAAGATAGAGGCTTGCTCTATAAAACCTCATTTTGTAGGGTTGGTATGTATTTGTAACTGTCCTAGATGGAAATGAATAACTATTCATTACTATGACTGGCTGCCATCCACGTTGATGATATACTACAATACATACAGTACATGAATATAAACTTTTTTTTTTATGTTCTACTGGCTATAAGGATTAATGATCAGCAAACTGAAAATGCTGGAGACGTTCTCAATTTTAGCTTTATTTCAGAATCATCTAAAACAAAGTTTGATGTTTATTGAACCACATAATGTTTTAAAATTATAAAACATTGAAAGAAGTGTTTCTTACGGTTTGCAAAGCGCGGGGGGCTGTCGTTGACGTCGGTGAGTGTGATGCTGACTGTTGTGGTCCCAGAGAGCCCACCCATCTGCCCAGCCATGTCTTTGGCTTGGATCACGACCTGGTAGTTTTCCTTGACCTCTCGGTCCATCCCGGGAAGAGCCGTCTTAATGGTGCCTGGAAGTAGAACATTATATTCACTGCTGTTGCCAAATTGAACACAAATTGCACATTGGGAAATGCATTTGCTGTCCTATTGAATGTTTAATTTGTATGAGATCAATGGCACTTATTCATTCAGCACGTCTTGTTTGGTTGGTAAAAAGCCTTGGTGATTATATTGATCATCTCATTCAGGGCTTGGAACGAATGCAAACAAGCAACTTTAACAAAAATAAATAATGCGAATGTCCTGGATCTTCTAAACCTAATAATGTAGGAGGCAAAATGAAATTTGACTTGAACAACTTTTGCTTTGGTAAAACACAATGTTACAGTCTTTGAAATAATATAAATTTGCCATCAACTGACCTGCTTCAAAGATGTCTATAGTGATTTATTAGTTTGTTTAGGCTGGCTAATGAGCACCTTGGCTTTATGTTGCAGAGTCAGAGACACATATCCAATAAAACTGAACATGTAAAGTGCATCCCTACATAGGCTTGACCCCTCTGTGTTCCAGGCTTCTAAAAGTAAAGTTATAAAGTAAAGTTGTTCACGCACAAAGATCAATATGCATATAATGTAGAGTGTTTCATTGGCCAAATATGAGTTATAAAGGTGTATGCTTTAAGTTGTATAGCCTTCTTTGGTTAAGTTGTAAGCTCCGTTCAAAAAAATTATTTATATAATTCTCATTTTTCATAGTAGACTAAATTAGTGATCACTTTTAGACACTACACAGATATTGATATGCTAATGTCACACAACAGAAAATATTCATATTAATATGATGTATCAATATACATACACATAAATGATAAGCATATTTTGCAAGTCTTCACATTAATGAATAAAACTGACTTATTGTAACGTTTCCTTTCCTTTTCATAATACATTTTAGACAAATATTAATTATATTATATATCTCTTTTGTAGAACAATTATTTAAATGGGCAGGATCTGGGATTGTATAATGTCATCAATTATTTTAACTTTAATTATTTTAACTGTAATGCTAGTTTTGACAGTTTTCTTATGCATTTTAAGGAAACTGAAGATACCTTATACTTCAAGCATAAATGTAGTCTTATTAATTAATAATGTGTCCCTTAAAAAAAACTTGAAATGCAATTTTGAAGATGTATAGTGACACAACTGCACCAACTGCAAAGGAAATACTGTTTATAGTCACAATGTTTAAAAAGTAAGTGCACTTCAATCCAATCAAGTTCTGTACCACATGACTGAGAGCAGGTGCCATATTTCATCCTTGTTTAGTTTCTGTTAACACCCAACTAAACCGTGTGTGATATCAGTTTACAGCATGTGTCTCCCGTGCGTCTTACCGTTCTCTGAATCCACTGAGAAATAAGGTTGTCCCTGTAGGATGCTGTACACGAGCTTGGCACTGTTCCCATATGTTTGATCATCAGCATCAGTGGCAGTTATAGTGACAACAGATGTACCTGCCAAGAAAAAAAAAATATATAAAAAATAACAGGCAAAGTCAATTTAAATGCTCAAACACTGTAACCGCACACTTTGAATCAAGACAAGGTTAGTTGACTCAACATATTTGCATTTGCCTTCTGTCTTTAGTGAACATACGGTGCATCGTCACAAGTCCTTAGATGGAGTTCAATAGTAATAATGCTGCTTTGGTTTGAAATTGTCTAATTGGAGAACTTTCAATTTGAGAAAGCCAAATAAGAGAACAAAGTGAAAAGAGCAACTATATTCATGTCATGTTGTCATTTCCACATATAATGATTCTTTCTAAGAAAAAAAAATTGTAAAGTGAGCAAAATACCAATTTTCTGCATAGTAAAACAATATTTTTCAGATGGCATAAACAGACGTATTAATCGAAAATTTACCCTCCCCCAGAGTTGTCATGTAGTAAAAACTCAGCTCTAGAGCCGGAGCCATATTTTGTACCAGGCTGTAAACATGATTTTCACACTTGTAAAGTCGCCATTAAATTTCTTTATATTTTCCTTATATTTCCGCTTTTGGAGCCTGCCCTCTGGTGGACGGCAGTATATCGCTGTATATTGCTGTATGGAGGCACCCTTAATCAAGCACCTTTTAAGGGTTCCATGAGAAAGGCTTGGTACAGTCTTATAGTTTAGAGACATCACACCATAAAAAAGCCTGTTCTGCCCTTAAAAAAGCTTTAGATTAGAAATGTTTAAATGTTTGTAAAAACTTGGTTCATAATTCATCATCATATTTCATAATTCATTTGATCCACTTCATGGTAAAAATGGTAATCAGCTAAAATCATCTTATATGCAGAGAGTCTTAGTTTACCTGTGCTTTATTGTGAAGGTTTAGTTAGTCACTGCAATGCTTTATGGGTAAGTTAGAAGAAGTTCATGAGAAAAACGTGTTGTCAACTACTCACGTGCAACCTGCCCAAGTAATAAACACATTAAACATTAAACACATTATCACAGTAAACACATTATCAGATTAATGGCGCTTTTCATGCATATACGTGACCTCATTAGCATAACAAAATATTGCTAAAGTATTAATGATCAATATACTTGTGAACGTAACACTCTAGTCATGTACAATGTACGGTGTTGGTGCCTTCTATTAAGAGCTAATGGTTATTTGTTTCTATTTTCCTGTTCCTGTATTTCAGTTTCACTCATAATTTTTAGCCCGTCTTGGGAAGACCGGCAATAAAGGAGCAAGGAGTTTGGCTTTCTGTTTATCTACGATTACAATACTGGGTGTATAATACACATAGCGGGAAAAGTACCCCTATATTTAACATTTTTGCTTGATATGACTTGCTATTTTCTGTAAGAATTCTACAAACACTCTGGATGAAGTTCTGTAGACGTAGCACTTTAGTAATCCTCTTGTCAGCTTGCTTTGAGTAAATTCTGTGTGACAATGCCCCGTCTAAACTGGTTTGTCATTGTGGCTCTCCTCATGCCATGGCCGCCAAGATTTTTGATCATAAATAATGAACATGTTGGATATTTACAAATTGTTTGGATGAGTTGTAAATCCCCACACCAACTAAAAAAATTCTTACGAGATATTTCATTTCTGAATAAAATTGGGGCTGTCTAAAGTGGATAACGCGGACTTACATTGGCTTTGTTGAATGTTTTGTATTCATATATGTTGCTGTATATTTTTGTTTTAACCATCCTTTTTGGCTGAAATTGCAGACATGTGATGTCATTACATGCAACTGTAGAAAATCTTATAGCTATTATAATCTCATCCGTCAGGGTAACCAGCCGGGGGGAAAAGAGAAGCATAGTGTTATTGCTTCAGAGAAAGACCAGGTTTAGAACAAGGCTTAAGCTAGACCTTAGATGGCCCTATTTTTGGAGCCTGTGCCTTGTGATTCTGTTACATTTATTGTCACTGTGCATATTTTAAAATGGCACCATGCTGCTTCCTTTGATGTCTCATACATATGGTTATTGTTGATTAAATGAGCTACAATATGTCTCTCAGAAACAGAAGTGTAGCGGTCTTCCGGCCATATGAACCATGGAATATTATTGGTTTACACCAAAGAATGATTGAACCAAGTTATTTTATAGCCACTTTACAGGACTTAATGTGACCCCAGACTGAAATTTGGAAAGTTGTTGCTGAAGAGCCATTGAGGTCATTTACTTGAAAAAAATGCCATTTAGACTTGTTTTCTGGGCTTGCCAAGTGATGAAATCATTATTGGTGGAGGGTAAAAGCATCTTTGAGTTTAGTCATTCTTAAACCAGATACAGTATGTTTGCCTTTGTATGAAGTTTGTAATTAGGTTTAATTCAACTTTTTCGGATGGAAATATGTCAAAAGGTCTCATTCACCTGCAGATAGGTGAGGAAAAAAAAGAGTTCCACTGATAATGATGCTATATGACTGATTTATTAAGCACTTTTTAAGGTTAACAAAGCGCTTTATTCATATTTGTCCATTATTTATTCACTCCACAGTCACACACTGGTGGTGGAGACGCGGCAGCCATTTTGCACCTTCAGACTCTCCGACCATCACCAAACATTCACACACCAGTGCCACAGATACAGGAGGCAAGGTGGGTTTGTGTCTTTCCCAAGGACACAACAACATAATGAACTGGAGAGAATGGAAATCCAACCTCCAACCTTCCCGTTAAAAGACAATCACTGTACTACTGAGCCACTAACCTTTTTTTTAAAATACATTCACCAATTTTAAACCATCCACATCCATCTCCGGCCATTGTACTGTAAATTTGATCTGTCTTCCTGACCTCTTTCAGAGGTTGAGGAGCTGTAAGAGAAGATAATGTAGTACAAAGGGGCCTCTGAATTGTGGTCCTGCTGATGAACAGTGTATTTAGGAGCATGTAACATTAACCTCTAACAGTAACAAAACACTTTTGCTTTTCCTGCTGGGGGTTTCTTGTTATTAAAGTCGAAATTGGAAATAAATAACAGCCTCCTCTCAAAGAGTCACCTAGATGACAGAGCAGCAGTGGGACAGAGCTTATGAGTCCTGGCCTTGGAGGCTGAATGAAGAAGAGCTGGCAGCTAACTTTTCTTGGTTCATGGCAAAGTGTGTAATGAAAACTAGCCTCTTGGTTTTAATAAAGCAAAATAGACTGAAAGAACCACGGCTAATCCAGGGCTACACAATGCCCAGACAACACTGAACTACTAAAGCAATACTAAACTAGGGCTAAAACAGAGCTAACCCCCTAAGACCTAGAACAAGATTAGATAAGGACTAAACCAGGCCTAGACCAGGGCTCAACCAAGACAGAACCAGGACAAGACTAAGAATAGCTCAGGACTAAACCAGGACTAAACCAGGATGGTGACCATGGACTCTAAAGCTCATAAACAGGTTTAGTTAAATCAACAACATAAGAATTAACAACAACTAAGCATTAAAACAATCTAAACTAGGACTAAACCAAAACTAATGCACACTAATAAAACTAAAGCACCTACAACTATTCATTGATCAAACACCAGCCTTAAACCAGATGTAAACCTGGTCTAATCCTGGGACTAATGCAGCACCAAATCCATGACAAAATCTAGAACTGTCCAGGTATTTTTGAATGTGATTTTTGTTGATAGCCCCGAAACCATGTTTGTCTGTTTGGTCATTTCTGACCCAACACAGTGGACACATATACACCTAACACTTTTAGTTCTCAACAGCAGATCCAAACAGGTGGCAAGATGTCCAAAAAAACTGTTTTTTATGGTAATTAATAATTAATATTCCAAATTTTAAAGACAAAGAAGCTCCATTCTCTTGACTGACAGCCTTATTTGGAAAAATGAGGAAAACTAAGCAAGTGTCATCTTTTTTTGGAGCAGGAGTTTAAAAGCAATTTGAGAGAGGTTTGGCTCTAAATATTTTGACTGGCTCGTGCTGTATTGTTGGAGGCTTGTCGCTGATTACTTGAATTTTAATTAATAGCTTTTGAGACTGTATAAATTTATGCATTCTTATTTCATGTAAATTTCTAGGACAATGTTAATTATGCCGCTGCCAGTCAGGATGCTGTTAAAGAAACAACTGAGGAGAAAAACCTTGTAAATAAAATTCACCCCAATGTCAAGCAGCTATCAGATTCCCCTTGCAATCAATATTTCTTTAACCTTAAAACAAGCCTTGGTTTGTGTCATTGAAGCTGCTCTTATAAGTCCCGCATTATCCATCTAGCATTTTGATAACATTACAAATACTGTCCTTGGCATTCAGGAGACCTCTGCGGTGTCCTGTTTGGGTCCGACTGTCTCCGTGCATACAAATGAACCCTTGAACATCTGTCCCACTTAGTCCCTCCACTGATGGCATAAAAGGGAGCTGCTGACTTTTCATGGCTGGCTGCCTTGATTAACCAGTTTGTTCAGGCGGAGTGTATAAAGCCATTTATTGGGGGCAAAGAAGATGCAGGACTCGCCACAGTCCACACATGTGAGAAACCAAAAACATATTATCACAGGGAAAATACTCACTCCTAACTCCTTTTTTCTTACTCCATTTTGAATCTTACTAGGAGTGCAAAACAGGAATTGTTTGAGTTTGTACCAAGGTCAAGTTTATCTTCACATTAAAGGTTCATTCAAAAAAATGTGTCTAGTTCTGGCTTTTTTTTTAACCTCAAAGGCAATAAATGCTAATCCTAAAAATAAGTTAAATAGCTTACAATGATATATTTTTTTAACTAGTCTCTTAGGATAAAATATTATTCATCCACCGAGGTTTAGTTAGGATTAAATCTGGATTTAGCCATAGTTTAGGCCACATGGGTTTAATTCTGGTATGTTCCTGTTAAAGGGCTGGTCTAGTCCAGCTTTAGACCTGTGTTTAGTCTTGATTAGAGTCTTAGTTTAGCCAATTATTTATTCCTACTTAAAGTACAGGCCTATATCTTGGTTTATTCTTAGTTTGGTTATGGTTTAGTTCTGGTTCAATCCAGATTTTTTTGTCCAGGGCAAGTCCTGACACTAACCAATAAACATCCTAAAATAATTATTACATTAACAGGTTGGAAGTGTTTTTTATAAATTTGGAACAGAACCCACCCTGATGTTCCTGATCAACACAGCCTGTGTTGTTATTGTGGTGTAATTTTATCGGATTAATTCAAGTACAAAATTATTAAGGACCTAAATAATTGATATGGATACATTTTCAGTGGATTTAAAGGAACTCAATGGCTGCACTATGTCATTAAAGACATGGGTACAAACTTGTTTTTTTTTTTTTGCCTCTCATTCATTCATCCATTTAATCCCTGGAGAATCTTTGGTTAATCACAGGTCATACATCCCATTGATATTAAAATAGAGTCAGTATTAAAAAATGATTAGGACTGAAGTGGTATCAAGATGAGAATACCAAGTCCACAGACCCTGCAAAGAAATGTCTGTGAGAAACCTACTAAGAGTCTAATATAAATTCTGAATGTGCCACACAGGCAATTGGCTTTGATTTAGCCCTGATTACCCGGCATGTTTTAATTCATAGCTGTATAATTGGGGATTGATTTCAAGCTGGATGCATTGTATTCATAAGCTTTGTTTATATTGGGGCCAATTGGTTTATTTATATTACTTGAATGGGATAAAGTGGAGTGCAATGAAGCAAGTCTTTAATTGGAAAGACTGTGACAATCTAAACGTTCAATTTGACTACAGCTTATTAAAAATGGCAAATGGCCTTGCATGTTGTGAATGCCCAATGAGCCTGACCAAACAAATAACTGCAAAAGAATAACGCTTAGTACAGCAACAACATGGAGAACGTGGGAGGATTGCAACATTGCATTTTGCAAGCTTGGCTCTTACAATATTACTAAAATACCACTGCCCTTATTCTTGCATCAATGTAAGATAATTTTATGTAACTAATGAGACATTTTACAGAGGTGAGATTCCAGTGATGACGATAAATGAAAAGAGCTGTATTCAACCTATAATTTAGTTGATTAATGATCTGCATACATAGAATACAAATGGTTTGGGCTCTTTTAATTCTAGTTAAAGTGCAACATATTGGGATTCTTTGCTGGCAGATTCATAGGCCATAACTTTTAAAATAGAATACATTGCAGATCCATAATTTCCATAATCTTAACACTTCACACACATAAGGTTTTGCTTGTATGGGGAAAATCCTTCCAGAACCAAATGGGAGTTTGTCAGTGCAGTACCACAAGTGGTCAGGAGGAAATTGGTGAAATATAAGGTCGCAGTACTGCTCCCTGTTCTTTTAATAAAGCTCTGTTAGGGCTACATTATGCATGCAGCTTTTTTCACAAGTGATATAGGCTATTATACATTGACTTAATGTTAAAATAGCTGTAGTTGTTATATGTCCATACAAGTCTCTATTTTAAAGAAAGACTTTTGAAAGAGCAAAGGAATTTGTTGTATGTCCCACAACTAGACAATTAACACTTGCTTTTGTGCATTAAAGACCAACTGCAGTGCTTCTTACTGTCATTTTTACAAAACTAAACTGGATAAAATTGTGTCCATGAATCACTCTTCCAAGCTTTTATCAAGCTGACCATCACTTACCCACTTCAGACATCTCTGGGACACTTGCAAAGTACACATCCTTTGGGAACCTCGGTGCATTGTCGTTAATATCATGAATTTTAATGTTGAATTCAGTGTCTGGCTCAAGTTCTGCGTTGGTGGTCCTGTCCAAAACTTTGGCAACCAGTGTATACATGGCTTTCTCCTCTCGGTCCAGCCTTTTAGTGGCGTGGATGTCCCCTGACTTTTCATCAATCAGAAACAAAGTCCCTGCTCCGTCTCCAGTCAGGACGTACTTCACCGTACCGTCACCTTTGTCCATATTAGAGTGAAGCTGGAAAGGAAATAGACAAAAATTATTATGGATGTCCACAGCCAGTCCAGACCAAAACTAGTTTATTGTAAGGTCAGTCACACATTGGTCAACCTCTTCCTTACAACTTTACAATGGATACTGCTCACAGTCTGTGGCCCATAAATAAACACACAATAACAGAACAGTCATTTCTGATTCATTTAAATCCCCAACAGTCAGCTGTTTATTTTCCTTGTTGTCTTTTCTGCTGTTTATGCATTTGATGTTAGTCAATGTGAAGTTTGCAAATGGGGTTTTCCTATTTTTATTGAATCAGTACTTGCAATTGAATACTTGTCAATACCAAGTACCACTAAGACTTTCATAATTTTAAGTCAACTCTCTGTCCACACAAACATGCCTCTGCTGTTTTTTTGATATTTCAAACAACCAACATGATGAGTGTTTGCATCAGCATTAAAGAGGAACACACCTCACACATCAGTCATAATGTTATTATAAATATATTGTATTTACAACATAAAGAAGATACTATTTTAACTTTCTGCAGCAAACATTTCAGTCGAAGCCATGACTTAAAAGAGAAAAACGCGACTTGAGAGCACAGATGTTTGCATTATGGATTCCTTGCTGGTTTGTTTTGGCACCAAACACTGCTAAATGTAATCCCTATGGACACAATTTATCTGCAACTGCTGTGAAAACTGCTATAAATACATTCAAGCGCACTTCATCAGATTAAACACAATCCGTTTTATTAGTCTGGAGTAAATTAGTTTCACATTCGTCTCCCTGATTGTGCTTTTAAAAAAATGACTGGACGTAACCTACAGCAACAGTCGCTAAAATTAGTCACCTTTGACCTATCCATCACCTCGAAGAAGCTCTGAGGATCACGGTGGAGTACTGGCGGCGCACTCTGACAGACACTTGATTCAAGCTCATTACAGCGGTGGATGTGGCTCTAGATATATTTAGAGCATTAACTCATGGACTCACATTTTTAAATGACAAGTAGTTAGGGACACTGAAAGTACGTCAGTATGGTATTAATATTAATGTCTGCACGCTCTGAGGAAACTAATTATTTTTCCCCGCACTTGGATGTCAACAGTAAAACTTTGGATGAAAATCAGAAATGCACTGCCAGAACTGTTCTCGGGTTGAATTAAAAAAACGAGGACGGGAGTGAAAACAAGATGCTGTCAAGTTCAAATGAACAATACGCACACTGTCGTTGGCATATACTCAAGCAGATGAACTCCATTATCCAGAGTCTATTAAAAAAGACTATCACTTAGCTTGAATTTTCATATATATTTGTATTCTGGGACTGCATAGCCATTGTTCAAGGCTGTAGAGTGAGGTTATACAGCATGAGGCGTTGTAGATGTGAAGGCTGCTGCAGCTATTGACGGTGAATGACAGTCCAATAATAGCAGGAAAGGCTGTGTTTGTTAGAATTTGATGCATTCAAATGGGCTTTTATATCTGTGCTATCCACAATTTTCACAGGAAATAAATGCCCTTATAGTATCACAATTGTCTTTGTCTGCTGCTTTGAAATGCATTGACTTTTCTAGTGGTTGCAGACATAAGGACATGCTCTGTAACTCCACTGACATGGGAAGAGCAGAATCAGATGGGTTTTAAGGGATTTTAGTTGAATATGAACCCGCAGTATAACCAGATTTAAAAGTGTTTTAATTCAACTCTATTTAGTTTTAATCGCTAAAACTTGATATTTTAACTGGACTACAACCTAATTAGAATAGTTTGTGTTATTCACCTTGGACTTTTACCCTTTTAAACTGGCTTTAATGTAAGTAGCTGTAGAACATCAATCCATCACCATCAAAAACCAAGCCTATTTCAGACCATGCCACTGCACCAGAAATAAATTAATTTGAATATTATTATTTTATCACCATTTCTCACTATTAGTCGTTAATCCATTAAAAAAAGAACCTGAGAAAAACAACAAATGACAAACCATCAAAGCAGTGAGTGCCGAGCTGCCTGCTGCATAATGGAGTTTTTACTGTGTTTGGAGAACCTTGTGGCATGTATTTACATATTTCGCCTTAGTGTACAACTGAGCAAGACCTTACCTCATGCACTTTTGCTAATTACCCAAAGTCTACACTGCATTAGCTTTTCCCATCATGTGGGTAAACTTCTCCTCCCTGTAGCCATGTATAGATTTCTTACTCAGTGAAAGTGCAAATAAGGAGCCAGATCTGCACAAGTAAGCAGGTTTTACTGGGTTATTAAGAGATAGCAGCCATCTAAAAGTAAAATTATTCTCATAACAGAATGAGCCAGGTGCAGTTTTATATTTTAACTCTGCAGGAAAGCACAATAGAAACTGTACATATAATTTTTTCATGCAACAGTCATGGTCTATATTGAAATATCTATATGAAGTAAACATGATCTGGGAAGAGTATGAGTCCAGAGCATGTGGTGAGTAGGTACAGTATTGTACATTATAAATGGCCTGCGTTTGGATAGCACTACTCTACTACACTTTGTACAGTACAGTCAGTATAATAGATTACACATACAGTACTCTTTTTAACAACAATGGCACATTCACTGAAAGAAAATGAAGTTTTCTTCAGGATTCTGCCCAAGATCACTTAAGGAGGAGCAGAGTTCAAACCACACCAAGCACAAAAAAAAAGAAAAAGGTAGAAAACAAAAGAGGGTATAGGACTAGACAATCTTCAAAAGCCTATAAGATTGTCCCAAATAATAAGTACTCATACCACAGGCCGCTGTAACTGAACAGATCATTAAATTTATCTTTTTTTTCCAATTTTTTTTAATACATTATTGCCTGAAATGTTGTTAAAGTAAAAATAACATTAGTGCAAAATGAATACATTAAAAGTGCAGTGTCACAGAGCTGGGCTGTAGTAGCAGTATTTGATGTATGTACGTGACTCACAGGTTTTTGTCTCTGTATTTATAGCTCTTCAGTATAGTTTTATTGTTTATTTGTTTCTTTAAAATTAGAATATTAGTTTTATTTATTTCACCTGGATGAACAGCAATCTTTTTTTGCGCAGCATTCCTTTTAGTACTACTTTTTTTTTTCTTTCATGCAATATCACATTTTTTCTTATACAAAATGCAAATACTGCATAGTGGCAATAAGACTTATTTCTTTTCTATGTAATTGATTGTTTATTTACATTTTGACATGATTTGCATTACATAGATTAGGAGCCACTAGGAATAAAAAGACAGCAAATACGGGAGGATGCCACTGAGCAGCCCTACAGTAGATTAGCAGCTGTCATAACTCAAAGATACAAGGGACTTGGTTTAAAGCCAGCTTTAACCCATAATGCAAAAAGACAAAGGATAATTTGTGGATGGATAATTAATCAAACTCTTAACATGAGACATCAACTTTTTGTGTGACTAAAAGTAGCAACAGCTACATTGATGTGTATAAGTGTTTTTATATTGAAAATCTCTTTTTATATATCCACATTGGATTATCGTTATTTATTGTAAAGGTGCAAAACTGGTAGATTGCTGTCCTGTTTTGATATTGCACATGTTAAAGTGAATATATCATTATCACAATGACTTATTTAACTGCAATAATGGTATTGTAGTCATGCATAGTCATTGCATTTCAAAAGAATTAGAAAATTAGCCTCAGGAAGTGTGACTAGAAGATTAATTGTGCCTGTCAGGTAGTCATCAACATTCAAACCAAGGTAATGTTTTTTTTTTTCTAATATTGTTCAGCCCTCAGTTCCCTTCTTGACATAGCTTAAATTCTCACATCGTTAAGATTTTGTGAAAAACCTTAAATTGCATTTGTACCTCCGCCCTGTAGGGAATCTATTATCTACCAAAATTCCTCCTGACTTGAAAAAAAAAAACCTACAAAAGTCACCAGCGCCTGTAACAAATAGAGGAAGTGCAGTACATGCAGAAACACTAGCACTGATACGCTTGACAAAGTGTGGCACAAAGTGTTCACAGCCTTAACCAAATCAAATGTTAGCAGTGGGGCGCTCTATTTGCAAAGCCTTAGTGGCTTTCCTTCCAAGGCCTTGCAGCACAAACACATCCTTTTCAAGGCCTTACAACAGAAGCACAGAAGAGTGCCTTGATGAGTTAAATCGCCTTGCACAAACACTGAGGAATTGTCAGTAAAGCAGCAAAATCATTGGCAATTCTTGTCAGGTCTCTGGTAAGCATTGCTCGCTGCTGCAAAGAGGAGATAGCAAAATAGAGTGCCGAACGGATACAGAATAATTACTCTTCCCCCCTCACTGCCTGGGTCTCTTAAGCCATGGGCAGGAATCCTTCACCAGCGGATTGCTGTGCTACAACGCATGTTACCCAGGTTAAAGTTACACAACAGCTTTAATATGCTTTGTATCGTTGGAGCCCTTACATGCTCAGCGAAATGTAGAAAGAAATTATAGAGGAAAGCTTTGATAAATGTTGAGTGTACTACCTGCCACAACATTATGAAAACACACCCTTTTGTTAAATTTTCTAATTTAGGCAATTACCATTACACAATTTTAATAGGATTCTGGCCTTTTCAAACGCTCAAAGTATTGCTCAGCATTGCAAGTGTTTGCACTTTGCAGCCCTGCTTCAGAAGTAGGGCACCGCAGCTGCACACAGTCTTCACGCTGCATAATGGCTCTGTGCATGTAACTTAAGACAGATGAGAGTTTGATGCTTAATACATGAACAGTCACTGCATAGAATGGTGCGCTGAAAAAAAAAATACTGTTTTAAGGCTTAAAATGCTCATAAATTTACATAAAGTATGGGTTGGTAAATTTACTAGTGTGAATGAGAAGCCTGCTGTTGATAAATGGCTTCTGTTCATTCGATTGGCCTTTAGCTGAAAATGTTTTAGTGCATTAATTCAAATGTTCTTCTTTTCTCTTAAATTATTCAAATTAATAATATCAACAATTTGGATTAATTACAGGACTGTTTTTA
The DNA here is from genome assembly GCA_024349245.1 of Neodontobutis hainanensis. Lineage (NCBI taxonomy): Eukaryota > Metazoa > Chordata > Actinopteri > Gobiiformes > Odontobutidae > Neodontobutis > Neodontobutis hainanensis. Next base: position 1,356,029 of record JALDNG010000038.1, on the reverse strand, counting down.
ATTAAATTACATTTTGTATCTGATATTATAATCTTTATATCCTGATTATTATTCAGGGAGTTCCACAGGGTTCAGTGCTCAGACTCATTGGATTATTTGTGCTTCCTTAGTGTAAAACATGCCATTGTTATATACATTAGTTTATTTTTTTTCCATATAGCCTGCTGATACTGAGCATATATTTGTAATAGAATCTGCATGTATGATTGTCCTTGGAACTTTGCGACTTTTCTTTGTTTTCTAGATTAAAAATTCAGACTTTTTCTGTCAAGGCTAGTCACAAGAAAGACACACAGTTTGCTTCATTTCCATATGGAGTATCTTGGACCCTTTTTTTTTTTGTAGGGAGCTTCACTGTGTGGATCCCCATTAGGACAGATCTGACTAAAGAAAAGAACTGTCAACATTTAGAGTCAGCATGAATGGAGTGTATGGGTCCTGACATTGTGGGCTGACCCTAATCTGTTGTTTTAAAACCAGGGTAATTGGCATTACACAACTAGACACAAGCCACAAGAAACAACAGGTACCTCCTTAGTTTGTCTTCCTATTTCAAAAACCGTGAGTCTCTACTATTAAAGACTGACAAAATACATCTTTAAACTTTCAAATGATAGTATTGACTAACCTTGTAACAAATATGCTTTCTTCTGCTTCTACAGTTAATATCTAACCTATTATCCTTACAGTAAGCTTCATGCGTAGCTTTATGTATCAGACACTTTTTTTTTTTTTAAACCTTGCCAGCCACTTGAGCATGACATGTTCTTTTCAACGTCACTGTAGCTGCACAAGTATGTGACTGTTCTTTCTTTACATCCGTTTGATTGCCGTAATCAAGAAATCATCTTCAAGTGGCAGTAAGCGGGCATGTGTGGGCTGATTGGAGAGCTTTGAATGGGAAATAAACAAGGTCTCCCACAATGCACTGCAAAGGCTGTTTATGAATTTTCTTTATAGGAATTAGACCATCAGAGCTTTCATGGCTTTGAGATGGACCATAAAAGTGCTTTTGATTCAATCACAATTTCTATCTCAACATATCAAGCATTTTTATTTGTCTTTTTTTTTTTTCATCTGCATTTTGTTGCTCATTTGCTTGTTCATCATGCATTAATATATCTCCATATATCTGAGTTGCAGTCTCGGAAATTAGTAATTACTTGGCACCATAACTTTGTGGCTGCCCCTTCAGTAATTTATTACAACCGCATGTTTTCCTGACAATTTAATGGTAAACGATATTAGACACAGGAAGAGTGGGGAACTGTTGAATGTAATTGCTGACATGCCACAAAATTTGGACCCAGAAAATATCAACATGTCATGAAGTAAGTGATATATAACAGTATATCCCTTTTAAAGTAATGCTTGAAAATTCAAACAGCAGGATGGTAGAGGTCTGGGTATTAGAAAGTATTTCTGCAAAATAATGGAAAACAAATGACAATAATGCTACAACAGATCGCTTTTTATCAACAACTGCAGTTTCATATTTTGTGGAGGACAGTCTTTCAGTCAGATCAGTCTTTAAAAGTGGGCACTGCTGATGGCGTATGTTTGACATTTCAGTCATTCATTCATTCATTCATTTATTTTCTACTCCTTTGTGGAATAAGACTGGAACTCTTCGGGTATGATGAGGAGAATACCCTTGACAATTGCCAGTTGAAATGCTGGGCTAACATCTGATGAGAATAAAAAAAAAAAAACACCTTTCCCACCTGCACTATTCTTCTGACTTTCTCAACTTTTCAGGAGGGCCTGCATGTGTGACCACAAGCCACTCAAATTTCTCACCCGGAGATTAACTTATCCTCGGGCTGTGGAGACCTGAGTAGGTGTGCTGACTTACTCTGCTTTCAACTCTGTAGTTATATTGTGCATTAGTTAAGTGTCTATTAGTGCTGTAACTGCCATCACTGGAAAAGAGTTGGGTGCAGTGTCCACTTGCTTCATGCTCTCTGGACATTTTACAGTTATTCACCTACACAACATTATCTGTGTAAGGTGGAAGAAGGTTGGAGTAAACAAAGAGAAGCCACTTGCAGACAGACTGTTTAATTATACTCAAGAATAGAGCCCATCATAATCTTGTTGTGAGGTAGCAACTCGACAACATCATAACAAAACAGCAAATATGATTTTGTTTATGAATAGAAAGTATTGTATAGTTTGTCCTAATCTTTTCATGTATTAGACCTTGACATTTCTAAAGCTAAAGCTAGAAACTCAATCTTTACTAAATACTTTTATTTTAGTACAGATTTTACCTACTTGGCACTCTTTATCATGGACTTGGCTGTATCTTTTGGTTTGGCAACTCTTTTGTTGTATATTGTCTGTCCAGGTGTGAGTTTTTATATAGTCGCTATGATGAGCACCTACAACGCTATCACCTAACATGCCAGTACATTCAAGTATTACAGTTACATGTTTAATAGTAAATAACATTGGGACACATAAATATTGAAAAACTTGTGGCTATAATTGCAGCATGTCGCAGAATCTGGTGCCAGGAAGTGTCAAGAAGAATAGAACATCAATAGTAAGTGGCATATCAATGGATGGCCCCATTTACAGTTAGCTCTTGTTTCATCACTTCATCAGTCACAACAAGATGACTTTTATTGGCCTCTGAGATTGAAATGTTTGCTTCTTTTATCCATTTATATTTGCCGTTTCTTTAAAAAAAATTCAGATGATGCTTTTTTGTGCAAAGGAACTTGTCATGCACCCCCCGCTTCTCAACCTTCACAACACTCTTGTTTACTCCAGAGAATGAGGTGGGTGATGAAAGCCTGCTTCCTCTGAGAAAATTGGCTGTCGACAGTCACCTCATTTCCCTCCCAGGAGTTGATAAGTGTAGCGTTCGCCATCGCACCTGTCTGTACAGTGACAGGACAGTTGACATGACAGGACCCGCTCTGATCTGAGGGAGCAGGGAGGAGCTTCGTTCCCAAAACTCAGCAGAAAGCGTTGTCTAAGTGCAGTAAGATGAGACTTTTTTATTTTTATATTTTTAAGTTGTATACCTTGCTTTTGGGATTCACATCTAGAGCTGTGGCAGACAAAGATTTTCAAAGGTGTTTCGAGAACCAAAACCTGACGGTACATGCAAAGCCATTCTCTTATAGTCCAGACTGTAAACTCTGAAATCCCATGACTAAACATGATTGAATGTACGTGCAGGGACTACAACACTACACACTGTAAAGGGTTTTGTATAGTAAGCTAAACATTATCTAGCTAACTGACTCTAAACTGTAAAATGTACTAACTGTAACTGTAAATCCTATTTATAGGTTTCAAATATGGATTATTGGTATTCCAATGTAAGTGTGACCCAGGTGACCTAAAGCTAAGTCCCACCCTCTTTGTTTACTTGGCCACATCCAATTATCTACTCATGTAATGACAGTATAGCAGTCAGGTGTGTCAATATGTGTTATACATTTAAGTGGACCAAATAGTCTTATTTTACACAGTAGTCTTCAAAGGGTCTAATGCAGTATCGTTTGTCTCAGTCTCTCTCTCGAGCTTTCATAACGCCAGTATCGACTGAGTTAGGCTGCTCTCTGTTGACCCTCAGTCAATTTGTTCTGGAACTGAATCAGGCATATCTTAAACTCATATTGCACTGTTAGTGTGTTTTTTGACCAAGAACACCACCCTGGGTATACTTAATAATGTATATATATATATATATATATATATATATATATATATATATATATATATATATATATATACATATGGTATGTTTAAATATGACCCAAATGGTTTCAATGTTTTTGTGTGTCATCAAACTGTACATTAATCAAGGTCACAATAGACCTAAACACAACCCTACAGCTGTAATAGCTCTTGGGGCATATTTACATATAATACAACAAAAAGTAAAGTCTGAAATCTTCTGGGAAAGCTGTTTGTGCCTGACTTTATCTGATCACTGCACTTCACTGCAGAGCCGCTGTGGCAGCTCATTTCTCTTCGTCCAATTACATCCAGCACATCACGAACAAGCTTAAACCTCCTCTAATTAGTCACCAGACAATGCACCCAGACGCTTACCTTTCCGACGTATTGATGGTCATTCCCTGTGTATTCCTCCAGCAGAAAGAATTGATTCCACATCCATCCACGTTTGGAGCGGTGCAGAATCTTCTCATCGCTTTCTGAAATCCCAAAAAGATTCCCAATATTCCCCGGGTTGAAAGGCAGGGATTTGCTGGGGTACAGGGTACATATTAGAAGCAGGAGAAGGAGGAAGAGCTGGACGGGTGTCATTGTATCCTGTTGACTGGGAAAAGTCCTGGAACACTTGGGAATTTATGGTAATGAACCGATGGTAGGACAAACACTAAAAGTCAGCAGTGTCATCAGAAAAGACATTGTATTCCTTTCATTGATGCCCTTCAGATCCCTGTTTAAAAAAAAGAGAAGACTTCAGTCAAGAACCACTCATAATGGTACTTTCACTGTAGACTTTTAAATTACAGCCAAGTAGATGAAGCACTGAAACAGCATACAAGATTCAAAAGACATTAGGAGCAACGCATTTTACTGTTTTTGAGTCCCATTATGCAATCAGCAAAGAGCACTATTTTCAATGTGCTTTATGCAAGAGAAGGAATACTGAAAACACCGCAATTCAGCTGTGGCAGACAAAATGAACAGCTGTATTTGAAATGTTAAAATAAGTACTCTGTGAGAGATGATTACTGTGCCACCCTAAGATCTCAGGCGTCAGTTTCAAAAGATGTTTTGGACCATGTCTGGTGTTACTTAACTTTCCTTACCTGACTTTCGTAAGACCAGAAACTAGGCAAATACAGTAGACAGTATGCCAGACATGCCACACAAGGCACTAAAACAAATGATCAAAACCAGTACTACTCAAGAATTTAAGGTGACAAGAAATTAGACCTCATTACAAGATGTGTTCATAGATAGATTAGGTTCAGTTGTTTACCCTTATATTATAGTACCAAATATTTTAAATGGTGAAAACAACTGTCTATGTGGGAAAAGGGCCCAACTTTAGAGAGAGAAAAAAAAAATCTGGAGGATTTACAATACATACCAATACTATGTAGACCATTTAAAAGTGCATTGTGTAAAATGTAGTATAAATAGTACATACATACAATAATGTAACAACAGTCTATCTATGTTTCTATCACCTCAAAAAGACTTTTTTTATTTGTCTATGTACCATTGCTGTTCACAAGTCCCTAAAATAGGGAACGAGCGGTGTGTAATCACAATGTGCACAGATGTTTCCTTAAAATGTCATTCAGGCCATTAAACACACCCCACATTTAGGAGGAAGAGAAATCTTGTTGAATATCACCATGACTACCCACAGTTTGTGTCGTAATTTTGTAAGGTTAATTAAAATACTTTAGAGCCACGGGAATAGACATAGATGTACAGAACAAAGTAAACTCACCTGGTCTTCTACCTCTGTGATCAAATTTAGTCACATAATTACAGAAACTGCTTTCCAAAGAAACTGTTGTGTAACTTAATGAAGTGCAAAAAGAAGATTGAGTAGTTTTCTTTTGGGTACAGTTTGTACCACAGGTAGCTACTGTGACAGCTGTTGGAACTGTTGGTTTCTGTTCAGAGACATGTTGGTGCAATTATTTGATCAGAAATTATAGCACGGTGCAGCAAACTTGTCAAATGAGAAAATAATTAGGCCTCCAAAAATATGGAAAGATTTGATGAGATGCAGTGCGTCTCATTTACACTGGACCCTACCGAGGTAATGTGGCTAGTTAATTGTATTTGTTGGCTTTTCCATATACAGTTGCTATACTGATCCTTAAACGTTTTCTTCACTGTTAGTTTAAAGAACTAAGCCAAAAATAAGTTTTCTTCCCATTCGACCTTATGAAGAAGAAGAAGATTTATAGAGCACATTTTGTACCAAAGTATCTTAATGTGCTTTACATAAATTACAGAAAAGTCATAGTAAAGAACAAACAAAAAAAAAAAAGACAAAATAAACAAGAGAAAAAAATGGTAAAAAATAATAAATTAACATATGTTACAGCCTGAACAGATCTATTACAAGTGTAAATAAACAACTGTAAAATGTAGGCTATATTTAATAAAGACTGGTCTGAACCACCGGCTGGACTTGGACTCTTTGTTGCTATGGGAATATCATTTAAGTGGCTCCATGTGACAAACTCTTAAAAGATATGTTATATTTTTGTTCTATAGACAAAGTTCAATCTGTCAAACTTACCTCAGTTGATAAAAACAGCACAGGCTGATTACATTCATGGGCTTTTTTACACATATTAATTATTATATATTATTTTCTTTGCCTCAAAAGTTATTAATCAAAGTTTACACGCTCCTGTGTGCATCAGACCTGACCTCACTGAAGGATATTTCACATATTACCCTTTTATTGTGACATTTCAAAGCCACAAACCACAAGTTACAGAAGAAAAAAAATATTTGCTGTTTACTTTCTGATACATCCAGTGTCTGTTTAGTAAAAGACGACTTTGCTCATTCTTCTATTTGGTGTTGTTTGGATCCTGACAAAAGGAGTGAGGTGTACAAGACTGTCCCAATTCTTGTATTTAAAGGTGATAAACCATTGTACACTTACCACCTTCAATGGTATTTAAAAAAAAATGGACACTTTACGAAGCTGCTTAAGACTTAGTCTTATACTGCCCTGTTTGATACCAAAACTAATAAATAGGTTTGAAATAAATCTTGAGTCAACAAACATGTGTAAATGTCAACATGACTAATGCTAAGCGTTTTCTTTTTGACTTCCTGGAAATTATTGTCAGACTTTTGTTTCCCCTTCAAATTTCTTGTTACTGGATGGAAGTGGGTTGACTTATTACTAATTGTAAGGTATTAAAGCAATTGGCCTCAACTCTTTGCAGAAATGCTTCAAACTCTTATAGTAGATTATGAAAAAGCTCTGGTTCTGTCCCACTGCATCCATAAAGTGTGCCTCTCTCATCTGAAAAAAGGCAGTTCATACGCTTCAGCGAATTCCCCCAAAGTATAGCTGCGGTTTTGTCTACCGTTGGTTATTTTTGCTCGGTTTCTTTTCTCCTCACAAGAGAAATTCTGATTACGACACATTGTGAATCAACCGGATGACGGCGCCTGCCTGGGAAGTGCTGTGTGTTCTTGGTGCTGTCTCCTCACCAGGATGTCCTGATATGGGTAAACATGAATAATGCATGCTCTTTTGGAAGTTAATCCTAATAAATCTTGCCTCTCCTTCTTAAAGAGTCTATTTAACGGGTTTTGTGTGGAGAGGCCAAAGCGGTAGAGTTAACCTGACAAGCGTTCAGAGCTCCCTGGGGCCACGCCACGTCGAGCACATGCTTCTTCACTAATCCCTCCGCTTTGTGTTCACGGCTTCTGGCTGAGGACTCCAATGTCAGTGTAAACACAGTCTTCAGTCTTCAGTCTTTAGTTAACAAACTCGTGACATGGTTACACAAGTAGAGATGATAGATTTAGTCTTGTAGAAGTATTTTGTTAATGAAAAAAAAATGACTTTGAATCTGTTTACTTTGATATGCCTGATATTCAAGCACAATCAAGGACCATTTTTGTTGGTCATTCTTTTTTCATTGTTTATACTTTATTCTATGGGTCCTGAGGGATTAGCCTATAGGGTTGCTCTGGACAGGAGGCGGGTTACACCCTGGACAATTACCAATTAAAAGCAGGGTTTACACTTAGAAACACTGACAGACAATCATTCACTCTCAAATTTGTTCACTGTGGGCATTGTACAGTCACCAGCTCACCTTCACATTTATGTTTGTGTGTAGTGGGCGGACGCAGAGAAGCGCAGGGTATCCCACAACCGTCTTGCTGTAAAAGCAGAAAAGCTAACCAGTGTACCACAATGCTACCCCTTTAGCTACCAAAATATATCTGACCTTCACATCTTCAGTATTTTCAAAGATTTCAATCAATTGTAGGAACTCTGAATTGATTAGCACAAATAAACCACATTGTAGCCAATACAAAGCATATTACATATTTTATTATATTTTTTGCATTTTAGCTCATGAAGATTCAAGCCACTCAACAATGCATTTAAATCTAGTCAGTTGGTTATTTGTAAAAATCATCTTTTTAAAGCTATTTTTGCAATATTGCCCTTTCCTCCATTGGGATCTGCTTCTGTTGCCTTAAATACATGCACAACATAACTAGTTTACAAACTGTAACAAGGCCTGTAGGATCGTGGGCTATATTAAAAGAAATGAATCTGAACAGACGTTTGAAGCTAGAACCTTTGTCCAGATGCCTTCTTTATTACCCTTGTTTATTAAATAATGGCCTTGGATGTGATACTTATATTGTATTGCTTGCTATTTTCAAATCCAGGCAAGGACATAAATTGAAATTGCGTTTATCATTGGTTTGAGAATGGACCTTGTCAGTTTGGATTTACTTTCTGTTTCCTAGTATAGGTTTCCATTGATGCACTGGGGTTCATCTCCCAGTCCTTAAGTATTGCGGTCCTCTCTTGATCTCAGTACACTGTGGTATTGGTCATGACATATCTCCATTTGTTTGGTCTTGACACCAACACTATATGCCACACATGGCTCCATGTTTATTCCCCTCTGTCGACATAACGCAGGCCGAGTGTGACGCGTGCATTCCTCAAATCAGAAAAACGCCGCCTTCCAATTAATCTAGTACGATGCTTGTGATTGCATTTTCTAATTATCATTCCAGCCTGTCCTTGAGTTTTAATAGCCTTCCGGATATTAATCTTTGATGTGGTGCGCCTATTAAGTATTAGGCCAGTGTGTCTTCCCTGGATTCGTCCAAACACTCCATTAAAGATGAGTGAGCTGAGGCTGCAGTAGTGCCAGCTTCTATAGACCAACACTGAATTATCTCAACTTATGCAGCCCATTAAAATGTCAGAATTTGCTTTAAAACAGTGTTTATGATTATAGGCAGATTATCTTGTATACCCTCTCATGAAAAACAGTGCTTTAAAATGTTGTTTGTGGAGATGTACTCTGGCAAAGGGCAACACACTTCTCTGTTAATGTATAAAGAATTATACATTTTGCTGAATAAGAGTATCTTTGATCACAAATAAACTCATGAAAATGTGCTTTGGGAAGAAAGTCCAGGCTTGCACTTAAGTCTGTATGGATTGGAGCGCACATGTAAATGGAACAGGCCCTGAACACTGTTGAAAGCAGTGCAACTAAGCAATTTTATGAAGCGCTCCGGTTCCACTGGCAAAATAATTATAGGTTCAATGTACAGCAGAAAAGTGCTTGTAAGCCTTTAGAACGTGTCGACGATGCATTATGATGTATCGCTCGTTTATACCAGAGCAGAGACACACCTGAACACACCATGGGGTTGCATTTTCCATGACTGCCCTAACCTTATGGTTTTTGACACAACACATGTTATTATTTTAATTAATTGTGATTTTTTTCAGCCACATTTTACCATAAATATACTTGAGTTAACAAAAAAAGCAACATGTGTCTGTGTAGCTTCTCTGTCATCCAGGTCAATTACATCAAATGTACTAAGTGGTTAAGAAGAAGGCATCTGGAGTTTTAAAGGTAGAAGATATTGCATTTTTCATCCAAGGATTGATAAAGCCCCATAATATACAAGACCAAATACAATTTTTTTTAACACTGGTTCCCAAACTGTGGCCCTGGACCCAAAAGTGGGTTAGCATTCTTTCTTTGGGTTGGTAAAATATTCTCAGTTAAAACATAAAGGGAATTTTTTTTTTGTGGAAATCCATAAAAATTCACAGAGGACAGCAATATTGCTTTTTTTTTCTCCAAGTCAGGATCAAGAAAACAACCGTAAATAGGAATGGCACTTTGCTTCAAATGATTAGAAGGGCACAAACTATGATGTCAATTACAATAGCAGTTGATGGGGAGAAATTTGAAAGATGAAATTAGGCCAAGTAAGACCAAACCACGAATCACAAAAAAATAACTGAACAACTCTAAACCAGAACAGGAAGTTGAGTCACAATCTCTGGGGTCTTCTTCAAGGTTTGGTGTTATAAGTATTTTAGCATGCACTTGAGTATACGTGCATTATGCAAGGTACAAAGCATCAACATCCTGCTTTCCAATAAACTATATAATACTACTACTGGTGCTCCTATTGATCTTCATATCTTATTACTGTTGTTACATATGACACCACAAGTACGTTAGACTACGTTAGTAGTAAAAATGACACTTTCAGGAGGCTTGTAAGAGAGACATATTGAATGTGCAGTATATTCATTTTTTATTTTGTATTATTATATTTGAGGACAACTGTTGAATCACATAATTGCACAGTGTAATAGGAATCATCTGTGAGAAAACAAGCAAGACCTTAGGATGTCCTCTAGGCGTTATCAGGGATGCTAATAGATACAACATTAGTTAAATGCTAGTCTATTGTTGGTGTACATTTGGTTGTGAAGTCTATATCTAAAATTCAGCATTTGTTTTTTTTTGTTTGAAAATATTTGACTTTGGGCAAACCAATTACAGAACAGCCATTATCGCGCTTGGATGAATCATAGTTACTAAGAAGGGAACATTCGCTGCTTGCTTGTTAATTTTGAACTATTGATTTTGCACATTGAAGCTGCAGTGGGCATCATTAGGAGAATAAAACACATGAGGTTTTTAAATACACATGTGAAATGTAGAGTCATAGTTCAAAGATAGAAGAGGATTTTATATTGGGAAAATGAATTTAGACACCTTGCTGTTTTTTTGACTAATGGGCTTTAAACAAGAATTGCAGCTGATTTTTGGTCATGAAACTCCAGCATCTATAAACAGGCTACTAAACATCAACATACTTATACGCATTGACAGAGAAACAGAAATGCCTTCTACTCCCACCATCGGACCTCATTGTAGCTCGTAGCCAAGGTTAAGATTATAGGTTTACTTCCTTTTTGAGAAATAATTGTTTCACTTGCCTGTTATCTAACCAAAACGTCAGCTCCGGAACTCCATAAGAAGGACAAGCACACCGACATTTGTTCCACACTCATAGAAACTCTCTGTCCCTTGTGCTTTGTAACCCAAACGCATTTGTTTTATTTTTATTTTATACTTTGTTGTCTACACATAAACACCTGAAAACTTGGTTGATTCAGGGTAAGGTACATGAGTCATTTTAATTGCAGTCCTAAGTGGTATTTAAGTGAACAGACAAAATCCCTTCCAAACAAAAGCATATGTTCGTACTTGAGAAATGAATACTGCATTTCTCTTTAGAACAAGACACTCTGTATTTGTTCATTGTTAAGGTATTGGCGTTGTATTGATTTGTCTGTTCCTTATTGCAAAGACAGTCTGTGCCATGCCTACATTAGAAGCTTTTGTACTGTTCGGTGTGTCATAAATTACAGTAAAGTAGTTGAGAAGTAGGCAGCTGGTTAAAGTTTAAAGTGGAGATCTGATGTGGAAAGAGCTGATTTGGATTAGATGCAGTAAATGTGTACATAAAGAAATCATATTTTTAAAAAAAGAGTACAACCAGTGATTCCTAAGATTTCACTGAAATACATCATACTTGAAAATGTAAGTTAAATTAACTGTCTTGTGAATTAGTTTGCCTATTACACATTTTAAGAAAGTAACTTGTGTGTCATAGTGTGTCAAAAAAACTTAAAAAAGGTGTAAACCTCAGCAACTTTGAATATATTATTTTGTACAGCACAGTAATGAACTTTATATCAACAAAAGGTCCTGGATTTCAAAAACTATTCCAACAAAGACAAAGGGAGGCCTGAAGGTCATCATTGTGGCGTCATGATTACTCTGCTGAACATTTGTACCTAAAGCATTTGTCCAATCTCAGGATTTATGACGTGTAAAAGCAGTATTTTCTACTGACAAACAACTAACCGTTTATGAGGTTGGTGCAAGGAGGCTGTGTAAGTGATTGGCACTTTGAGTAGCCCCGCTGATTGCGCGCTGCTATTGATGGGCCGGTAACCTCACAAACACACACAACCACACTGGGCGTCGATGCACCAAGCTGCAGCTCCCATAAAGTCCACTTGGGGGAGCCCTAGCCCTGTCATTAAGTCTCCAAAATAGAGCGGCCAGAGCCAGTCAGTGGCAGACCTCAGCAAGCTTTACTCATGTTTTGAAATCCTCCAAGCAATTTTGTGATACAGTGCACACTTGCTTGTTGAAAAGCGGTTTTGAAAGGGAGGGACAGCTTTCTTTATGGAGGCGTACATCAAGAATATGGCTGTATACAAGGACATAAGTGCATTATTACATGAATTAAGATGGTAGAAGAAAGAGTTTGAGTTGGCATGCCTGAGAAATTTTAATTTAGGTAAATGCTTTAAGGCAAAAGCTAAAATTTGTTCAACTGACTATACATTTTTGATTATTTTCTGTCAACATCCATCTTCAAACTCAAATTAAAACAATCATAGGACCAATGTTGAATCGCGGTCTTTCACATTTCCAAATTCAAAGGTCACCTCATATCTAATAGTCTAAGTCAAATGTCTTAGCGAGTAATTTGCACTAAACAATAATGTGCCATGACCCGGGGGATGCTACACCCAAGTGTGTCACTCCGTAGCAACACGACTGGAAAGCAAAAAGAGGGGGGAAAAAAAAAAAGCCGGGGAGGAGAGGATTAAGTTTGTGTGGCAGAGCCGCACATGGCAGAGACTGCTGGAGCTTATACTGCCCTGCTCCTACACCATGATAAACACCATCATGCGTTTTTCAAGATAGGAACGGTACAGTGGCTCTCCATCAAATCTGTCCACAAGCACAAGTCAGCCCTCAGTCAGAGCGGCTCACGGCAGCCGTATGTCCACAAAGACTCGGACAAAAACGCCTGAGGATAATCTGAATATGCATGGGGAAAGTTCATTTTGTGTGACCCCGAAGATTTAAAATGAGTAGCCGTTGTGTGACAGGTGTCATGGGAGTAATACATGACAATTTTTTTGAAATACACTAGCGATAATTGGGGATTGTCAACTGTACATATCATCTGAGTTTAAAATAATGAAAAAAAAACAACAAAACATTTCAGGCAACTCTGTTTGTGATGTTGTGCTTAAGTAATAAAAATGAGTTAAGTTGACTTGACATCAAAGATTGAAACTCCATGGCTGACACTATATCCTTTAACCTTGGACATAAATAATACATAGAGCAAAATGAATGTCTGAAAATGCTGTCTGTTCTTAGTTGAATCTTTGAAGTACTTCTATATATCGCTCTTCCACAGCACAAGCAAAGCAGATGGACATCCCTGTGACGGCTGACAAATGTACAAAATACAGGCTTGAAGATATAAAAAGAAGAAGGACTGTACCTTTTTTAAATGTTGCCGGCTTAGCATCCATCCATGTGTGAGAGCAGTTTGAGCGGCGCGTTTAGCTTAGTGTCGGGAGCAGGAGCTGGCGGCGAGTGCTTACATTCCCAGACTGTCAACGGCACAGCTGCTGTGAATGTGAACAGCCAGTGTGTTGAGTGTGTGTGCCTGTGCGCTCCCACTCTTTCTCCCTGCCCTTGCTCTAGACTTTCCTTTCCCTCTATCATCTACAGTCTCCCTCCCTCTCTTTCTCTCTCCTGTCTTTCTCGAGCAGTGCATCACTTCTGGCGGTGGATGTCACTGAGGCTGGAGCCCGGGCGACTCAGCTCCTGATTGGCTGCCATTCACAAGTTAGCGATAAAGAAAAAGAAGCAAAAGGGGAAGGAGGGAGGGGGGAGGGGACAAAAAAAAAAAAAAAACGATGGCCTTACATCCCACCGAGCTTCAGTTGACTGTGGCTTGGAGGAGCAGGGAGGTTAGACACTCAAAGAGACTGTGTTTTCGTCAGCAGTGAACTGATTGAGAATGCTTTCTTTAAATGAAAGATGGTTTTGATGTGTCATGTTTGCAGACAGTATCGAAGAATTGTGGGCCAAAGGATCAGTGACTAATTTAAAAAGCTTGTGTGGAAATAAGGGCTGGCTTCAAGCATCCTGAATCCCATTTATAATAAACACTGTAGTTATGGATGTCCCGAAACAAGTATATAATACAGATTAATCATATGCAATTATCACGGCCATGTTGCTTTTTCATCGTTCTATTATTTTGAATAAGAGACTCTTGACACTTTAGCAGAGTATTATTTACAGTGTACTTTTCATTCAGAGTAAAATTTGTCTATACAGGAAAGAAGTAAAAAACGTACAAGGCACCGAGATTAGAATAAATGAAATGGCTCCACCTCCTTTGATGGCTCCGCCTCCTAAAAAGATGTAACCATAATTTATAAAATAAGTTTAGTGGAGGTCCAACTGTACATTCTGTGTTGCATAAGATTTTGAATTGAATCAGCTGTCACTATTATGATTGACAGCCGGTTTCCTGCTGCTAGCTTCAAAGGCAGACTTTCAAAAGGATCTTTCTTTTAAGCAAGAATGACAATATTAAAGACAGACCTTTCAAAGGGACTGTGGTTGGTGTCTGTGCTTAACCAGACAATGCTTTTCAATAATGCCTTTTTGTTTCACTGTACCTAAAGCTTCATTGTCACAAATGGTGCAACAGCAATTATTAGGATTTCAATTATTTAATGGATTGGGACAGTGAAAATAATAATCCTTATCTTCCACTTGGGCTGCAATGGTCAAATGACTTTAGAGCTAGACTGGACACAAGAGGATTGTTACTTTATTGTAAGTCAAACTGAATGGCAAAAACAAACATATTTCAATATGCATAATATATACCTAATTAACTATGCATTTTCATTTGTGTTTGCATTTGTGTCATGTATATTTCTAGAAACATTACATTAAATTTGAGTAATTGAGCAGAAGTCTCTGTATCCCTATAAGTTTCCGATAACTGTTGTGGGTTAGAGACTGCCTTTTTCCTGTGAATGCCTCCAGAAGCTGTCTCCTCGTGAAAAAAAGACTGCCTCAATGCGTCACGTTTGATGTCTGAGGCAATCGTCGCTTCATCTAATCTGCCTTCAATGACAGAGGAATGAAGGAGAAAAAGGCCATAAGTTGTAAATCAGCTGTGCACCGAGGGGTGTTTGTGGGGCAAACGGGGCATTTCTCTTGCCCTGTTTGTCTTCATCTTTGTGTCTTTGGCCGGCAGTATGTGGCAGGTGCACGTGCAGTCCAGGCGCTCTGTCATCTCTCCTCATTACACGTTCCAGGTTGGATGCATATCAATACGTCTCCATACAGAGGGAGCTGTCAGGCACATACAGGATTCCTCTTGAGCAGAAAGACACTGACTAGGTATAGAATATGCTACAAACGAGATCAATGCTAAAGCAGATAGGAGAATATTACTCACTGAGAGATTATTAGCTGAGTGAGGAATCTAAATCTGTTTCAGTGCATTTGAAATACCTCCGTAATAAAATTGTCAGTCTTATGGAAAAAAGGGAGGTTGTTTAATTTGAGGGAATTTCATTCTGTATGTATTCATTATAATGAAATATATTTATTCACAAATGAAAATGTATATGCAGGCATTGCTCTAAATAAAAGAACCATCTTTGTAAAAAGGAAAAATTATAATTACATAATACCACACCTACAGTTTGCAAATTTGTCGACCAATATTAACCAAGCAGAGTACAAAGTACAAAATATAATAACTTCACAAAAATACAATATTTAAATTTTGTTCCAGAATGGGCTTTTTATATGAACTCTAGCTTTAGCTGTAACACTGCTAATGAAATCTTTATTACAGGATACAATAGAATCATTTGGATAATTGTTTCTAAGTATGTTCATTATTAATGTATATATTTCCCTGGAAGAAGTATGTATTTTTTTGTTTAAATTAACACTGTGAACACATAAATTAAAAATATGTCACACTTTTTAAAGCTGCAGTCATTAGTTGTGTGGAGATGTTGGCAGAGTGGTTAGCACTCCTGCCTCACAGAAAGAAGTCGGGGTTGGTTGCTGGGCCGGCCTACACTCAACCTGGTTGTCATTCTGTTTGTCCTATGTTACTGTGTGTTCACTGCCTGCTTTGTCTGACCGTCCATAAACATGCATGTGTAGGTGAGTTGATCTAAATTGCCCCAAATTGCAGAAGTCAAAACCGCTTTGTACCATTAGGGAACGCGGGTGACTGTAGCCTATCCCAGCAACTTTGTGCCTTAGGTGGGGTACACCCAGGACAATGGCCAGTTAGTCACAGGGATTACAACTTTAAATATCAATTTATTAATTTAGTTTTTCAAAGCCTTCCGACATTATTTATTCAGTTCAGTGCCCAGTTTGTAATTTCTTGTGTTCTATAGAGCCCTATAAAAAATACTATTTAACTATTATTTGTACAATGCAATACAGTGCAATCCTTTACCTGACTTGTTTAATTTCCAGTGCAAGTTTTTTTTATCTTAACATACACACAATTCACAATGTCCAGTTTTACCAGGTATACCAATCACCTTCTTTATCTTCAGCAGGTTTTTTTCTTGATAGGGGTTAGACAGAGGGGAAACAGGCAGCTGCGTCATTAGTTCCCAATTCCTGTCCTAAACACGTACCTTTGAGCAGATAAATGCTCGGCTGAAGTGACTTTGAAATGCACGGGATGCCACTCAGAGCCGCGCTGTGGATGAATAATTTAAGAAAAGCAGGCGTTTCTTTGGCCAACCTCGTCTAGCAGCTCAAGTTTTATCTTCCGATATCAGTGTGAATAGATTATCAGCTCAAACTCCTCCGCTGTGGATAAATAAAAATGCAAACAGGCCAAACTCATTAACATCTGAACAAGCAGCGAGGTAGACTCCCTCTGATACTGAGCCAAGTCCTCATCATTCACTGTGCTGTTGTGTTTGCTGAGAGACTAGAAGTAGTGCTTGCATGTGTTCAGGTACGATGTATTGCATTTGTCTGCACTATCTCCCAAATATGATGTATCTGACTGTCCATTTACATAACAAAGGCCTTCCAGAAAATGACAAAAAGAACCAAAAGCCAAAGACTACAGTGATTACACACAATGACAGTCATGAGGAAAAGTATGCATCAAAACAAAGTCCTTTGAAATGTAGCATTAGTTGGAAAGTGCTAATGCATTTCTTTGAGGATATATTAGAATAATTAGCTTTCTTGTTCATGAGTATGTGCATTCAGCAGCTATTCAGTGAAATGGCAATAGTTGTGTTCTGAGTAACAGACCTTGGAATATTGCATTGGGGGATGGATCAACTGTGTAACCTCACTCAATGACAGCAGCTATCATCTAAAATACAAAATGATTGAACTAAATTATATCCCATATTTTACTCCTTTACAAATAAATGTCACGGTCAAAACCGGGACAAAACCAGGACCAAAGACGGTCAAAACCAGGACCAAACCAGGTCATGACCAGGTCCAAACCAGGAGTGCACGTGGCAGAGTGGTTAGCACTCCTGCCTTACAGCAAGAAGGTCGTGAGTTCAAAACCCGGCCGACCCAAACATTCTCGGCCGACTCCGGTCTTTCTGTGAGTAGTCTGCATGTCCTCCACGTGTTACCGTGGGTTCTCTCCGGGTACTCCGGCTTCCTCCCACCGTCCAAACATATGCATGTATAGGTTAATCGGCAACTCTAAAGTGTCCCTAGTGAATGAATGTGAGAGAGAATGGTTGTCTGTCAATGTCTGTCTCTAAATGTCAGCCCTGCGACTAACTGGCCACTGTCCAGGGTGTACCCCGCCTCAGGCCCAAAGCTGCTGGGATAGGCTCCAGTCACCCGCGACCCCTAACGGGACAAAGCGGTAGAAAAAAAAAAAATGAACAAATAAATGTGTCCTAAAATGTATAAATAGAATAGTTTGTAAGTCATTTAACAGCGGCCATGACTTTGCACACCTATTCATGATGTAACGCTTTACTTTCTGCCTCAATGACACAATAACGGACTGCAATAGCAACTTGTTTTCATTTGGACCAGCAGTGTGTTCACAGACATTTAAATCACTATTTTACAAAAACAGTCAAAATACAAATGAAACAGAACCAAAATGTTTTTTTGTTTTTTTCAAAGAAGGGCACCTTGAGAGTATGTTTGCATGTTGCCTCCATGTCAGAACTCAAACTGAAAGCTGGTTGTTCACAGCAAAAGCCTGTTTTTTATGTTCCATCTACCACCTTAAACCTACCCCATGTCGATGGACAAAGTTTCTACATTACCATATTTGCCAAAATAGAAAAATACTTATTCCGTAAATAATCTTAGGATATTGTTATAAAAAAAGTCAAACTTATCTTTGACTTGGTTGGTGTTGTTGGATAGTTTGGATGCAAAGTGTGTCATGTTTGTCTCTATGGATAATGATTACTTGCTAACAACCTTGTGGATAAAAGCAGACTGTTTGGTACATCTCTGCATAGAATTAGTATTAATTTACTTGCTATTTACACCCCTGGGACGCTAATTACGCTTTTGTTACACAGCCCATTGCAACTCTGTGCAAACATCAGAGAACAAGAAAAGGCATTGTACCCAACCAGGAAAGTACAAAGACTATTCAATGCAATTCAGAGGAACACACTCTATGATCTCATCTCTGGAACTATTTCCGAATTCCCATTGTTCTCTTCCTGCATGATGAAGACTCTATTACATTAAATCAAAGTTTTCCAGGCTGGGGTAACTGCTTCTTTAACTAAAGGGTGTCTCCCGATTCTCACCCAATTCTGCGTGTCAGGTCCTATCAGCGTCACCTCCACAGTCCTAGCCGCTGCAGATTAGCTCTCTGATTTCCCTGCTCTTCCCAAAGGAGAGCTCGAGTGTGGATGTCTACCCACTGTTTGTTGTGCTGGCATAACAACACCAGCAGCTGCTGATAGGTTATTGATATAGCCCTCTGTGTGGCAATGACAAGACCGAATTAGCTGAGCAGTAAAGCTGCAGTCCATTCAGGAGTTGTTGTTGCTCCTGAACATTATGTTTCTGTTATGATCGTGTGGGCTGGAGCTTCTGAAAAATAGAAGAAAGAACCACTGAAACGGTGGGTCTGTTATTATTCAAACAGTATTTTGTGCAAGGCCTGCTCTTAGTTCAGAAGTTGGAGTTCATTGTTACGCTAAAGGTAATGACATCAGGATGTATACATGGTTTATGTATACGTCTTGTGTCCTAGAGCCAAAGATGGCTGCTGTTTCTAGTTCAGTTGAAAGATGCTTATTGGTACATACAGTGAAACAATTATTAATTTGACTCTTTATTCTTATGGTGTTTGAGCCTGCAGAGTTCAATGTCACTGGCCACATGTTATTGCTCTGCACAATGACCCTTGCTCCTTCCACACATCATTGGAGGTGACATATCCACAAGAAGTACTCAACTCTTCTTGGAAATTTAACAAAAACTGACCAGCATTATTGTTTTCTTTGATGCAAATTAGTAACTATCACTGATTTATCTAAACTTGAACTGAGATTGTGAAGTATTTTTACTCACAGTGTCATTAACAAAGCAGTGAGAAAATAACTAGTTAGATCACTGCTGCCATAAGCCCTGTCCAAAAATACCTCTGAAGCACTGCTCCATACATACCGCTAATAAGCTCTCAATCATAGCTGTTGCAAAGTATAATTTTGAACTCTGTAAAACTGAACAGATTGCATTGTGGGAGAAATAAGTCTACAAGCTGTGGATACTGCTTTTTACTGTGCACAGACATGCTTGATTTCCAGCACAATGTAGAACAATAACCACTGCATTTGCACTCAAGAAAGGAAAGCTGTTGTGTGGAAATTCAAACAGCTTTAATTAAAATTGGGAATTTGGTTACAGCGAGGAGAGGCGCCATTGTTTCTTGGTTAAAAAAAAAAAAAAAAATCATGAAGCAGTCGAGCCAAATATCTTGAGAAATTGTTATCTTTCCAGGTGTGCTGCTGTGTGTGTCATAGTGGCCACAGCTGACAGCATTGTTCCAGTGAAAACTATATAATGCTCCAAAGCTGAAACAAATCCAAAGATGGATTGTCAGCAGTAAACCACTTTGTCAAGGCAGGTGGCGTGAATATTTCCCTTTCTTTTCTGCAATACAAATATACTGCTGTGTACTTTTTAGATGCATATAGAATAATATCCGCAGTAGATAGCATAGCAGTTAATTAATGTGTGTTTGCTAAAGCTCTGTAGGTTTCTGAAGTAAGCATTACAAGTAGTTCTTGCAATTAACATCAAAAGGATATGAGAGACTTGTTAGATTTCGTCGGAATCACAAAGGTAGACTGCTTTGGATGTTTTTGTTTGATTACATTAAGTCTGGACAGATACACTACAGTCTCCCATCTGAGTCTGAGAGGAGCTGCTGTAGGTTATGGTCAGTGTTCAAGGACACACTGGCAGTTTACAGGGCTGTTGGTTATTACAGGGACCACTTGTGTAGTTCATTTGTTGATGCCTTTCAAAGGTTGTTCAGAAGTTATGTTCCTTTAAGACACAGAGAAAGACAAAACATCACTGTAAATTCAACCTGAAAGACATTTGCTTTACATTGGCTTAAAACTAATACTGTTTGATTCAAAATACAAACCAAAATTTTATGAAGTATTTAGGTTTTGCTCATCCTTTTACAATACATTTTGTTGCAATTATGGCAACTATGAGCTGATGTTGCATTACTTTGTCTTAACTATAATGCACTAATGATACAGAGATGTATATTTGACATTTATGAACTGAGACACATTTGGTTTTCATATAATCAGACCAAAGTGTTTACCTTTGATTAAGTCCTTGACTGCTGCTTTATGCACTTTTATTACAGCAGTAATAACATTTATTAGATCATTCTACACACTTATTTTTGCACTTGCCTTGTTTGATTTGTTTTATGTAAACCCTGCCTTTATTGGTTCACGTCCAAGTCAAGTATTGTGATGTTCAATTGAGATTTAAACACTTAACAAACCTCAGGACAAAACTTCCAAAAACGGGACAAACCTCGGAGCGATGATGTAGTAAAGTCCCATTTAAATTTTTTGGTGTAAGGACAAGTCCATTCACTTTAACACATAAACAACATTAACAAATTAAGTCTGTGTGTATGTGTGTGTGTCTTTCTGTGTATATGTCTGTGTGTGTATGTATGTGTGTGTTTATGTCTGTGTGTGTGTGTGTGTGTCTGTGTGAGTAAGTGTGTGTATGTATGTCTGTGTATGTCTGTGTATGTGAGTGTGTGTGTATTTCTGTGTGTGTGTGTGTGTGTGTGTGTGTCTTTCTGTGTGTGTGTGTGTGTGTGTGTGTGTGTGTGTGTGTGTGTCTGTCTGTCTGTCTGTCTGTGTGTGTGTGTGTGTGTGTGTGTGTGTGTGTGTGTGTGTGTGTCTGTCTGTGTGTGTGTGTGTGTGTGTATGTGTGTATGTCTTTCTGTGTATATGTGTGTGTGTCTGTGTGTGTATGTATGTGTGTGTTTATGTCTGTGTGTGTGTATGTCTGTGTGAGTGTGTGTGTGCGTGTGTGTGTATGTGTGTGTATGTCTGTGTATGTGTGTGTGTGAGTGTGTGTGTCTGTGTGTGTGTGAGTGTCTGTGTGTGTATGTCTGTGTGTGTGTGTGTGTGTGTGTGTGTGTGTGTGTGTGTCTGTCTGTGTGTGAGTGTGTGTGTGTGTGTGTGTCTGTCTGTGTGTGTGTGTGTGTGTGTGTGTGTGTGTATGTGTATGTCTGTGTGTGTGTGTGTGTGTGTATGTCTGTGTGTGAGTGTGTGTGTGTGTGTGTGTGTGTGTGTGTGTGTGTGTGTGTGTGTGTGTGTGTGTGTGTGTGTGTGTGTGTGTGTGTGTGTGTGTGTGTGTGTGTGTGAAGAAGTGCTAGATGATGGTTAAAAAAGCCCCGAGGACTCTCCTGTCCCAGCCAAAGTGATGACACTTCCCTCAGTCTGGGCACACTTGCTTATGGAAGTCCTCAGCATGTGACACATCTGCTTTTACTAAACTGCCACTCTCATAAAATTTTTATAGCCTGATCCCCCTTGTAGACCAGAGAATAGCTTACAGGGGAAACAACTTTATTATTATGAAGGAAATAATAAGTACACTCATGCTCAACATTTGTAATTGCGTATTACTAAAAATATAGATGCTGTGCTGCACAGAGTCGATGGTGTACTTTAGATAAAACATTTTAGCCAGCCTTTTTTTCCCACTAAACTAAAACAAATAGTTGTTATAAAGATGCATTAATATTTTTTCTACCAGTCATCCTTAATGGGTTTTTGGATCTGGACTCTATCCCTAATGGTTTGTTCATGAAGTGGGGTATGCTCTGGACAGTCGCCAGTTAATCGCAGGGTTGACACACCACAAAACACAATTTAAAAGACACCAAAGAACGTCATATATTTATTTAGGAATGGTTATGTGGAGTTGAGTATGGTCCCAAAAAGTAGAAGGCCCTTGGTCCAAGCAGAAACTTACGGGCTTTAACCTCCTGCCACCTTCCAGTGACTCGGGCCATGTGCAATGTGAGCGACGCTGGACCTAGGCTCCTTACCTGACTGTGCCAGATAGTACTGCTCCCCAGAACATAGTCTGTACCATTTGGGAGGGTTACTGTTGAAAGCATTTACTAAAGAGCAGGTACTAACATAGCTTACTATTAAATATCTAATGAGCAATGTCTTTAATTTGTAATGGTGTCCTCTGTAAAGCACACTGAGTTGTTCACTGATGGTGCGATTAAAAGAGGCTGTGACCGGAATGGCTCAAACCTTATTCAGGGACCAATAAAATAAGTTCCGAAGCAGACTGACAGATGAATATTTAAATGACTCCATAATCTTTTCAATTATTATAGAGTCAAATCTAAGTGGCTACACTCCACAATACACCATCAGTGCCAGTCATCTGAGTTTGTACACAAATATCTTTGCATTTGTATTTGTATTGCATTTATGTTTTCATTTTATAGTGTGAGATACACGGGAAAGAAATGCATTTACTACATGCACACGAGGAACTAAAAGTTTTTATGTTTTTTTTTTTGCTAAATTTGAGTTGTGGTCACCAAAATTTTGTAATTCATTTTGTTTGAGTTAAATTACAGATAAAAATTTGCATTTACATTATTCATTATTGAAAATTTACAATCACCACCTTCAGTTATGTCTATTTACCTGGGCATTTCTAAAATCCAGACCAGTACAACATCTAAACAACACACCTGCTGGCATACTAATAGTAGCATTGGAGCAGAGCTCTGAGGGGGTATGCTTTTAATGGTTTGCAATTATTTTTATCGAAAATATTGATAACAATGTTTACTTACTGAAAATAAAATAAAATGTAAGGTCGAAGAAGTTTCAAATAAACCAGTAGTTCTACAGTAAATACAACTCTGTATAGATTTACTCTCTTGGACCAACTATAGTTAGATCAAAACTCTTTAAAGTACAGCAGTTCTCGACATGAACACTATAGACAGCACTTGAGTTCTCTTATCTCGCTCCTTTCTCTAAGTGACCCACATACATTTGTTATTATTCTTGTGGATTTTACCTTATGTAACACTTTCCGTTAAATTAAACCGCACTGTACTGCACGCAGGGGCGAACTGCAAACAACACAACAACACATGCAGTGGGTGGCTTTTATAAATAAAACCATTCTTTTATTTTTTTATTTATTTTGTTGCTTTTGCACCAAACACCCATTGTTCTTCGTTACAGTCACAGTCTACCCCTCAGTGCAGCTGTTTCTCATGTTGCTGCTCTGAACTGTTGTATTAAATTAAAAACGTCGACTCAAACATGCAACATACCTTTTCCCCTCCAGGTTATTAATATTCTAATTAATTCAACGATTCTTGCTTATTAACGGAGAATCAGTGCAGGCAAGCAAAGATGGAGCTGGCAAACACATTCAATTATTTTACACAGAGATTGACATTATGAAAGAATAATCTCTTCTATGTCATTAGTGTATGCATTTTCTGATTTATTAATTGGTGTCTTAGTACAATCTGCACAACTTACTAGACTTTAAATAAAATGGCTGAAATGCCTAAATAAGTTTAACATCCCAAATACTTTTACATGATAGCATATTATATGATATATATATATATATATATATATATATATATATATATATATATATATATATATATATATATATATATATATATATAAAATTATTATATTATTATATTGTGACATCTGTTTCTTTTTTTACCCTACCTGCAGAATATGTCATAAGTCCACTATAGAGCCAGTATCCAGGGGATGTTTTAGGATATGATACTCTGCCC
The DNA here is from genome assembly GCA_024349245.1 of Neodontobutis hainanensis. NCBI lineage: Eukaryota > Metazoa > Chordata > Actinopteri > Gobiiformes > Odontobutidae > Neodontobutis > Neodontobutis hainanensis. Next base: position 1,331,741 of record JALDNG010000038.1, on the reverse strand, counting down.
TGTCACCATTTGTAATTACATCACAAGAAAGATTTTCTTAACTTAAATGTAATAAAGAGATGTTGATAAATGGCTTAGCACTCCTGCCCCACAGCAAGAAGGTTGTGAATTCAAAACCTGTCTGCATGTTCTCCACGTGTTACCATGGGTTTTCTCCGGGTACTCCGGCATCCTACCACCGTCCAAAGACATGCATGTTTCAATAGGTTAACTGGAAATTCTAAAGTGTCTCTAGTGAATGAAAGTGAGAGTGAATGGTTGTCTGTCACTGTGTCTCTAAATGCCAGCCCTGCGACTAACTGGCCACTGTCCAGGGTGTACCCCGCCTCAGGCCCAAAGCTGCTGGGATAGGCTAACGAGACTAAGCGGTAGAAAATGAATGAATGTTTAAATCATATCAGAAGCCATGCTCTATGGGTCACAAAGATAAATTAAAATTAAACAGAACAAGATTTTGGTCACTTTCTTGTGCCAACACACATTTAAAACCATCAGTGGCCATGACTGATTAAGGGTCCAGGTTTTGTGCAGAACACATGTGGTTTTTAACTAGGGTTTATGTGTCAAAAGCACCCATAAGCAGTTATTCTTTTGTATTGTTCATTTCTGAGGACCGCACAACTTCAACAACTTGGATGTGAAGCAGTGAGACACAGTCAATGATGTATTAAATATCATTGACTGTAACTTACTGCTTTATATCCGAGTTGCTAAACATAAAAGTCAGATTGGAAGGTGCACTTACAACAGGTGGCACACAATAGGCAGTACATATTTGAGTTAGTATACATTTTATGAGAAAACTTGGAAATGACTGATTTATGAAAATATTAACCAATTTAGATTAATTTGGAATATGAATGGGACCCGACTGAATGGCCAATAGGAAGGCAGTTGCACTGATCCACTGTAAAGCTTTGGCTTTGTATGATAAAATAAAATGGCAGCTGATTTATAACCTTAGTCCACTGAACGATTGCATGTAATTTTGTGCATCCCTAATCCATGATCAATAGCAATGAGTAACAATTTATTTTATTATAATAAATGTACGAGAGAGCAGAGAAAGCTTGTTTGCAGTACTGGGCAATTTCTCTCTTTGTCACAATTTTATGCAAGGGACATATTTTGCCCTGGATGATGAAAGCATTTTATTCATCAAACAATAAAGCCTGATTATCTAACTTTAAGACGGTACATAAAAGGACTTTTGTGCTACTTATAATGAAAACAGCAATTTCAAACGTACATATAAGTTCCCCAGACAACCTTGACAAAGAGGACAAGGCAATAGATAATTGTGAAGGGAAAAAAGTCAAATTAAAGCAATTGTTTTTTTTTTGTTTTGTTTTGTTTTTTATTTGATTCTGTTTTACTTTTGTCAGTGACACGCTTCAAGTGAAACTACTGAAGAAGGGCTTGGAGCATGAACTGTTGTCTTTGTGTGAGCTGTCATAGCTGTCCTGACCTGCATTCATCTCATCTAATGACTGCATGTTTTATAAATGTACTGTCAAATACAACGGCAGCAGCAAAAACAATTCTCAAACCTACACTCACAGAAAAACTACGGCTCTACTTTATCCAACATATTGTTTTGTGAGAAAAAACATTGTCTTGGCTGTGCTGCTGTGATTTAACTCGTATATGTGCGACATGTACAGAGACAGGATTCAAATTGATGCCCAGCAACAGAAAAGAAAAACATTCACATTGTGAAATCAATTGTTTATAATTGTATATTGGCTTTGGGCAAACACAGGCCAATTACATATCCCTTAGCAACCATATCTGTGCCGGGGTCCAACAGAGACCACTCACTGAAGGCCTTTTCAGTAAATAAAAGCACCCATTGAATTTTACTTAAATGGGGATGTGAGTGTGTATCCATAAATAAAGATGAATGTAAATGAAGGGCTTAGACTATCTCTACAGTTGCATTCAGCAAACATACACATTCAGGTCAAGTTCACAGTACATTGACTTTATAAGGACACTTCCACCATCAATATGAAAAAGAATATATAGAAAATCTTAGATCAGGATGTTAAAAGCATGTTTTTAATAATGTTGGTGGTTCCAACTGAAGAGTTCAAAAACGGATAAATGCATTTTGGAAATCAGTAAACTAAGGCTTGTAATTTATTCATTGCATAGCCCTGCTTTTAAAGCCCAAATCCATATTAGTGGTCCTAATTGGACAAAGCCACTCAAGTTTGGTTTGACTGATATCACCATTACCAAAACAATAAAATAAACAAAAAACTGACAATTTATAAAAATGGAGTTACCCGCTTTCGCAAATGAACTCTTCAATTGTGCTTAAGCATGGCCTCGTTCATGGGTTTGGCATTATATTGATATAATATTTGCCCTTATCAGTGAAAGATGAACTATAATCCCTAATATTATTATCCAGAAGTTATATCTTTAGGGGCAAAAAACAAGTGCCCAGCCACAAAATGGTTGCCAATATCACAATATTAAAATGAGCCTCATAGACAGGACTGTGTGGTTCTGTGCTGTGCTCTTCGTGGTAAAGACAGCACTTCAAATGAACAAAAGAACACTTGACAATGGCGTATAACCAGGTCAGATACAATACAAGAAAGAGCCATGTTCGGGCCAGGGTCTGCTTGTGCCAGTCAACTAGCTCTTGTGTGAGTGCACCTTATGTAGTTTCTGGGACCGTTTGTTCTATTTATGGAAATCCCTCTAAAAGCCAGCCATATTGACCTAGTGTGATACTGCCCCAGTGAAAATGGCTGTACATTTGACTCTACACGTCTGTCAGACTTTTGATAGAAGTTTCAGGGTAGTAATGTGTTCTCACTACAGGAGTGAGTGGTGAGAGGAGCGTTTGCACACGACTCGACCTTTTGGCCCGGTTGGTCTAATGGCTCTCAGATAAAAACCCCTGTCATACAAAGATATACAATAAGTCACAGTTAAAGAATTACAGGCAATGCACATTTGAAAATGAATATATGACCAAATATGTGGCTACTTTAAAATGGGTTTATACTGTCAGTATATCAGTATCAGTATGTTTAGAAACAAATAGTTTTCAATAAATGGGTTTGGCCAATGTAAACCAGTCCAAAATCCCGCAATGTTTGCTTCAGCCCTTTTTAACTTCATGTTACATTTGTTGAACATTGAATACAGAGACAATAGACTGATATTGATAAAAATAAGCATTTAATTTTGTACAAACTGCATGACTTCTGCACATTATATAAAAATAACATATGCTTTAACCAAATGTTGCTAATGTCCTTTTTGTATTAAATATGCTGCTTGCCTGCTTGAAAACTTGTTTATAAGAGGAAGACATAGGAAACTATTTTGATTAACTATTACACGAAAGACCTGTTACTGGTAGATGTAGCATCAGAGATTTGTCAGTGTTTATTTTTATTTTTTTGGGTTCCTAAGATATTTTTTCCCTGACCTTTTCCTTTCAGCAAGCTTTACTTTATTTCAGTTTTTGCCTTTTGCAGTTGTTCATCATTTAGTTCATGTTAATTATACAGTTTACCTCAAAAATGAGATAACATCATGTATTATGAGCTTTTATCAACCAAGAAAATCAAGGAAGTGTTAATTGGTCCCACGCGTTCATAAAGTGATATTCCCACCTCTGCCGTTATATAGGAAGCTACTTGAGTAGGAAAAGTTTCTGTTTCTGGACTGTATGGATTTTCACGTTAAGGGACAGTGCTACTAATAATTAATTGTGGTTTGACATCTCACTCTGACTGAGTTTTCCTACCTTACATTTAGCTGCAGCCGACAGTCTGTAACCTGAAGTGAACTCCCTTTTTCCCCGAGCATTCCCCCGGCAGCTAGCACAAGGTACCATGTAAAACTACTTTGAGAACAACTCCAGCTCTGCAGTATATCTCCACTCCTCTTTTTGACAAGTGGTGACATAGTAACTGTCGATCTTTCCTCGCCCATTAAGGTAGAGGTTTCACATATCTCCGCTTCAGGCTGCCAACATCCTTTTCTGTTTTAGCATTTCTCCTTTAAAGTTCCATAGTCTGAGAAATCAAACCGTGACGTATTGAACAGGACTGTTCTCAAATAGTGACTTCTCTGACAACGCTGCAGACAACTTTGGATGTCTCTCATGGTGTGTTGTTACTTTTGGTAGCTGGCAGAGAAAAAAAAAGATCACTCAGGAGGCTGCTGTAGGTGGGAAAAATCTATTCAATATGCAACAATGCTGTTCGATTTATGCCTGCTGCTTATGAAGTTTTTAAACAAATGCCAATTATGTATTTGGCCTTGTGAGCGTCTGTGGCGTTGTCTCAAACCGGCAGATGCTGTATTTGAAATGCAAACATTCAAATGCAGCAGGAAAGCAGGTTTGATCCTCGGATGGCAGAACGGTCAGCGTGAAGACGACAACAAATCTTCAGGCAAAGAAAAGTGCTGTACCGTGTAAATGATGTTTTCCAGTGGCTCACGGATCTAAATCCCACAGGTTTGAAAAGCAGAATATAAATGAAGAAAAACAGACTGTGAATGTTGGCTTAATCTCAGGTTTTGTGTTTTCTTTTTGTCATTTTAGTTTTAACTAATGGTGCAACTAAAGCAAACTTTAAAAGCTTGTTCAGTTGTTTTGAATCACCATTCATCATTAGATATGCTGATTTAGATATAGGCTACTTTTTAAATTTGGTCAGCAACATGTCGCATTAACTTGACTTTAGAAAACACTGCAATCTGTCACAAAGATGGACGATCAAGGAAGGTTTTCAATTAGGCAGCAAGTACCACAAATATAAAACCACTGTTTAGTTTTGAGGTTTAAAACAGTTTTCTAGAGGTAGTAGTCTTACTGTTTTCATTCGGTCAGATTAGAATTAAGAACTAGATGAGATCCAATGCAGTGCAGTTTGTGGTAAGAACATTATTTCGCCTCGGTCTTGTCCAACCTTTGTGGATTAAACTGGCTCCCATAGTGAGAAGTGCTGAAGATTGTTCTGCAGTAATAGAACAAACTGAAGGCATAAACCTATTGGCTATCAAGATTTGACAATAACCTTTAATATAGTGGAATAGAGACTACAAAATGAAAATAATCCTTCTCAGTTATCCAAAATTGTTGCGTGGATGAGAGAGGATAATTAAAAAAAAATTTTTTTTTAAGTATGCGCTGAATGAACACAAACAAGGAATAAACAAATGTTATTTTCCTCACACCAAAACCATCACTGACAGCACTGGGACTAACAAAGTAAAGCTGATTGTGTGTGAATTGTGACTAACAACAGGAAGTGCTTGTAAAGGTGTGTATGTCCATCACCGCTGCTGCACAGCCTGCTGGGAGCTGCACTGACAGTGGCTGCCGGATGAATTTAACTCCACCAGCTGCTTCCTCGACTCTGGGGTATTTCTGCACACGCGCGAGCCAAAAGGGTAGGAGCTGGTGTTACATGACTCACTTTTTTTTTCGGTTGTACGATGTGTAACAGAAAAGCTAATTCTCTGGGGCAATTTGGTGGCGACATCGTGCTGCTGTGCTCCATCCGTTCATCATAATGATGCACAGTCTGGGGAAGTTATTTTCGAAAATGTATTCATTTCATTAGAAGTCAGGACTTTACACAGAAGCCATTGGAAAGTCTGATTAAAAAGACTTAAAACAAACAAGAACAAGGAAAAAGCTGCTGTTTACATCATGTGGAGTCTGTGGCAAAATCCTTACCTTAAGCAAAACTATTTCTGGAAGGAACCAAGAAAAGCAGTCATCTAAGACCATCATTGTGTTTGTTGTCTGACTTTATTTCACATTAGAAGTATTGCCCTTGTAAACCGTAGCCTAGGATGTTTACATGGCCTGATTAAGTAGAAGAATTAGTTAAAATCTTGGTGCGTTAACTCTGATCCAATTACTTTAATTAAGGTTACATGCACTGTATATTTACAAGGCTCATTTCACCTTAACCTGATTAAAGAGCTACACTAAACCTGCCATGTGTTCTCCTCTTGTGTGTTCATCAGAGTGAGGCTAGGAGCTCGATGTGTCTCAATTACCAGTTCTTAATGTCAGGCAGCATCTAAGAGTGCGTTATCCTGGATCTACAAACCTGATAGATCATGTTTATTCAAGTGTAGTTATATTGTATGTAGTACTTGTAGATAATACTTTATCTACAGTAGGTCATGGTCAAAGCAGCTTGGGGTTGGAGAGTTTATGCAAGTGGTTTCCTGGCTAAACAAGGGCCATTAGGATACTTATCTCATGTCTGAACCTGATTACATTTGTGCTGGTGTTATGTTCAGAATAGTTCATTACATTAACTGTTGCACATTTATTTATACAAATGTACACTATACTGAAGTTAAACTGAAATTCACTTCTCCATAGGCTCAGTTCTATCCCAAAATGACTGGTGGAGGGGGTGCAGCTACAGGGTTTAAGGCAACCTCTTCCAACTCCATTAAAGATTTTCAAGAACCTTGCAGTATATTGTAGATAATTTGGATTTACAAATACAATCTTGGTATTTTAGCCAACAGTTAACTCAAGGTGTTGACTGGAGTAGTACTTCAGCAGCAGGGTATGGGTTCCTCAAAAGGGTTTCCTCCAAGGAAGAAAAATCACCAAAATCAGTCCAAAATGTCAAATAAAAAAGATTATTCATTCATTTATTTTCTACCGCTTTGTCCCATTAGGGGTCACGGGTGACTGGAGCCTATCCCAGCAGCTTTGGGAGTGAGACGGGGTACACCCTGGACAGTGGCCAGTTAGTCACAAGGCTGACATATAGAGACAAACACTGACTGACAACCATTCACTCTCACTTTCATTCACTAGGGACACTTTAGTGTTGCCAATTAACCTGCACATACATGTCTTTGGACGGTGGGAGGGAGCCGGAGTACCCGGAGAGAACCCACAGTAACATGTGGAGGACATGCAGACTCCTCACAGAAAGACCGGAGTCGGCCGAGAATGTTTGAGCCGGCCGGGTTTTGAACTCACGACCTTCTTGCTGTGAGGCAGGAGTGCTAACCACTCTGCTACCATTAGTCATTAATAAAATGACAATATCAGAAATTCAGGACATGTAAAAGGTCCTACTACAGTACAGTATATTTGTCTGGCTGGTGTGGTACACCACATCCCTGTGAATTTCCATAAACTGCACAGTCCGTTTAAGACAGCCATTGTTTGTGGGACAGTACATTTTATGTGGTTCACACCTAAATACATAACCTAATGCCTTTGATCTTACTATGAGAATATGATAACATTTGGGATATGGAAGGTAATTGTAATTAAAACACAGTTTCCTAAATGTGACTTTTGCTATTTGTTGGTGCTACCTATCAGAATGTATTGCTCTCAGACCCATTCCTCTGATTGCTTTTAATGACCCTATTGCCACACATAAGGTTATTACTTCATTTCCAATTATTTGAGAATTAGTTTTGGGACACCACCCTTGTTGAGTGACACTAGTGGGTTTATAGGAGGTCATTCAGTCGCACAATAACACTGCATTGCCGTGGATTCTTACAATATTACACCAAGGTCAAATAAATTAGGTATTCCATTTAAAAACGAGACATGAGTCACCTGTTTTTAAAATTGCACCCATTTCTTTCTGGCTCCTTTGGCTGCATATGCTGGGTTTTGCCTTTTATTCAAGCCTGCGGGGCATCTGTGGACAATGGCAATTCTATCAGTGCCATTCAATTCAAAAGCACTCAGTTGAATGGCATTATTAAACAGTTTGCCAGCCAACGTTATCTTAAGGTGACTCATTTATTTTTCAAATGTCTAGCCTTACAGACAAATCAGTATCGATCCAGAATTATTTCAGTAATGCTTGTCAAATTTTACAAGCTTGGAATGGAGATGTGATTTTTTCCAACAGGTGTAACATTGATTAAAATGCATAGAAATGAAAATAATAATTATAATCATCGCCAAACCAATGATGGCCAATGAACAGATGCTGAACAGGACTCATGGCAGGTAATAATACTGTTAAACTGAGATAAGCACATTTGCAAAACCAACCTTGCCAATAATTTTTGATACGCATGGTATTTTCATCTTCTTAACACTGTAGGGGAAAAATATAATGGAAATATCCCTATATGATAAATAAATGAGGTTCAGTGTGTGCGTTGGCTGTGGCTTATTCCTCTACACTTGCTCTCACAATTTTACTATATCGGCATTTTTCTGTGCACACATGGCATAAAAGCTACTTTGCATTAAAGAGTTGTAAACCTTAACCCTTAAAAGCCTACAACGGCAAAGGAATGCCTGGGGATAAGTGGATATTTCTGACAGTGCTCAGCTACTCCTTCAGTCTGCGTCAAGTGTTGTGCTTTGGGTGATTCTGGGGAAACCTGGGTTTTATTTCTGTTGAACAGTTGAGTAAGCAAGCTGTTTTTGATGTTACAAAAGCAAATAGTCTTCATGGGGCAGAGGAAAACAATAGGCAAGGCAAGGCAATTTTATTTATATAGCACAATTCATACACTGGGTAACTCAAAGTCCTTTACAGAAATAAATGACACAAGATTTAGATTTATAAACATAAGAAAAATTAAAAACATTTTAAAAGAAGAAAGAAAAAACACTTTAAGTTGTGGTGTAGGCGGAACTAAAAAGGAAGGTTTTTAATCTCTCTTTGAACATTGTTAAAGTTGAGGCTTGTTTTACTTCATCTGGGAGGCTGTTCCAGAATTTTGCTGCATGAAACTTAAACGTTGCTTCACCCTGTTTAGTTCTAACTCTGGGCACGAGCAGAAGGCCTGTCCCAGATGTTCTCAGAGTCCGAGGCGGCTCATAAGCTACTAGCATTTCAGAAATATATTCTGGTGCTAAACCATTTAGAGACTTGTAAACCAGCAGTGCTGTTTTAAAGTCTATTCTCTGAGCAACAGGAAGCCAGTGCAGAGATTTTAAAACTGGCGTGATGTGGTTGTACTTCCTGGTGTTAGTTAGAACTCGAGCACCAGCATTCTGAATAAGCTGCAGCTGTCTTAACCCTTGTTTTGAGAGACCAGTGAGCAGGCAGTTACAGTAATTTAACCTGCTAGAGATAAAAGCATGAATAAGTATCTATAAGTCTGGTTGAGACATTATCCCTTTGACTCTGGAAATGTTTTTAAGGTGATAAAATGCAGATGATGTAACTGACTTAATGTGACTCTGGAAATTTAAATCTGAGTCCATGATGACCCCTAGATTTCTAACCTGGTTTTTAGATTTTAGAGAAAGAGACTCGAGGTGACTGTTGACGCTTTCTGTTTGTTTCTGTGGCCCAAAGATGATTAGTTTGTCTTGTTTCTGTTCAGTTGTAGAAAATTATTTTGCATCCACACATCAATCTGTTCGATGCAGTGACACAGTGAATGGATTGGTCCATTTTCACCTATTATGAGTGAAATGTAAATCTGAGTGTCATCTGCATAATTATGGTAGGATACACCACAGCTGTGTATTAACTGGCCTAAAGGAAGCATGTAACGATTTAATAATAGAGGTCCCAAGATAGACCCCTGTGGAACCCCACATGTCAGCGCCATTTGATCTGATACACAGTTACCAACCGAAACGAAGTACTTCCTGTCTTCAAGATATGACTGAAACCATTTAAGAGCAGTTCCAGAGATGCTTATTCCTCTAATCTTTGTGACATGATTCCATGGTCATATCAAACGCAGCACTCAAGTCCAACAGAACTAAGACAGAGACTTTGCCCGCGTCAGTCTTCAGACGGATGTCATTTGTGACTTTGATAAGTGCAGTCTCAGTCTGTGATGGGGCCTAAAACCTGACTTAAAAGAATCAAAGCAGTTGTTAAGTAATAGAAAGTCATTAAGTTGCTGATATACAACTTTTTAGATGACTTTCCCTAAAAATGGCAGGTTTGATATGGGCCGATAGTTGTTGAGCACTGTAGCATCAAGACTGCTCTTCTTTAGGAGAGGCTTGATGACAGCAGTTTTTAAAGCCATTGGAAAAGTTCCAGACTGTAAGGAATTATTGACTATATTAGTGAGTTGTTGTAACAAACTGCTTAGTACTGAAATCTAGTGGGTAGAACATCGAGGCAGCAGGTGGATGAACTGAGGCTGGAGACAGTTTTTTCAATTGTTCTGTCATTGATGGTTGTAAAATGTGTAAACCCAACCAAGTGTCTCCGAGGTGGCTACAGTGTTGTTGTATGCCCTTTGGACTGTATCGCATGTTTAATGCCTTGAACCTTGTCGTTAAAAAACAATGCAAACTCATTGCATTTAGTGGTGGAAACTAATTCTGGAGGAAATGGAGCTAGAGGGTTTGTTAATCTGTTCACTGTAGCAAACAGGACACGAGAGTTGTTACTGCTATTGTTGATGAGCTCTGAGAATATTTCTCTTGCTTTTTGCAAAGTTTGATTGAAAATTTTCTTTGTATACCTCATAATGAATTAAGAGTTTCAATTTACGCCATTTTCTTTCAGCTTTTTGGCATTGCCTTTTCTGTGCCCTGACAGAAGGAGCATTGCTCCACGAAGCCTTCTGCCTCTTCCTCATCACTTTAACCTTAACAAGAGCAATGGTGTCCATAACATTTAAAACACCTGAAGTATAACAATTCAACAAATCATCAACTTGACCTGATGAGGCATTTTCAAACCTGATTGCCTCCATAAACTGTGTCCTGGTGTTATCATTAATGTGCCTCTTCTGAACAACTGTAGGTCCAGCAGCAAGTTTTGGAATCATGGACAGATGGAAAAAGACACAAGAATGATCAGACAGAGCAACATCAATCACAGTGACATCTAAAATATGAACACCCTTAGTAATGACAAGGTCCAGAGTGTGACCTCTATTATGGGTCGGCTCATTAACATGCTGACAAAGACCAAAAGTATCAAGAATAGTAGAAAATTCTTTGGCATTTCTGTCACAAACATTATCCACATGCACATTAAAATCACCTGATATGACTATTTGTTCAATTTCTGTGCAGATAACAGAAAGCATTTATGTAAACTCATCAATAAAATCATCAGATTGTTGGGGTGGTTTCTTTGTAAAGAACAACAACTAAAATAGATGTAGAAAACCTCAACTCCATTTTGAATGACACATACTCAAATGATGAAAACTCCCCAAGTGATAGTTTCTGGATAAGAATATTATCCCTAAGAATAGCACATACACCACCACCCTTTTTGTTTTCCCGCATTTTGGATAAAAATGTGAAATTCGATGGGGTGGATTTAATAAGGACAGCATTTCCAGTCTTGCTGTCTAATCATGTTTCTGTTAAAAACATAAAATCAAGCTAATTTGAAATTATAAAATCATTATACATAATTAATACATATGGTTCTATTTAGCATTAAAGGACACACGTGAGATTGTTCACAGCTAAAGGAATATTAAGCAACTTCAACTGAGCCAGTTGGTCTTAATTGGCAACTGTGGTAAAAACACACTCTCAGATGGTCATGACATTTATAACATAAATCCATTTTGTTTTCACACTGAACTCATCACCCACCATATTTCCAGCAGATTTGTACATATGTTCCTGCAGGGCTACCGTAGGAGCCTGCCTTTATTTATAAAATACACAAGGTTGAGGAATTGGCTTTACTCCTAAATAAACACAAATTAATCCTTAAGTGGAGTTAGGGAATTAAAATGGAGTTCTTAAGCAAAAATAATTAGCGATAACAGGGTAGAAGGATCAAGGGACAACATGTCATGAGTGTTGAACACCTCTCAGTGACAGCTACAAATTGTGGTAACCTCAATGCTGACTGAATAATTCAAAGAGTAATTGTGCTTTCAGAGTGGCCCATTGGGACACAGAGCAGGCAATTCCACTGAGTATACACAGTCATTTCCACAGCATTTTTGTTCCCTCAGATATTCAAGCACACATAATAGGTTTGTTAGTGAGGAAGCCCATTGTAGTGAAAATGGAAGGTTGTGTACTTTATGCTGAAGATAGAAGACATATGTCCAAGGCTACAACATTGCTTGTGGCAAGTAGGCTATGTATTCTACTAAAGCTATTATCACGTGTGCAGTGCTATATTTTGCTAGGCTGGCCAGCCAGACTGCTTTCTTATTCTTATTGAACACACAGACAAATTGGTCTGAGATTGCGGGGGGGGGTTGAACAAGATTTTAAGGCGGGACCATGGGCCGAGTAAACCAGAAAAAAAACACGGATGTGACATAAGGAAAGCAATTGTCCGATTCCAGTCGTTAACAAACCACAGCGTATTCCAGCATGGCTAAGGGAGAGAAAATTGTTGCGCTCTATTGTTTTCACTCCCTTCCACCCTGTACTTGCCATGTGTTGCCATTAAAAATTTTTGTAGAAGAAGACCTCAAAGACGCGTCTCAGTGGGAGTGTCAGGACCAGCTCAATAGAAGCCTCATTCTCTACACGCAAGCTGGTAAACATTTAAATAACAAATAAAAAATACACCTGTGATGAAGCTTTGGCATTAGTAATGGCTGACTCTGATTCTGAGGGAGAATATCTGCCTTTAGAGTCTTTTCAGCCGAGTGAAAGTGAGAATGAGAGAGAGTGACAGTGCGTGTTTAACTTCGACAGCGGCGGCGCTGCTCGTGCCTCTCTCTGTAGCTGCATAAAGCACACTCCGTTTTTTCCCACATTTTGCCAAACACAGTAAAATAAACGGGAGGAAACTAGTCGCTCTGGCCGCGGTAGTGACAGGGAGGTTGAGAAGGGAAGCCGTGTGCGCGTAGCAACTGCTGCTTTACAGCCGGGGCGGGTGTACTTGCCGTGGCCGAGGTAGTGACAGGGAGGTCGCGAATAATGCGGCTTCTATTGACAGCTGTTTGGGACAAATACGTGTTGTTCATCCTGACACTTTACCCAGTCGGGGAGGGAGAGGCGGAGGTAAACATAGTCAGCGCGAATGCGCTAATCAAAGCAGCGATAGTAATAAAAGTGATGGCTGTGTGCTGTGCCTTATGAGAGGTCCCACACTCTAAAAATACGTCTCAGGTTACGTATGTAACCCTTGTTCCCTGAGAAGGGAACGAGACACTGCGACAGGAAACCGACACTATGGGGAACGCCCTCAGCGTGACGGCTCTGAATTATGAATGAAACTAGACCAATCCTGATTGGTGCAACGTAATGCCGTAGTATGTGCCGGCGTACCCGGAAGTATAAAAGGGGCGCCGGCTCACCACGGCGCTAGTCTTTTGCAATTAAAAAACAATTGCTCCCGGGCATGGGGAGGCGTGGCTGGTCGACGCAGTGTCTTGTTCCCTTCTCAGGGAACAAGGGTTGCATACGTAACCCGAGACGTTCCCTTTCGAGGGAACTCGCACTGCGTCGGGAGACCGACACTATGGGGAACGAAATACCCACTACGCCACACCGACCCATGCCTAGTCTAGTTTATGAGGCTGGAGTGCATGCCCCCCTTAGGACGAAAGCACCCTAGCGCTTACTGACCGTCTGCTTAGTTGCGGGCAGATCCTTCTTAGGAAACCCGAATCACACTAACAGTTGGTTTGATTTTCTCCACTGCGAAGACTTCCGCAAATAGGTTTGCAGTGCTCTGACCAGACAGAGCAAATGAAGTCTCGCTTCTTCAGCCGACACGTACCGCGGAGGATGCAATACCTGCAAGAGCGTAGGCCGCCTGGCCTCAGATGCAAGATGGCCTTAACCCCTCCGGGGGCAGACTCCAGGGCAATTGGTGTTATAGCCAGGGCCTGGAGTCCCTCCCAACCTCTTAAGCAAGGTAATTACAAGGAGCAGCGCCACCTTAAATGCCAGACCTCGATCTGTTGTCGATTCAAGTGGCTCAAAGGGGGCCTCAGCCAACCCTTCCAGTGCCACCGCCAAGTCCCACATTGGGACTCTGGGATGAGTCGCAGGTCTCATCCTCCATTTACCATAGAGGAAGCATATGACCGAAGAGTGCCTCCTCAGAGGCCCCTCACTTACAGCGGCGTGAAATGCCACAATTGCAGTCACGCCACTTCTTTTCTAACCACCCTCTCGTGGAAGGAGCCCTGGAACTGAGTATGATCTCTACAACACCTCCCGGCGGGCCATCTTATAATTACTGAGCCCCCAGGGGTCAGACTCAAAGCTTCTAGCTCTCTGGCTGGGGCCTGAGACGGCAGGACCCTCCTTGAAGGAATCTGCCATGGGGGGGTCCGTCTGCAGTGTTCTCTAGAACTCCTGGGAGCAGCGCTATTGGGGAAACTGCACACAGACGCAGCCTCAGCTACATCTGAACCATGGCATCCAAACCCCGCAGGGTTGGATGCGTGAGGAAAACACACAATGTTTTTGACAGGGATACCTGTTGTATATAGACTTTACCACCTCTGGGTGAAGTCTCCATTTCCCTTGCCTTTCAGCCCCTGCCTCGACAGGATGTCTGCTCCATAATTCTGATCCCCAGGAACGTACATCACTCTGATGAACGATCGTTTACCCTGGGACCATAGGAGGATCTGATGCGCCAGTCTGTAAAAACGGCGCGATCTCAGACCCCCTCATGGTTTAGGTACGCCACCACCGACATATCGTCGGAGTGGCATTTCCAGGCAGTTTATGTGCCATAGAACATGCCGCTCCTGCCACAGACCTTGAGAAAAAAGCGGCCGTCCATGACCGCGCCCCACCCAGTGAGGAAGGCGTCTGTCGAAACGGATTTCCGGCGACATTATGCTCCCAGCACTGGCCCTTGGGCTAGAAACCAAGTCAGCCCTCAGAGGTCCTTACTACAGACAGGACCTCTTCCCCAAAGCCTTTGTAGCCTGAAGGACGGCCCTCAAGTCGCCCTTCTGCTGAACCGGCTTTGTGCGAGAACGCCTCCTCTGTTGCCGAGCTCCCTGGGGAGGGGCTCTGGCGACGTTTCGAGGAGCTCAATGATGGCTGGGGCCGGTCCTTTTTAGAATCAGCCCCTTTTTGGCTTGGAGCAGCGAGGGATGAACTGCAGGAACGCCGCAGTTTGCCTCCTCGCCTCCTGAACCCTGCCGACGACCGTAAAACTGTTGACCAGGCCCGAAGGCGAAAGAGGAGCACACAGGAGGAAACGTTTATCCTAGTCCCTGATGCCTGAAAGATTTGGCATTCTTTCCTAAATGCCTCTCCATGGCCACCAGGAAGCAGGGAAGCCCATCTCCCTGGTGACCCGGAGAGACAAATCCGTCGCTCTGCGGAGCTCAGCCACATCCTCAGGTGTGACTGTCTCACCCTCATCCCAGACTTTACCAGATCGGCCTGGCATGCCTGGAGACATGCCCCTGCCCAACTCTGCCGCTACCTATGCCCTGCCCACCCTCACCAACGTCTCTCTACGAGGTTTGGTGGGTTTTTAGTGAAGACCCCGCAGCGAGAGGGAGGTCACTGGCCTTCCAAACACCTCCCCTCCCGCGGCCTCCCCCCAAGTTGCTTTTTATTTTGATTAGAGAGGCGGGAGGAGTGTGGTCTAACTAGCTCTCTCCATATTTGTTTTGTCATGCTTCTGTGTTGCAGAAAGCACCGCCTTAATGAGCTCCTTCTAAGCGGGCACGTGAGGTGACGAGTAAACCTCCGCGTCATCCGCCACGGTGCTGAGGATTTTCTTCTCTCTCTTGCTCAAGCACCGGCCCCCTCCCTAGTGCAAGAAGCGTCATCACAGGCTTCTGCTCGTGGAGGAAGGGCATCAGAACTGTCTGATGATGATTGGGAAATTTATTTTTTTTTTCTCCGTCAAACACGGCCAGGCGGGAGCGCAGCACTCTGACGGGGAGTGCATCACAGTGCTCACAGTCAGCTGTGAAAAATGGCAAAACCCGCTTGATGCATGAGCTTTTCCTCGCCGTCACCCGCCTCGGTGCCGAGCACATCCACAACCTCAGATGTGGACAGCTCAAGCCCCGGACCCTTTCCTCGTGCAGAAGAAGCCTCATTGTGGGCTTCTGCACGAGGAGAACGGGCCTCAGATTTCTTCTTTCTCTCTGCTTATTTAGCGGGCAAATGATTGGACGAGTGAGCCTCAGCGTCACCCGCCTCAGTGCTGAGCACATCCACTTCCCCAGATGTAGATAGCTCCAGTCCCGGCCCCTTTCCACGTGCAGAAGAAGCCTCATCCCAGGCTTCTGCACGAGGAGGACTGGCCTTGGACATGTCTGGTAATTCCGACAATGCCTCAGCAGTCTCATCAACTAGTTCAAGCTGCGATCCCCACTATTTAGCCGCGGGGGCGCCTCACCATGCCCACAGCCAGCTATCGAGAGAGCTGACCGAGCGTGCTGCACTCCCAAACAGCTCACACACATGGCGTGCGTGTCCCTGCCCGTGACATTTACCGAGGGCAGGGGTACACACACTGTTTGAGCTGTTCACTCGCCATTTCTTGCTTCTATAAGGATCACGGTCACACACTTCGAGCAATTGTCTGAAGAGCGAAAAATTAGCGCTGTGGTGAGCCGGCGCCCCTTTTATACTTCCGGGTACGTCGGCACGTACTACGGCATTACGTTGCACCAATCAGGATTGGTCTAGTTTCATTCATACTTCAGAGCCGTCACGCTGAGGGCGTTCCCCATAGTGTCGGTTTCCCGACGCAGTGCGAGTTCCCTCGAAATTTTGGATTAAAATATTAAGTGACCTTTTTGTCACTTGTAATGAAGCTTGCTTATTAGTGAAATTATTAATATCATGGAATTGTTGATTGACTTTAGCCTGGATTGATGGCTCTCAATATCGCAATATATACCGTTGGGAAAAAAAATATTGCAATGTAATTTTTTTCCAATATTGTGCAGCCCCACTTGAGACATGACATGCCTATTGTACATGTCCTTAGTTGTAGAAGAAACCGGAGCCCCCCAGAGCATTCACACAGAAAGACCCTATCCTGGATGGGAATGGAAACAAGGACCTTCTTGCTGTGAGGCAAGACAGCAGGAGTGCTAATCACTCTGCCAAAGTACTAGAGTTACAGCAAGTTAGAAACTTTTCTTGTATTTTGGCGTGGTTGTGGCCAACATAAACCGTTTAAGTTCCTGCAATAAAGCGGTTTGTTGACAACCTTCTCATCCATTATTTCACTGCGTCTGGCTGAACTCTAACAGCTATCTTAGTGCACAGTTAGTGACTATATTTTGCTCAAATTGTCTAAATGTCAATGCAGTTGAATTCCCGATACTTATGATAACATGGCCATTCTGTGCTAATATTGTAAGTAGGGTTAGGGTTCTTATTAGTAAAGCACAACTTAATCAGATCAGAAAACAGCCGTGCTATACACTCCACTGGATTCAAGCAACAATGTTGATTCAACTTAATTTACCTCATTTACTCATTTTATCATAATAGAAGAAAGGTTCTGAATGCTATACCAAGTTGGCAGAAAATTATATTTTTTAAGAGGATTTAACTTTTCTTAAATCTGCCACAACACAATCCAAAAATCAAAGTAAACACAGTGACCCTCATGATAATGTAATGTTTTAGGTCAAGGTTTATTTCTAATTTGTAAGAAAGCATTTCAAGAAAACGACTTTAATTATAGTAATACATGTTACAGTAAACAAAACTGAATTTTCCCTTGAGGATTAAAGGGGCATTACGTAACTTTCAGAAAAACCTAACAGTTACTGACACCAGTGGCCGTTAGGAAAAACTACAGTCAGTGTCCTGCTCGCTCTCGCGTTCAGACCAAGCGTTTCCCATGAAACCTCCTAAATGCTCGTTGCGTAAGGGCGCCGCCAAACGTCAAAATACAGCAAAATACGACGATATACCGCCGTCCACCAGAGGGCAGGCTCCAAAAGCGGAAATATAAGGAGAAGCCCAATGGCGACTTTACGGGTGTAAAAAACATGTTTACAGCCTGGTACAAAAGATGGCTCCGGTCTCCAGAGCTAAGTTTTTACTTTGTGACAACTCTAGGGGGGAGGGGGGGGGGGGAGTAAATTTTTGATTATTACGTCCGTTTATGCTATCTAAAAACTATTATTTTACTATGGAGTAAAAGCCCGGATGTAACGACCATTTTATTGCCGAGTTGTAACGACAATATCAGTAAATGGGGGACCAATGGGCGGATTATATCCACTATATTACAATCAATGGTTCAGACTGCCGCGTGTACGTGCATGACTGAGTCACTTGAGCATTATCTTTCAGTCTGTCGCCCTGAAAAACTTGGACATTTACTTGCATCATGTTTACAAAGGTAAGAAAAGGTAAACTTCTGTAGAAGTGTATTGCTGGACAAACTTTGACGGGAAACTATATTTAATGTTACTGTGTTGACACAGCAGTAAAGAAAATTCTTGAGACATGGAAGATAATAAAGCACCAGACTGACAAACGGCATGTTTTATAAAGCGTTGTTCAACGCAGTATGGCAGTTGTAACTTTGTATATATTATCTACTGTCTGTTACCTTTGTTAAAAGTGGCTAACGTTAGCTGAGGAACTAACGCTACATCAACTCACGTAGCTTTCACCGAGGCTCAGTGTTTATAAGTCTCAGGAGGAGAACAACTAAAGTTAGTGAACTCATATCAGAGAGAATACTGTACAATAACTGTTGTTATTTGGACGAGTCTTTGCACCAACGTAGGTTATTACTATTACTGTAATAAATTGGTCCTGCATTATTTTGAGACAACATAAACGTAACCTCACAGTATAATTTTAGCTTATCATTGTTTATTTCACTGTTGGTGTCATTCAGAATACTTCATTTAGTAATTATAAGTTTCAAAGAAGCCCCCTTTAGAGTGAATTAATAATTATCCACTACCTATACATTTACTTGTTTCTGTAAAAGTTGTGTTTTTTGTATATACACATCTCATATACACATAATACTTTGGAGACTTTTTTATTACTGCATGAGCAATCTGCATCTAAACATAAGCTACATATTTTCTTAAACACTAAAAATAATTGTTCCAATGCTTTATCCTTATGCAGTGGCACTTCCACATACTGGTTTAACAAGCACACTGGGATATTACAAGTGTATGTTAGTTGTTTCTGATTAGCTGCCACTGAACCTTGACTGTAATCCCATGAGTTTAGCTTCACAGACTGGGAGTAGGCCAGATGTGCATCCTGTCCTCATGTTATTATAACTCAGAGGCAATCTTTTAAACCAAGCAGAACTGTTAGAGCTCGACAACTTTTTCCTGTTGCTATCTCGCCACTGGACCAGCCTTCAAATGTCTGCTCTACATCAAGACTGAAGATCGGTCTCCTGAATGTGCGGTCTCTATCCTCCAAAGCACTCCTAATTAATGATCTTATTGCTTCTCATAGCTTGGATTTACTTTGTCTTTGTGAAACGTGGCTTAGGCCCAATGTTTTTCTGCCACTAAATGAAGCCTCTCCCCCTGAATATGCGTATGCACAGGTAGGTCGCACGTCGAAACTGGGTGGTGGTGTTGCAGCCATTTATAAAGCTGCATTTTGCTTTACAGGTACATCATCACAGCCGAAATTTAACTCTTTCGAAGTGTTACTCATTAAACATATTTCTTCTCAAATAAACAGAAGGAAGCCATTTTATTTAGCTGTAATCTATCGCCCTCCGGGTCCCTACTCTTCTTTCTTGGATGAGTTTGGAGTTTTCCTCTCGGACTTAATAACCCACGCTGATAACATCCTTCTAGTTGGAGACTTTAATATTCATCTAAATAAGGAGTGTGATCCTCTGGCCAGAGCATTTCAATCACTGCTTGCGACCATGTCTTTCAACCAGTTTGTTCATGAGCCCACACACATTAGTGGAAACTATCTTGATCTTGTTTTGGCTCGGGTATTAGATGTCTCCAATCTCTTTGTCTCCTCTCTTTCATCTGCTGTCTCAGATCACTCACTGGTAGAGTTCGAGATAAGTTACACATTTCCCGCAAATTCAGACACATGCGTAGTGTCTACACGGATTTTTAGCGCAGCTGCAATGGAAATGATTGCCACACGGCTGACAGATGTTCTTCCTAATTTAACTCCAACTGGAAACTCAGTAGAGGCCTACACAGAGGAAGTCCATGCTACCCTCTCAGCCATCACCGACTCAGTGGCACCCCTCAGGACAAAGCCCAGACCAACCAGACGACCTACGCCATGGTATAATGAGGAAACGCGGGCTTTGAAACAGGCCTGCAGGAGTTTTGAACGCAAATGGCGCAAGTCAAAAACA
Organism: Neodontobutis hainanensis; assembly: GCA_024349245.1. Lineage (NCBI taxonomy): Eukaryota > Metazoa > Chordata > Actinopteri > Gobiiformes > Odontobutidae > Neodontobutis > Neodontobutis hainanensis. Next base: position 1,311,546 of record JALDNG010000038.1, on the reverse strand, counting down.
AATCTAAATTATCAAAAGTGGTGTTTGTGTGTAAACACCTATAAGCACGCCCTCAGCACTGCAAAGACTACCTATTTTTCATCTCTTATAAGAGAAAACCAGCATAACCCCAGGTTTCTCTTTGGAACAGTTGCTAAACTTATCCAACCAAAAACAACTGAAGACTCCTCTCTCTTTAGTGCACAAGACTTTTTAGATTTCTTTAATCATAAAATTGAAGATATCAGGGATAATATTTTGTTTTTGTCTTCTTTGGCTCTGGGTCCCATTCACTTGGATCCACCGACCTCTCGTCTCTCAGTCTTAGATTCTGTTTCCCTCGATGAGCTGACAAAGGTGGTTTCTTCACGTAAAGCAACTATGTGCTTGCCAGCAAAAGAGCTTAAAGAACTGTGGCCCTATGTGGGGCAAATTATATTAAATATTATAAACTTGTCCCTGTCTACTGGCACCGTTCCTTCCCTTTTCAAACAGGCTGTGGTCAAACCCCTGCTCAAAAAACCTACTCTGGATCCTGGATGCCTAAATAATTTCCGTCCTGTCTCCAATTTACCTTTTCTATCTAAAGTCCTCGAAAAAGTTGTGCTAAAACAACTTACCCTATATCTATCAGAAAATGACCTCCTCGAGCCGTTTCAGTCTGCATTTAGGGCCTCTTATTCCACTGAAACAGCTTTAGTTAAAGTAACAAATGATCTTCTCCTTCAGATGGACGAGGACTCATCGGCTCTACTATTATTGCTGGATCTCAGTGCTGCATTTGATACGATTGATCATGCAGTGCTAATCAACAGACTTAAAGATGTTTTTGGCATCTCTGGCTCTGCTCTTTCTTGGTTAGAATCCTATCTGTGTGATAGGTCTCATTTTGTCTCTTTTAATAAATCCTTCTCCTCCATGGCACCAGTGAAGTTCGGTGTGCCACAAGGGTCTGTGCTCGGTCCCATACTTTTTTCACTATATGTTACACCATTGGGACAAATCATCAGAAGTTATGGAGTGAACTTCCACTGTTATGCCGATGATACACAGCTGTATCTACCAATAAAAGCAAATAATACTACTGACGTCTAGAGGCCTGCCTCGTTTCAATTAAAACATGGATGTCTCAAAACTTCCTCCATTTGAACTCGGATAAAACAGAGCTCTTGTTAATTGGTCCTGCCAGTCATCGGCACAAGTTCAACAATCTTACTGTCTCAATCAACAACTGTGTGTTGGAGCACGGCAAAACTGCAAGGAGTGTCATTTTTGACCCCACACTATCTCTGCAGCAGCACATTAGTGAGGTCACTAAATTGGGCTTTTTTCACTTGCGGAATATCTCAAAAATTCGCTCCTGCCTCTCTTTAGCTGATGCTGAAATTCTCGTTCATGCATTTGTCACATCCAGGCTGGACTACTGTAATGCGTTATTCTCTGGACTGCCGAAGAAAAGTACTCACAGTCTACAAATGGTCCAAAATACAGCCGCCAGACTTTTAACAAAGACCAGGAAGTTTGATCACATTACTCCGGTCCTGGCTTCATTACACTGGCTTCCTATTCATGTTAGAGCTGGTTTCAAAGTTCTCTTGTTAACCTATAAAATCCTTTGTGGACGCGCGCCCTCTTACCTATCTGACCTTATCACCTGGTATACTCCAGCTCGTACCCTTCGCTCTCAGGACGCTGGCCTCCTTCAACTTCCTCGAATAAAGAAGAAGTCTGCTGGCTACAGAGCCTTTTCTTATAGAGCCCCATTTTTGTGGAATGGGCTCCCGGTGGAAGTGCGGCGATCTGACTCTGTTGAGATTTTCAAAAGCAAACTCAAAACATACTTATTTCACCAAACGTATGGAGACTGATGATCATAGGGTTAGGTTTACACTGGTTGTAGCTGTAGGCACACACTCAACCGCTGATATTATTATTACATCTGCCTTTTTTCAGTAGTATTTAGCACTTTTGTTTTTCTCCTTTCTACCTCCTCCTAGGGTGGACGCAAACCTCTGATCTGCTGGGTGATGTGTACTACCCCCCCCGACTCTGCTCCAGTGTGAGGACCCACAGCTCATCTTTCATCTACCTTGATAATGGCTGAGGTCCCATCCACCTTACACACATAGACAGAGTGGACACTGGACGCTGTCAACATAAATGTTTTTTGTGAATATGTTTTGTTTTTATGTATTTTTTTTCAACTGTCCTGGACACATTCTTGCACGGCCTGGGAGTGGATCCCTCCTTCTGTGGTTCTCCCTGAGGTTTCTCTTTTTTCCCGGCTGGGTTTTTTTGGAGTTTTTCCTCACCCTGATGGAGGGTCTAAGGACAGGGGATGTTGTCTAGTGCAGTCTGTTAAGCCCTTTGAGGCGGCTGTTGTTGTGATATTGGGCTATACAAAAATAAATGTCTTGTCTTGTCTTGTCATGTGAGGGATTGCAGAAAAGATGTTCTATTAACTAGTTTCACTAATTTATCATATTAATTCACCAGAAGAAGTACCCTTGGATGGAAATGTCGCTGGGCAGATCCAGTTTTATCTGCAATAACCCAAAAAATATTGAATTTAACAATCTCCCACCATTTGCCATGCATTTGCATTTTAGTAAGATTATGGAGGTGAAGAGTATTGTTTATTTCAAGAAAATTTCATGTTTTTCCATGAACATATTACGGCAGTATGCAGTTCATTAAGTAGGGAAATTGCGGCTGCACAAAAGCCAAAAAAACAACATGAAAATCTGATCTTTTTGCTGACTGAACTGTTACATATTTGTGTTGGAGTGGTTTAAACACAATACACACTGTATGCAAATTTGAATTACACTTTAATAATGTTTAAACTCTTCAGGGTTGTTACTACTACTAAAACTACTTAACCCTTACTTAACTTCATCAATGAGGCACATGATGGTATGTCAGAAATACTGTTACAGTACTGAATAAAATATGTTTAGAGCATAAGAATCTCTAGCATTTTGAATCTACTAAGGTTTCTTTTAAAAAATCTTGTCTTTGTTTGGGGAATTTCCAGTAATATTTCAGTAAAAGTGTCCATCACTTGATAAATCAGATGGAAGACTATATCTTCTCTGTGTCACTTTGTCGAGCTTGCCGGGAAGTAGATTTCGATGCTTGTGATGATGTCATTGTCCATTAAAACAGAAAGGTGTCCTTCTCGTTTGGCCAGTCTAGTGCATAACCCAATCCTGTTAGTAGGTAACATCCACACATTAATAGTCTTTACATAGGTCTTGAGACCCTTTGGAGGCAACAAGAAACTAGAGTCCACACTGAGACAATTATACAGTGGTAAGAAAAAATTTTGTCTTTGCCTGTATGGATGGTTACTCCTGACGAGATTGTTAGTACAAAGATTGAGGCTCAGAGCTTTAAGTTAATCATCGACTACCGAAACACTGCTGCATTTACAACATCTGAAAAGATGCCGGAAAAAATGTCCAATCTTTTTCAGTCTTGATTTGGGGACTGGGTTCTCCTTGCTAGAAGTAGTATCTTTAACATTTCCAAAAGCTGGTGGTGTTGGTCCTGAGGATTTACCGCTGGCTAGGAAAATGCTTGTGTGATCCTTTGTGGCTTCAAATGATTTCAAAGGCTCTTCTGTAGCCTTACCATTTTTCATCTTAATTAATTGTATAACTTTTACTGGTTTGCCAACAAGAGCATTTTGAAACGTTAGATTGGCTTTTGATAGAGTTTTTCTAATCTTCAGAGGAAGACCAGTTGGTACTCTGTCTTTGGCTTGCAATGGTTCGGTTCCAATCTCCGGCTCATAGAACGATGAATCTGAGCTGCTTGATGATTCATCAGCATCAGAGAAAAGACTTGACATGAACAATGATCTGATGGAGCGCTTGATTGATGGTACGGGAAATGGCATCCGAGTAATAAATGGATGTTTTAGAGCTTGAGCCGGTGTAATCCTTTTTTCTGGATTTAATTGCAGCATTTGATTCAGGAGGTGAAAAAAATCTTCAGTTTCTGCCTCCTCTACTTTGTTTTCAGGCTTTGGATGGTTCATCTTCATATCTTCTAGACAGGTGTAGTCTCTGGAGTAGTTTGAGCATTCCTTGGATTTTTCCCCTGTGATATATCTATATTCTTCCCGTGTGTGCAGCTTCCACACTCCATCCGGGTCTTTTTTGAAAAAATTTGAACTGAACAGGCCTTCTTGGAGGAGGCAATCTTCTGGCAGGCCTTGCATCTGTGTAATGATTCTCATATATTCATATTCAGATTGTGTAGGATACAGATTCTGGCCTAGGTATAGGAAGGCCAGTACACAACCAAGACTCCACATATCTATGGGGTAACCCATTTTTGTGCCCAACATTACCTCAGGGGCTCGATAACCAAGACCCTGAGTAATGACGCCAGGAATAAGACTGGAAACATTTTTAGAAACACCCAAATCAATCAGTTTAACCCAGAAAGGGAACAACTCTTGATTGACCAGCATAATATTATCTGGCTTGAGATCTGCATGAATATAACCTAATTTTGATATGCCTTTCAAAGCTTTTAGCATCTGCTCTGCAATGTTTCGTATCTGAAACAATGGAAGTGGTTTGTATTTTCTTTCACTGATGAAATCGTACAAGCTTCTGTCCAGAGATTCCAAAACCAGACAATAATGGTCTTTGTACTTAAAAGACTTGATAAACCTGACCACATGCTTTTTGTTTAGACTACTGAGCTGTTGTAGAACAAATGCCTCATGTTTTGTAGCTCGAGATAATCTGTGATGTGAAATCTTGATTGCCACAATATTGTTTGTTAGTTTGTCCACACACCTGACTACTCTTCCATAGATCCCTTCACCAGATTGCTTCACTATCTGGTACACTCCAAAATCACCAGCTATAATTTCATTTGTTTTGAACTCGATGTCCTTTTGCTGAAAATTTGTTGATGGTGCCATTACTGTGGTCATCCTATTGCCACTTGGTGTCGAAAAATGGAAATGTCCTTACAGCTCAGATGTCTTCTCAGTAAGCGGCATGTACATTTGAGTTTTCATTACATTCAAATCAAGAAATTTCTTTCAGCTCAACAGACAGTTGTGGACCTCTCATTTGCTGTGTTAAGAATGAACCACTTTGAGGCCTATGTGACCTCATCAGCGCACATTAGGGCTAGGTTGCTGTGGTGACTATAAAGAACATCTGATTGGTTACTGAGTAGCCAATCAGAAGGTTCCATGGTGCCAATGGCAAACAATGATTCCATTTTCTCAGTAAGACAAACCGGGCTCTACCATCCACTGGATTCAGGGCAAAACATGTTGATTCAACTTAATTTACCTCATTTTATTATAATAGAAGAAAGTTTCTGAATGATATACCAAGTTGGCAGAAAATTTTATTTTTTAAGAGGATTTAACTTTTTTTAAAAAAAAAAAAAAAACAATCTAAAACAATTAAAAAATCAAAGGTCAATTTTTAGGTCAAGGATTATTTCTAATTTGTAATAAGGCATTAAAAGAAAACAGCTTTAATTATAGTAATACATGTTACAGTAAACAAAACTGTTTTTTTCCCTTGAGGATTAATACAAGTCATGTGTTTTTATTTTACTGATGGGCTTCAGTTCAAGTTTGTAGCTGTTGTGTTGTTTATCATAATCAGATCTAGCAAGAACACTTCTTCATATGTTTCTGTATAGTCCCTACACAGTGTGTTAATGTTAATTACCTAATATGCATTTGTAATGTATTTCTATGTCTAATGTTTATGTGCATTTTTACCTTAATGTTGGTTGTCACTTACTGGCTCCAGGTTCAGACAAGAGGGAGACCACATGGTTTTAATGGTTAATACAAGCCATATTTATTCAACTAAACACTAAAAAACAAAACACTAAAAAAAAATATCTGGCTGTGGGCGAGGGTTCTCCCAATTTAAGATCTTGATTGGCTTAGCCCCGGAAAGGAAGAGAGCCAGCGGCAACAAAGAATAGGTTTGCAATATGTAGATCCTATAGATAGGCGTCATAATGTGGTTGTTGCTTTAATCTGGTCTGGATTCAGTTTAACAGATAACAAAGCTCTTTCTCATGTGCTAAAAATGGCTCTATTACTATTTTTTTATGCTTCTCCAAATAAAAAAGCCCTAGACTCAACACTGTCTACAAACAGTAATGGTTTGACCCACAGGTAAACAACCCCCACGAGGAAGAAAAATGACAGTCATCCATCACTCCCAGTCACTCTGAGTAGACACATGTATCCATCCTCATTCAATCTGTCTGTATCCATTAGAGAACAAAATTATATGTGGGCTCTAATGTGTTTACAAGTCATTATTGGATTGCCTCTGCTATTAGGCAGCTTATGGGTTACACCTGACTTTTTCTTTAGCTGTCGATAAGGTTTAACAGCAACAGCACATTCAGATCAAATTTACTCTTTTGTGAATTTACAGAGAGGGGCAGGGAGTGCCTTATTTTAGAGCAGCATAGGCGTTTTAGCAGTATTCATAACATTATTTTTTGGTAGTCTTAAGAATCGGGCACTTTTTGACTGGGTAGGGGCACAAAAATAGTCAAAAGTCAAAATCATTGGCAGACTTACTGCTTTAATCACAATTACATTGTTGGACAAAAATTATACCTGGATTGCAACACTAAACAATCTTAAGTAACCAGTGCACTGTGCCGTGTAATCTGTTTTCCGCTGCTCTAACTGGTTACTGGTTTAAGAGAAAGCACCAAGTGTTAAATTATGGCCCTCATTTTGCAAGTGGCAACTTCTTGTAAATAATGCCGCACACTTCATTTATATACTCTTCTCCCGGTTTTAGTTTTCTGAAATGGGAGCTCATACATAAGCAATGGGGGTAAAGCCACCTCCGTCCATGCTGTTTTTTGAGACTTTAAGAGTGTCGCCCCATTTACAAAAATTCAACATTACTTTTTTGAGGCAATGTCAATTTTTGTGCCTTTGCATTTTGACCTAGATGTTAGAGTTGGGTGCATTAACCTTAAATGTTTTCAACACTGTTTACAGACGCATGTTAGCATTTCTGTCATAGAGAGAGGCTGTAAATAGTTTCTAAACTTACCTGCCAGTGATAATGCCATTTGGGATTTCGAACTAATGGAAAGTACAGAATTTCTTTTTCCTCGAGTCTTGGCATGGACTCCAGAGACGCTGAAGAACTGCACTGGGAGGAAGTCCAATTTCAAGCAGGAAAAAAGATGCAGCACAGTCAACTCCAAAGTTTCACAGGATTTTAGTTTCATGGGATTTTACGTTTGAGTAAATAGTCCTCTTTTCTTTGCAAATGGCGAATACGTAAAATAATAAGGTGTATATATATATTGACATTTAAGAATAATAGCCTAATAAAACCTGCATAGTTGGATTGGCTCACTAAGGCATCATGCGCTCATCTGAAAATCCTGCAGGAAATGTGTTCGTTTCAGCATTCCTATGTTTCTTAACTTTGATAATGGCTCCAAAAAAATATAGTTTTTGATCTTTTGGGTACTGTACAGCTTCTTGAGTTCTGTTATAATAAAAACTGTAATTTTTTTTTTTTGAAACTTTTACAATAACTACAGGAACAATACACTTAAATCTTACAATATATGTAGTTCCATACATTTGTGTTTAAAATACAGCTCACACATTTGACTTTCTTAAATCCGGAGGAAGTGAATTCATACGAGGTTGTGTGAGAGGTGGTCATCAGTGAGACACATTTCAATTTTCGAGTACATGCTTTAGTGCTCCCCACGTTCTCACAACCATTACAGCCATATCGCTGGTTTAATTGTCAGTCTCAGATCTCCAGGTGCTTGCCATTTGATGGGCCCTCATCATCATCATCAGATTTACAGCTGTGGGCGACGAGAGGTCAGCAGAGCTGTGCGGTAATTAAACGACAGACCACTTTAAAAGTCACGGCTGAATGTTTTTTTGTTTTTTTTTGTCTCGATGTGACTCATTTGAGCTTTAGGAGATTCCAACATGAACACGCTTTTAGACTAATGGATACAGTTTTATATTTTGTAAATATAAAAGTAGCCTTTTTTGTTTTTTTGTGGGCCTAGTGTTAGCCAATGCAAAGTTACAGGATAAGATGCAGAACAGACAAACAATACTGTGTTCTTGTCCAAAGTGTTACAGACAAGAGAGTGACTGTAACAGTGATCTCAAACCTTCTTTTATCCTTGGCATTTGTAAATTTTATCTAGACTAGATTTTATGTAGATAGAAAGGCACAAAAGTTGTACTGTCTCAAAAAGTGAGTGCTTATTTCAACAAATTGTAAGATTGCAGCGACAAATGGTGACACCCGAGCTATATTTCTCCAATGTTCTTACAGTCAACATGTGGCAGATTTAATTAATATGTCTACAGTTTTTTTACCTCTAACATGTGGCTTCTTTATTATTATGTCTAGCTAATTTATTTGTTATATATTTTTTTCCCATAGACACTACTGGGGGCAAGTTGGGTTGAGTGTTTTGCCCAAGGACACAACGACAGTATGAACTGTGTGGGAGAAGGTGTGTGGGGTAAGGTTATGATGTTTTGGGATGTTTCGAGCGGGGATCGAACTGCCCACCCGCCGGTCAAAGGACCTAGCTAATGCTGCTATGAGTTTAAGTTGTTTTGAGAAAATCTTTAATTAAGTTTCAAGTTAATTCAAATGCTAAATTTGGGTTTAAAAGTTCAATTAAAACCCAAGAATAAATCCTTTTCAGGCTTTTCCTTGATTTTCTGCTGCATGTGTTGCAAGGATTGTTGACAGCTATAGTTTTATAGTAGTTTATCATTCCTACCATGCAAAAACAAAAGTAACATCATTGATATGTCAAAAACATATATTAAAATACATACATTTAATACACTTGGCCGCATTTTCATCATCCCAGTCTTTCGTTTGATCTTGTAATGTTTTGTCATGTTAATATAATTCTGTTGCCTGTGTAAAAAAAAAAAAAAAAAATCATACTTGGTTGTCTTTCAGACTATAACACCTCATTCACATTTATAATCCATACATTGTAAATCAATTAGCGCCACTTAATCACATTCTTTCTAAACATTATGCATAAGCTGCTGTATTTGCTCAGCTGTACCGCCTCTTGAACTGTTTATTTTATAATTTCATTCCAACACATCCGAGGTTACATCCATCAAACGTGCCCCAGGGAGCTAGACATGCCGCTATCGGGTTACATCACAAGTGTGGCTAAATCTCTTCAAAGATATCCTGCTGGTGCCTAAAATGGCGTTATGTGACAACGCACACATTCACTAAAAGAAGATCAGGTGCGGACACTGCTCTGTTTTCTCCCATAATCTAAACTGATTCTGTAAAAGGCTAATAGATGGCATCCGATTTGCATATAAATTATTGCGAGGTCTCTGGTGATCTATGAATTTCTGTCTGATTTAGTGGCATCGGGACAGCAGAGGAGGCGCGAGCGATTCAATTGGGGGGCGGGAGTCGGAGAGAAGAAGAAAAGCGATCACAGTTTTATTTTGAACATACAATATGGACTGCTAAGTGCTTATGTAAAATGTTTCTTTCACTACAAGGAGCTACAAGTGTGTAATCTCTATATTTACAAAACATATTGCGTTAAGTGTTTACAATCATTCAACACAGTGAAACTTTGAAAAGGTTATGTTGTTTTACCGCAGTCCTATGCATCTCATTCATTTTAATAAGAGCTATATTAAAGGTAATGCTGTGAAATGATGAGTAATATTGCATAAGTCGGTTTGCCGGTCTGCCAGGTTTGTTGTAATCAACCGGGAGACCCTTGATTGTAGACCTCCAGCCTCAGAAGGATAGAAGTTATTATGCATTGAGGTTTATGTTGTAGTTATTGTTTGGTTTAGAACATTTTCCTACTCACCCTGTTGCCATAATGTTTAAAATATAAGAATTGCACAGAAAGTTAACAATTAAACATACATTTATAATGCACTTTCCTTTTCTTACGTTTTAAGTGAATAACAGTCACTTAAAACTTTGCATGCCATTGTTTTTCCTCACTATTCTCTGCTATATAACTGTTGAACAATTTATTAATTTCAAACCTCGCCTTCCTACTTTGGCATCATTTCCCATTAATGTGTTATGGATCTGCGTGATTCAACAGATACCCAGATGATAATGAACAGAGAGGGCCATCTATCTGGTGCAAGGAGTGGCAGCTACGTCTCGGAAAAGTGCTGATCGGCCCATTTCTGTTAATGCTGGGAATATAATGGCTTTCGTTAGTGTGTCCATTCATTTCAGAAAGTAGTTTAATTTATCACAGATGTGCGCTGTCCATTCCCCGAGAGAGCTGCGGCTTATCCGTGTTTATTCAAATATTGAGGATCCTTCAGCTTTGAGACGGATAATGAGAAGATGCTAAGAGCTCAATGTCAATTATTTAGTTGGTTTTTCATTAACACAGAGTATGTAACTAAATCAATAACTTCTATTTTAATCATAGTAGATGTCAATACTAGAATTAGAGCAGACTGATTTGGTTAACAATGTTAGAAAAATGACTAGACTCAAATAACAATGAGTAATATAGTTCACAACTAGTTTCAAATCATGTCTTGCGTTCTTAATTAACAGTATTTTGGCTTTAGACTACTGTTGCGGTAGTGCCGGAGGAAGAAAAAACACTGTTCAAGGTCTTGTTTTGTTTTATCACTGAACAGTCAATATTAATATAAGATATGTATGTATGAAATATGAATGTACTCCAAGACTCCAGACCTGCTCAACGTTACTGGTTGTTTTTTGTTGTTGGAAGAAAACATAGTAACCTTGACCTGTTATGCCAAATACATGTTATGTCATCATCTTTGTTATGCTCATGTGGACTGATTTTTCTTCATATTTGGCAGAAATGATAACAGTCTGGATGTAGCCTAGTGTCTTGAGTGAAGGACATTCAGTTCGGCCTCTATTGTTCCCACTCTCGAGTTAAAGGCTACACTTTAGCTCCAATATTTGTCATTTTTATCTTTAACACTAACGCACTTACCCAGGTTAGCCTTTTGATATGTTTTGTCTTTAGTGGTCATCATTCCTTATTGATCAGATTTGGGAACATGAAACAATCAAGCAGGTAGCAGACTTTTGTTTCCATAAAATTGGCCAGATCTACAATCACCCTGAAATGTATGGTTGGAAAAATAAACATACTTGCTCAATGGTAAAAGGCAGCTGTTTTTGACCCCTGCAAAGATTTGTCCTAAGTGAGCCAAACTTTGCTGCATCATTTATTTGCTATGTGCTCACTATCTTAGTGCTGTGGAAATCAGACAATGCACATTATTACTGCCTCCATTATTCTTGTAGTATTTACTTTTATATTCTTACCACCACATTTTAACAAAGTGAAACAAACGACCCTCTCAAACCAAAAAGTCTTAAACAATCTTATTTTAGTCCGTGCTCTCTCCGGCCCATTAATTTATGCAATTTATTTCCTAACGACTCAATTAGCTTCAGATTACAAAAGGCCTGGCGAGTGTAATTATCCATAATGGATTATTGCCCTGCATCATTTGAAACTTTCCCCTCTCTATAGGATGTTCTCGCATACGGACATCGAGCTATAAATTGGTTTATGATGCAAAAAACATTTATTCCCAGGAAATTAATTCAGGTCAGAAGGACAAAGTCACTTGCTCAGCACTCATTAAAAGCATCTAAAGCACATTGTGGTTTATTTATTTGATACTTTGTTGAAATGCCAGCATTAATTAACACCGGATCAGCCTTGACATGAGCCAGCGAAATGTCTTGTAACTTGAAATATGGTAAGACAGGTCTCCCGTTGTCGGGTTGTATGCTTCGACGACCTGCTTGTCAACTTCTGAGGAGCAGGCTGCCGTATGAAACGAGACAGGGTTGCACTGGTGTCTAAATTTATTACACGTCACATTGTGTTAGGGCAACAAAATTCGGTTGACAGTGGGCTTCAGTGATAGTTTGCAGTATTTGTTTTGTGAATGTGAGAGGAGAAAACATATATTTCTTAAAATATTATGGGCCAGGGTTGTCCACACAGTTTTCCAACTGTGAGAAGAGAAAACATCATATATATTGATATTTTTAGACACACATTTACATAATCTATTTTGGGATATTCATGAAATGTTAAAAATCACATGTGAATTCTGCTGTGGTTTTTGTGTCCAGTCTGAATACTTTTAACCACAGCAATAAGCAAGTACTTCATTATTACAGTAAGTATTCTCAAATGTATGTATCCCATTGACCTACTGGCAGTACAATATTTATATCCCTAGTAAATGTTGTGTTAATGGATATGGTAATACAATATTATGATAAATCAGGAAAGGTTACTAAAAGAAATACTTTTTTAGTAAATAGAGCTATTTACAACAAACCCTATCTAAGGAAGCAATTATGAAAAGTTATCATTTGCATTGGAAGTCAGCAATGCATCTATTATATGGACTAAATAGGTGTCATAGATAAAAAAAAAAAAGCAGTTGAACTTGATTGATGTAACTGCTGACTGAAAGTAATGGATTAATAAAATACAAATAATACATTTTAAGTAACATATGATCTAGGTTGTTTAAAATCTTTGATACCATTTGAATAAACTAGACAACCAGTGCTCTAAAGGTTTTTGAGAAAGTTTGATAAATCTGAATATTCCCTAAGACCTGTGTGGGGTATCTTGATAACTATCTCTGCAAATTAATTTATCTTGACAGCGTTTTTATATTCACACTTTGCAGCACTATTTTTACTTTAACCACACTGTAGACAGCTGTTGAGGTGCCTTAAAGAAAGCTGCTAACTACTCTTTGCACCAATGAAATTACTCAAAAGCTAACAGTTCAAGGCTGCTTGTTTCAGGCAGCTCCCAGGGGCGACTATCTAAAACTCTGCAGCTGAGAAAAGAGTGCACTCCAAATATATATATTTTTAAGTAAGACAAGACTGATGGTTGCAAATGAAAGCAGGGAACATTGAGGTCTGTTCGTACAAGTTAAGATTAATGCTATGCCATTAAAACACGCGCATATATGTCCACTTGAAACAAATTATTAAAGGTTTTGTGCATAACATGGAGCCCATTACCTCTTATAGCAGCGTGTAGCCTCCTTTATCACCAAGTGTATTTGCAGAAAGCCAGATGCCAGCAGCATTAGTCTAATGAAAATGCCTCACAATTAGCATGTCTGATGTGACCTACAGTATCACTTACAAATTCATAAATTCAAAAATAACCAGGAGTCACACTATTTGCTTGCTGCCAGTGCTCAGATAGCAGCATTATGTTGCGCACAAATGGAAATAGACAGCTCCTGCTGACTGCATTATTTTTTTTGACAGATGCTCTTTAGATTATTGAAGTTTTCTATGACAGGAAACATATGGGGTGGTCAGCAATCACTAACTCATTCTTGGGCCAATTTCCCATCTGAATTCAATAGTGACAGAATGTGGATAAATGAGATGGATGCTTCCACGAGGCCATTCTTATGTCATTACTGTGTCAATAATCATGTTCCTTTTGTGAAAAACCTTTTTCCTAATGTTTATTTATTTATTTTTTAGATTAAACTTTATTGTCATTACACATGTACAAGTACAATGCAACGAAATGCAGTTTAGATCTAACCAGAAGTGCAATAGCAGCAAGTGCAAGATATCCAGTATTGCTTAAATAAATAAGTTAGTGTGGAAAGTTATTTGCAGATGGATATGTACAGAATATACAATAAAAACGGGAATGATAAAAAAGGTATATACAATGATAGACATGGTGAGCTATAAACAGAAGTCAAAAATAGATTATATTGAAGTAATTTCAGGTGGATATCTACTATAAACATAAAATACAACATCAATTACTATAAACAGAATTGTATAGGTGGATATATACAATGATAGTTAGGGCTATGGTGAGCAGTAGTGTAATAGTTATAGTGCAAATAATTATGAACAGAAACTGTCTGAATAACAGTAGTGCAGTGGAAGTTATTGCATATTTATGTAAAGTGCAGTAGTGCATGTGTGAACAGTAGGTTCTGTAAATGAACAGTTGGCAGTGCAACAGATCAAGTAAACATAATGCTATGTATAGACAGTCCAGTAGTGCAATAACACAGTAAAGTGGTGTGCACAGTGAAGAGGGGGAAGCAGTCTAAGAAGGGCAGAGGGATCAGCGGGGTGCAAAGTTCAATAAAGAGACAGCTCTGGTGAAAAAAAGCTGTTCTTCAGTCTGCTGGTCCTGGTCTTGAAGCACCTGAAACGCGAAATGAAAGAGAGAGAACAGTCTATGGGCGGGATGAGAGGAGTCCTTATGGATGCTGCGAGCTCGACACAGACAGCGTTTCCTCTGGACGTCCTCCGTGCCTGGAAGTGGAGTCCCTGTGATGCGTTGGGCGGTTTTCAAAACCCGCCTTGTGCTCTGAAACAGAGCAGCTCCCATACCAGACTGTAACACAGTTGGTCAGGATGCTTGTTTTTGCACAGCAATAGAAGTTCACCAGGATATCTGAGGACAGCCGATTCTTCTTTAGTGTCCTCATGAAGAAGAGTCGCTGGTGAGCCTTCTTGACCAGGCTGGAGGTGTTGGTAGTCCAGGTCCTCCGAGATGTGGGTCCCCAGGAACTTGTAACTGAAGACACGCTCGAAAGCCGTTCCATTGATGTGGATGTTGTCTTGTGTGCCTCTTGACTCTTTCCTGAAGTCCACAATGAGTGCTGGAGCAGATGGAGCCGGATTGGACCTGCTGGGGTCTGTTGGTCAGGAAGTCTATGATCCAGTTGCAGAGGGAGGAGTTAATGCCCAGGTCTTCAAGTTTGGCTATTAGCTTGGACGGGATGACTGTGTTGAATGCTGAGCTGAAGTCAACAAACAGCATACATGCATAAGTGCATAAGTGTTATTGTCCAGTTCTTATGTTCACTCAGTTAGCACAAAAACGAAATTATTCTTTTAAGCTTTTACTTTTCTTATTGTGTCTTTTTAATATTTTAAACTACATTTAATTTATTCTGTTGGCTCTATATTCAAAAGTGTTTCTTCATAGTCTTTATAGCTGTTTAGCTGTTGATCACATGATGTTTAAATGCATGTGTGTTTTGTACCCTGCGGGAGGACACATTTTCCATTATATTCATATTCAATAATGGTTAATGGAATCTTAAATTTCTGATGTTTCTGTAAATATAAAAGGCTATTTTCAACTTATTTTAGGATTTTACTGGATTTAATAGTTATGACTAATCTATTATTGATGCACATCAGGCCGAAGTAAAAGGGTTAGGGTTTGAACATAGTTTGGTATGTTAGTATAAATTCTTTGTTATTCACAGAGATCAAATTACAAATCACAGAAAATGCTTTAATAATTTTTGTGAGAGATACGTATTTGTTAAAAACCCTAGTATCTTGCAAAATCTTTACTGGATAACATTAAAATACCCACCACATGAATAAATGTTGTCTGGTCACATGGTCCCAAAAGTCTCCTGTAGCAAGCTTTAGACTTTAAGGGTCAAAAGGTCAAAAGGTTGAACCCCCCACAATACTGATTCTTAATGCTCTTAAAATGTAGGTCGATATTTCAGTTTAATCTGATTGAAACACATTTCATTCACACTACAATGATTTCTGCTCAGACCTGACTGTTTTTTGCTTATGGTTACATTTTAAACTTAGCTACCGCTGCGTTTCTGCTGATATAAAATCAAAAATCCAAAAGTGTTTATCTTCATATGTATTTGCATAAAATCTTCTAAAAGAAAAGCCTCAATGAACTGTGGTCTGTAAAGAGCTGCAGGTATTGTCATACATTGCTTCAAAAGCAGAAAGTCCTCGAGTGGCAGGTCTGTAGTGTAAGATGGATGAGAGGGCTCAACCCAAACCTGGAGGAATGACACAGTGATTGACAAGGGCAATGAGAAAGATAACTCCTGCTCCTTGTGTAAAATGACCGTGCATTAATTATGTATAAACCTTGATAAGATACTATATTTGTAGGCACATCTGTAATCTCTCAATTCTGACCTTTCGGTGAGCCGAGAAAACAGCAGAGCACTCATTTTTGCATGATACACTAGTCATTTATGAGTTTGCATTGATTTCATGTTTTGCAATAAAATTATTGCAAAATAAATCTTTCCAGTAGTATTGACTAATGCATGTGTAACATACTTCTGCAAAAGGAACCAAATATTTGACGAGGAGGAGATAACTGTCGCTATGAAGTTGAGCTAGAGGTTTACGGACATTATTTATTTTATTTAAAAAAAGGAGAGGGTCATAGTTTTTCTCGTATTGCAGTTTTAACATAATTTCCACACTTTTCAGCTGTGATGTTGCCTGTTAGGAAAAGAAGACAAAGTGGGAGCCTTAATGCTTTACTGCCCACATTTCAAGACTGTGTTCAACGTAAGATCATGGATGTGTGGTCACATTTATTTTGTACACAACAAAAATGGAGAGCACTATGGCTCTGTAATTTTTGGCTCCAACACAACAACAAAAGAGAAATGCTTCATTACAATAATCTGAATGACAATTAATCAACAAAACTCCATAACAGCATCAGCCCTAGTCGTATATTAAATTGAATTGCATTTCTGCGAGACGCGCTCTGCCCGGCTCCTTTGTGGTCCGACTCTAATGTGCACAGTCCCATTGTAGTTAAAAAAATTGCCTTCACCCAGGAATTCTCTGGGGGAACGGTGTATGGTCATTGTTTCTGTGTACCTCTGCAGATATATTTGGCTCACATATTGTGCACAGTGATATTATTTGGCTGTTGTTACAAATGATGGCTGGTTCTTGGATGAAGGCGTGAGACTAATGGGTTAGGGTGCATCTCTGCTAATTAAAATGGCGGCGCGCAGGCAGATGAGAGGAACGCTTTAATATTTCAAAGGAGACATGCAACGAGGAACATTGCGTGCCAGCTATCAACATACCTAACAGGTAGGAAAGCATCAGCTGACAGTTCCTCTAATAACGGACCGTACACAGCAATGTTGGCTCCGTCTGCTGTCAGATCATCTGGCCAAGCATGTCACCCGTGTTGTCCCCAGTAGTGAAGTTTGCCTTGTCTCTACACAGTGGCTTCCCCCGTCCAATTATTTACTGAATTATGAAGACACAACACATCCTGTACAAAAGATAGAGTCAGGCAATGTGTGAGATTTGGAGTGTATTCCAACAAAAAACATGCCAGACTGAACAGAAGAAAGAACGGTACAAGTTCAATGTCCGCTCTAACACTCACTGGTCCCTCACTGGCCTCCCCGGTGGTAGGTTTACACTTTTACAGACATGTGGTAAAATTTTAATGGGCTCTTAGACATTGTGTCCAGGACATCATGATCTCTCAAACTTGGGACAGCTGACCCAGGGGAACCTGTGACATTGTTTACTCAGGCCCTGCAAATAGTCGGAATACTAAGTTGTTCCATTCAAAACTAATTACGTTCATTTCAAGTCACGTCATGTACTGTTTAAGTCAATCTGAAAACAGTTACAGTGTGGCATGTTTTAAACCAAGAGTTTATATCTTTTCATATAAAAGCATTTCAGATTAGCAAAGATTGACACAACATATAATAGTAGGTTCCATACTGCCACCTCTTCGATATTTGTACAAAGCCTTCCCTTTTAATCTGAAAAACATAGGCTTCTGGTTCTTTCACTCAATGAGATATCCCCTAATGTTATTGCATGAATGGACTGACCAAGACCATGTCATGTCCGAGACCAAGATGAGTTACGACTGGATTAAAAGACCATTAGCATGTAAAGTAGAGACTGAGTTAAGACCAAAACCTGTGCATGACACTTTGGAACAGATACAGTTTTTGCTAACCCTGTTTTTGCTTTCTATGGTTTCACATTTCTGCTCTGACCAGTGGGTCTGCAGGACATTACATAATCTTACATTTTTTAAATAATAAATGTCATCAGTAAAAATGTTTTCATTACAAACTAGTCTAAATTTTTAGTCTTGCAACTGCAATAAATTTTTATTCTGTCTATTGTTTGCCGTGTTCATACCTGGGACATTATAATTTTCATATAAATAACAATACAAAACATGTATTATTTAAAATATTATGTTTAAAAACAAGCAGTTTATAGGATATTTTTTAACCTTTTTTCAGAAAAATACACAGATATTTGAAAAAAAAAATGTGAAAATGAAAAAAAATCAGCTGTAGAGTCACAGTAGAAGAAATACTGCTACAGCTATAATTTTATTATATATTTTGCTGATGTCACTTTGAAAAACACGTCTATCTCGATTGAGTGAAAGTGTAAAAAATAAAGATGTCCACTGCCTATTTGTTGTGGAAAAGTTGTGCTTGTTTTTTTCTCATAGGTTTGCAATGGATAATTTTTTGCAAAGACCATTGGACTTTTATGCACAACACATACAGTATAATTGCAGCTGTGCATATGTTCTTTATTTTAAACTACACCAGTTTTTCTTAGAAACACCTGCTCAAGCATGGACTTTTAGGAAACTCTGCCTTTTCAATCTGGAACCCAATGTTAGTTTGTTTTTCCATTCATTCGTGTGAGTTTCCTCGTACAGGGTCAGTAATAATCTGCTATAGGAGGCTTTGTGTTCCGTCTTGTACTTAGTTGTTCTCGTCCATGTGATTAGCAACTCTCTTCTCCAGCAGCTTATCCATCCTCTTTGGGGCCTGGTAGGAAAAAAAGAGCAGCTGTGTTATTTCTCAACATGAATTATCTGTGCTACTGGTGCATGGTGCAATGCAATGATTCATTTTAAAAATTCAATTTTGCAGCTTAAACACTATCTGAGTGTAATGGGGACAGGAATATTAAGCGTTGCCAAATTAAAACTATCCATAACACTGATTAAAAGCGCTGCTCAGAAGCCACACACACATATATGCGCAGGCTCAGACACAAAGGAGCAGAAAACAGTTCTATTGTGCAGCACTGACATCTTATTTTAATTCAGAAAGACTCACAAAGCAAAAACCATTAGAGAGCAGACAGTTGGGACGATACTTAGCTTCACATTCAGAGCCCTGTTCTTAATGAGCGCTTATTCAGAAATCTGCTGTTTATTGTAATTGTCAGTCTGGATGTTTCTTCAGAATTCTCACATATGTTACACTGTTTTCTTCGACAAAGCTTTCACTATCTCTTACATCGGGAACAGAAATGCTGAAAAAATATTGCAACTTGCTTTTTCCATGTGTCAAAAGTACACGATAAAAGATATGACTTCTCTTCATACATTTTCTTAGGGATTGTCTGTTCACTCAACAACACTATATATAATATTAAACTGAACCTTATAGCTTAGAGTTAAGTGTCAGACTGAGGTGATCTTAATTATCTCTGTCATTAAACATTACATAAAAACGAAGTCAATATTTTCTCACTTTTCACATTGGTTCCATTTTTTCGTGTGCAATTTTTCTGTGTAAATTGGGATGTCTAGTTGCGAATATACTTGTTTATGTAAACGTTCTCTGTATTATCAATAGCTGTTAGCTGTTGACCAATGGGAGCTCTCTTTTTCACTGGAAATTGAGCATGTGATTGGACACATGCTCAGCTACCTTCCACACAAAAGATGGTATCTATAAAAGTCCAACTAGCCATGAAACTGTGCATATTCCTGACCCACATTCTGGAGGCTTTGCTCAAAGGCGATGAGTTGATGAACCGAAGCAAGTTTTAAAAGTTTGATGTTTTGTCAATATCATTTAATTTCTCTTTATTTCTATTTAATGTTTCAAAAAACATTAGTTTTATTGTGGTACAATCATTACATTACAAGCACGGTGGCTCTGGCTCTTCGTAATGGTGCTGTTGTGGAGCGCAGTGTAAAGTGAAGCAGGGCTGATCCTGATAAAGCTCACGCTGGATTTATGAAATAACTATTGGACATGATTCTGAGCAGCTCGTACAAACACTCCATTCAGGTCTGTTTTATTTTTAAAAAGCGCTGTATCAAACTGTTGCTCACTACGACTGTCCCCTCATTACGCACAGCACTCACACCCCCCCTGACCACCCTGCTGTTCTACTGCACATCTGTCTGTACAACAGCCTCGGTCTGTGACCACGACAGTTTGAAAAGTAATTTATGTGACAAAATCCAGTTACTTTCACTAAGGTAAGTTGGTTAAACTTTACTTTTATCAAGGTTTTGTAAAAGAAGACCAGTATGGTTTGATTAACGTATCTTGACTTGTTTCCACTGCTAACAACATTGGGCAGTTTAAAAAATGTAAATAAAAATAAAATTACATTTGTATTTTACACCTCACATTTGCACATGTATATGGTAGCCCTACTGCACATGCAGTTTTTTGTGAACAAACCCTGTGGAGATGAAAATATAAATTCCCTTTTTTAAATTTAGAAACCCCATCTGATTGTAGTGTTATTATTGGATGCAATATTGTGTGCTCAAAATGAAATGTGAATGTGCTTCTTCTCCAGCAGTGCTCAGTTTGTCCTCGTTGGGCAGTTGTAGAAATGGGAAGTAATAAACCAATGGCTCTTTCCACTGGTTCCAGTGGGGTTTGTGTATGTATATATTCTTCTTATTCTTCTTACAGTATATCCTATTAAAAACCTGTGCTTCCTTTATACCACAAAACGTTACACAACACTTCCTTTGGTCTTAAAAAGTAATTTTTCCATTCTTGTTTCCAGTTCAGTCACTTTACTACACTACCTTTTGCATATATAAATATTCTTTTGCCAAGCTGTATTTACTCTGACATGCCCGGTTTCTTTCATTTTCTGAAGGATGTAGAATTGGTCTTTGCACACACACTTCAATAACGTCCCTCTCTGCTAACTGTTCATTCAGTGTAAGCTTTGGCTCCGACTTTGTGCAGAATGATGTCTCTGCAGAGCTGTGACACTTGAAGGTTTTCAAACATCCATCTTCTGAAAAAGGCAAAGTTTCTCTGCACTCAAACGAAAATCCTTGAGTTTAAGGCGAGGATTTACAAGCTGCAGTCGGGAAATTACAAAGAATTTAAGGCAAATCAGGTTCATGGCTTTGTGTGATGTAGAAAGTTTGAAGCAGACGGACTGGGGATTGTGGTATTTGAAATTAAAGACTCAAATCCTGAATTGAATGAGAAAGTTTGACTATTCCCGTCTGAATAAGACTTTTGTCATAAAAATATAAAATGTAAATAAAGAAGTCTCAAGATGCAGCTAATGCCACACACTAAAGTAGTTTAAATCATCTGATCAAAGTATATGGAGACACAGCTGTATGTATCTATTTCACTTAATTGTGGTTTACCCCGCAAAAAACTTTGGAGGGGGCATACGTGATGCTGTTAGAAGTTAAAATAAAAAAAAAAACTCCTGTGCATTGTCTGACTTGCATTGTCACTTTACAACAGTTTAGATTTAATTTGGAAAAGTTGCTAAAGGAAAATTCAAAATGTAGCCATTAGGACAAACATTAACTTATTTGATTAATATGTTATTTATTTATGACTGAACTGTATTATATTTAAATTTTTTTTAAATACTTTTTTAATTTTAAGAAGGCTACTTTGCACTACTTTGTTAAAACTTCGCTGGCACTTTGCTGCTGCCCAGGAACAACATTAGCTCTTAGCTATTTCTGGTTTGTGGAATACATTGGTGGAAAAAAGCTTTCAGACGCCCTTAAAATTATACAAACTCATGAAATATTTGTGGAAAAAAATCTTTTTTCTGTCTTTTTTGTGTTTCTAAAGGAGTGGTAGCATTAGACACAAACAAATAAAAAGGATGACAAAACTAAATTCTTTTTTTCAGTTTTATTATGTCAGTTTTCAACATTGTCGGTAACCAAGAATGTGAAACTTAATAAAATATATATAAACCATCATTTAATTAATATTTAGCAGTCTTGAAAAGAGTGATTCTTAATGCAATATATGAGGTGTTAATTTTTTTTTCACCACTGTTCATGTATGTGTCCATTGTCCCTTTCAAAACAAATAAACTGTTCACCTCTTGACTTCCCAAAAGTCATAAATAGTGAAAGTATTGTAACATTTTTGAGACAATAATTGAGAGAAAAACTGCATAAGCAGGGGAACTACGTCATAAATTTTGACTGGAAAACTTGCTTTTAACGTTTTTCTGCAATCAAGGGGCCATTGACATTTCCTCTTTTTGACTTTGGAGAGCTGACACTATCCAACTTTATAAACAATACCGTCTTATTAAACTCAAACTTTTGACAAACTTCTGTAAATGGCCAGTGCAGGGTAGGGAGATTACTTTTAGAAAAGATCACACCACAACTTGTAAAATGCTTATTCAGTCTTAATCAGCTCATTTTATTACTTTGTAGAACTGTTAGATTTCCACTAGTTGCTTTAATAACGGAGAATAAATCACTTTTGACTATGGCTCATTGAACAGATCCTTAGCAATTGAAAAAACAGTCTGCGTCTTCTCCTGTTTGCTGACTTTGATGAATTTCTGCTACATCAAGCAGCTCAAATTCAGACTGATGTGTTATTGATATATTTTATGACTTGCTATGTCTAAGGGTGATGTATTAACCAGATAGAGAGACGGCAGCGAGGAATGTCAAGTACCGGAGTCAAGTGTGGATGGTGAAATGAACATTAAGGAGATAATCATGTGGCCACTGAATTAGTCAACTGGAAACACTTTATTAAAGTTTCAATACGTGCTGATGAAAAGATACAGCATTGAGACATCTAATTCAGGAGTACAAAGGCTCTACTGTCATCGAAGGCTGCCTAGGTTGTAAAATCAGGTACAACTATGAAGCACTTATGTAACAGATCACAGGTGGTTTGGCAAAGGAAAGACCGTAATTTGGCAAAAGTATTTGAGGGAATTGACCATCACATGATACATGAGTTAATTTAGTCATTAAATGTTGTTTATTAGAGCAAATACGAGTAGAAATGGCAAATAAGACTGACTGATATAACTGAAGAGTCTGTGGAAATGATGTGTAAATGTTTAAAAGCAGTGGCTGTACAACTTTTGAACGGCATTACACCCAGCACTACCTTAGGAAACATATGGTTTGAGGTAGAGTGCAGTAAAATAAATAAAATGAAATACTTCAAGTGAGAAGGTTGTGGGTTTAATCTTTGGGCTGACCGCCAACCAATTCCTCTGTGAAGTCTGTAAGTCCTCCTTGTTCTATTGTGGGTTCTGGATCCAGCACGTTCTCCTCGTCCAAAGAGATGCGTGTATAGGTGAACTGGTGAATCTGGATTGTCCATTTTGAATTTATTTGCTAAAGCAATCCTTTCCCCATTCTTCAGGAGTAATGGGGAACAAACTGTCCCGTTCTTTCAGTGTGGGCATCTAACAGAGAAATACATTTTAGCATATTTTTTATTTAATAAATTGTCGATGGCTGTTAGTAACTCTTATTACAGAAAAGAAATTGAAACGGAAAGTTGAGCTGGAACAATCAGTCTGAACAAGTGTCTGTGAGTCTGTAAAGTTTGGTGGCATTAGTCATCACTATTAAACTTTTTTCTGAATCATTTGGTGCTTAGTCATAAGAACAATACTCATATTTGATTTATTGGTCCTGGTCCAAATCAACAATGGGGGATAATTTTGTGCAATCAATTTTAAAAAAGTGTGACAGGAGAAGCACTCTAATGTGTCTTTGGATGAGGGGTTAGAACAATTGTGTTTAAAAAGGTTTTGTTACTATTTTTCTAAAGAACTCATTCACTGACCCATTGGCACAATGTCCCTGAAGGGCTACTGTAGCTGCATAAAGGCTGTAGAAAGAAGGGGTATGGGGTGTGGGATTATAGTCTGTAATGAGTCTATTAGATACTTTGGAAAACTACATACTGCTCTTTTAATTCATAACTATCATTTGTAGACACCATTAAGGATAGTCCAACGACTATAAAATAACTACATTATAAGGTCATGTATATAGTAACACCTTTAGAGCTTGCAGTATGGATCTATAACTCAGATCAGATTTACTTTTTTACCCATTCATTTCTGTCTCTGCCTTTCATAATTAAAGATAATATTAACATTATATACTTGTGCTGGTTGGCGGACAGATCATTAAACTGTTATAACTCTTTAAAAAACATTAGCTTTGAGACTCGCTGCTGGTGTGATATAGTGCAGTGTGGAGCTCAACTAAAGCAGACCTCTATACGCTTCACTTGAGTGTGAATGTACATAATTCAGCACACTTTGGCTGTGTTTCTGCTTGGCTTTCTCTTCTTCCTCCACGTAGACATAACTTGAAAGATCTGACTTGACATTATCCACCAGATTTTCCTCTAAGGTTAAGGGATTTTTTGAGCATAGAGGCCAATCATAAAGTGTTTGATCAGCCATCTTGTGTTGTTAAACACATCTGACCACGCTGCTTGTTATGCTCATTTTTAATAAGTGACCGCACAGTGATATGAAGCGGAGTCGTGTGGATCAGCAAAGCACAAAGGGCTGTAATGTTAATTAATGGGATGGCAAGTCAAGGTGACAGTGAGTTTGATGGTGTTTAGCCCGAGCACTGTTCATGAAAAGCACATAATATTAACCGCTGGACCTTGAAGCTAATGTAGAAGGGCAATGCCACACATTTTCCACTAGGAGGGGAATTTAAATCACACTGACTGTAACTTTTTTCAGTCATAATCCTTGCCTTGTTTACTACTTGTTTACTGCTGGGTTTTATGGCCTCTAAGAGGTCATGAAAAGTCCATCTTGAACTGCTCCAAGCAAAGTCTTTGCTTCCGGACCATGGCCAAACTTGAGCACTGACAGGAATGAGCGTGTTTTAAGATTGAAGATGTGGCAACAGTAGCCATTGGTTGTTACCATCCCAAAGTAAAAGCTCTGCCAGTTGGACAATGAACATTTGTTTTACTTCACATTTACAGCACAATCCAACAATGATAATACATAGTATAACATAAAAGCTTTACAAAGTGCTATGGTATCTGACCATGCTTCTTGTATAAACAACTGCAGAATAATATGAAGTGAGGCAGTGTGGGTTTGCTGTTATGTTAATTTAATGTTATAGTGAGACAAGGTGACAGTGATTTACTCCCAAACAAGAATTTCATCTGATATCTGTTGTTTTTATAATAACATTTATCAGACCACAATCACCTTAAAATGTGTGTTTTGTTTTTCGGCATTATCTCAAATAACTCTTTTATTTATTTGATTCCTGTCAGCGGTGAATCAGTTTAAACAAAGTGCATCATCAGACCTTATGAGGCGAGCTACTTCAACACCATTTGTATTCTGTCACATACCTAAAGCCAAAGCAGCCCAGATGACTGTATTCATGCAAGTAGATTAATAAATAATGGCACCCTGTAGCTATCAGAAGACCACCAGACCTGCTGCTGAATGCCATTCATTATAGGCCTCTCAATAATTGCTCGTGGAATTAATACAACAGAAAGGCAGTTTGAAGCAAGAATTTTAAACATTTAAATATTTTCATTATTTTTCTTACTCTAATCTTATTGCTGTTAACATTTTTATGGATTGAAGTTTATTATACTTTTGGGATGTTTTGTATAAATGGAGATAGCAATCATTGGTGGTTCTTGAAACTGATGTATATGTGTAATACCCATAAACGTCCACTAGGGGAGACTTCATAACTCTCAGCTTCCATTAACTCTCATTCAAAAGGAATAACAATAACTTAACTATTTATTTTACGTTACCAAACCAGGAAATGAACAGCAGTCTGCCCACTGTTGCATTTCAGTTTAACACATACAGTATATAATGTGACGTATAAATATGAAGTGTGTTTTGGGCTTTGGGCGTGCACATAGTCCATTCTATAATATATTGTTTTTATGGTCTATTTAAAAATAATAATAATAAAAAGTGTACTTTACAATTAGATTGTCTGCATTTACGCGAGAGCAACATTTTTAAAGATGCCTGCTTGTGCAGAAAAGGCAATGGTCACTTGATACACTCGTTTATAAAGTCTGTGATTCTGCCTAACATGTTTTGAACTACTGCAACTTAGAGGAGTTTGACTTTTATTAGTGTACTGTACCTGTAAATTGATTGCGTTGTTGTCCACAAAGGGTGACAAGTCAAGAGAGGCTCAGCTGACCTTTATTACTGCAGTAAAGTGGGTGGATTTGGATAAGAATTTATAGAAATGAAAGTCGTTTGAAGGTTTCTGGAAAGTGTATTTTCTCTTGGGATTGTAGCCTTGTCACATTGAACCTCTCTGTAATAAACTCTTCACTACACGATTATGAATTCATAGACAGCACAGGTAAAAAAACAAAAAAAACAAGAGGGCAATCCAGTAAAGAGCATTGCGTTTGTTAGCGGTCTAGGCCTGTGCTGTTGAGGAGCTGTTGGCGTCCACGCTGCGAGTGGGTAGAGATGAGTACAGGTGGCGGGAGGTCACTTTTTTTCCACTGCCCACCTTGGCACAAAACGAGCTTGTCTTCAGATCAGAGCTTTGCCATGAACTGGAGGTTGGCAATGAATCCAAGTGGCCGGGGGAGATAAGGCCGCCTCTGGGACATTACAGATGCAGGCGTTGAGCTGAGCGGAGACTTGATGGAGAGAGGGGCAAGCTGAGGCCTTTGATAATGCTGCCGATGTTTACTGCCACTACTCAAGAATGGGGCACCTGCCGCTCCGTCAAACTTCAGACTGGTGCAGACTCGAGCAGGTGGCAAAAGGAGGTACAAATCTGTAAAAAGGTGACTATTATGTAGCAAGGCAGGGGAGATTTCATACAAAAGGTAAATCCAATGTGCTTCACAGAGATGGGGAAAGCCAAATTGTACAACAGCACTGGGGAGTTGCAACCAGTGGCAGATATGTGACATGCATTTTCCATCATTTTGCTTTTTCACTCATATATTATTCCTTTTAAATTTCATTTTATAGCTTTCAGTCCACTTTTAATGTCACTTCCAAATGGCCTTTGTTGTATGTTCCTCTGCCATGCACTGTCTACGTTTCTGCTCTTGATGAGAAAATCAAATTATAAAAAATAAAATTTAAACACATAAGTAAATAGAAGAAAAATGTTTCAAATTAAAAAAAATAAAATGACTAAAATACAGAGTTGTGTGGTCCCAATATAAGTTTATAAACAATTCCAGCAACGTAATATTAAAAAAAAATCTAATGGATACAACTCACATTAACATCAAATGAATAAAAAATGTTAAATTAATAACAAAGAATAATTAAACTTATTATGTCATAAGAATTTTCTGACAAAGTCTTTTTAGCTGCAAAAACTGTACAGTATCCCTACATTCAATAATAATATACACATTATTTTAATGCAGTCCAAACATAAATCTTACCCTGGGTTTTAACCAAATGCGAGAGCTCAGGGTCTCGGCTCTCTCAAAATGTTTACGGCTAGTATCTAAAGAGCTGCGACAGTAAAAGCCAACCATGACAACAAATGCATTAAATTGGAGAAATTAGGTTTACAATATGTAAATACTAAAGAATATATTCAGAAAAAATATCACCAAATAATAATCCAAACTAGAAAGTCCTGAAACTACCCAGATATTGTTGTCACATCACTGCATACAGCCCCACAGTGGTGTATATAGGGCATGCTATTATAATGTCTTCTGTCAGAAACATCCATTTGACACATATTTGACAAACTCTTTGTGAGCCAGCTGCTATTCACTTCTTGTGTATGTTTCTTTTTGCAAGTTTGATTTTCCTGCCTCCTTCTTGTTCACTTTTTTTTCCAACCTTACTGACACACAGAGGGGGATTCCTGAGGGACTTCCAGTGTGCCATGGTTTCAGCTCAGTGCTTATCTGACAGTAACAGCGCCTGTCCCATCGCAAATCTAACATTTACTGTACCCATCCTCCTGCCTCTTCACTGGCTTCAAGTCGCGATGCCATTTCCGCTTTGTGCCAAGTTTGCAACACAAAAAGACAACCCTGACCGCAGTGGGAGGAGAACAGTTGACAAAGTGGCTGTCACTCCTCGTTGCTGTTTGACGCATGAGTAATGCCATAGCGGGAATTAACATAGAATACAACCATATTTACATAGTACATGATGATATTACGTACACATACTGCTATTAATCAAAGGCATGATAACAGTCTTTATAAACTGTCTAATTAGCAAACAGAAATGCATAGTCAATGAAAGGAGACGTAATGCAATTAAGAAAGTTGTTTCAAGCCCAGGAAGTTTTCTGAAGGCCATTCTGAATTAGTATTGGTTAAATTATAGATTATGTATGGTCCAGTCTTTACATGCTCATGGGAATGTAAATGAAAGCACTTGGGGAAAATGGATGTACTGAACTCATAGTCACAGGTTTGTGGTTTTCCCACACAATTGGGCTACTTTCAAAACGCATTTGCAGGAAAACATACACAGCTGTGGGTTGTGGTTTTCTTGGGCTATTTTTATAATGTACCATAGCCGCACAAATGTTTGCTTGTAGACAAAAAAATATGAAAATGCAACAGGAGGCTACATTATTAGTTCTTGAGCTAGTGCAGAGAAAGTTCCTCCTTCTCTTTTCTGTGCCCTACCCTTTCTCTGTCAATCATCCCAGCCCTCAGAGCAGGCCTCTGAAGCATAATCGTTAAGAAGTTTTAGAACTGGACTTTCCTTAGATGAAGTAATATTTTACAGTATTTGGTCAAAATTATTTTTTTTTAATTCTTACTTCTTTTAGTTATAATTCATTAATAGATTCTGTGATTTTCCCACATAAGAAAATGGTTCAACCCATCACTGAGCGGAGCAGGAGAGCTAAACTTCCAGCTCTAAAACTCAATAAAAAGGACTAATCAGCCTTATTTAGGAGCTAAACACAAAAAGAGAAGATCACAACAGAGGGGCCGAGAAAATTTTGAGAAAAAAATTTGAGAGAATGGAGAACTTGGAGTGAGCATTAATTTGGCAAATGAGACCGAGTAAGACTGTTAAACCCACTAATGATAGCAGCTCTGTTTCAAAACATCACTGTTCTGTAAAGAACTCTCTGAGCAGAGGAGCATCAGGAGACAGGAGGCAGAGAGACGAGGAGGGGCTCGCATGTGCCATTATTGTGACTTGTTAACTGTTAACTGCAGCTTGTTATTCACAGTGTTCAGACTTTTCTTAAGTCAAGCATGAGACCTGTTGTACTATGAACAATTCAAGGAGTTCTGTAGCCTACATGTTGTTGAAATAGTGATAATATTAATTATTATTATGAACTTAAATATGCCTGAATGAACCCCTATTTTAGGGATAGCATTGATTTAGACTCAGAAATGTGGTCTGGGGTCAGTAAGGGAGAGAAACGACAAGAGGAACTATATCAAAAAAGACCAGGGAAAAGAGGAGGAAAAGAAACTCGACTAAAGACATGTTTTTTTTGTGTAGAAATAAGATTTAGGAAAAAGGATAGAGGGAAAAACACAAATTTGATTGGACACTAGAATTGGGTTAGTTTCCATGGACCTGCAAAGCCTGACTGAAGTTGGAATAATACCTTGAAAACTGTGGTTAGAATTTGGTGCAGGACCATAAGATTTGACATGATACAGTATAACCACTTTCAGACATCCAGTGTGGAACGTAATCAGGGTTATTCCAACCGCGCACAATTCGCACATTGTTGTTTGCACAGGAAGATTAAATCCGTTCACACAACACGGCACCTCAGCTTTGAAGGATGGAGTCTGGGTCCAGTGTCTTGAGAACAGTCTTTTAAAAAGGTCCTGGTCTTAAATCAAACACATTGTAAGATGGTGATACCACTGTTTTATGATTTTGACAAAGATGGCTCACATCATTGGTGCAATTGGATAGAAACCCCGTGGAAAGACCTTTCATTTCAATCTATATTTTAGCAGTCAGTAAACTTTCTGCTTTGTATGCAAAAGTACATTGACTGCCTTCACTGCCTTCATTTAATTGAGGCGGAGTTATTTTGCAGTGTATAAACCACTAGAATTAGTACAATCTACAACAATATTTCTGCTGTGTAGCCTTTGCGAATAAAAATGAATAGTTAAACCAGAAACTTTCTTTATCTTTATGTAAAATACGTTATTAATGACCACACTGGCCTCACTGACCCACTTCTATTAATAAATAGTAACATAATTAAGTGGTGTTTTGGACTGCTGGCCTCTTAAACACCTCCACAAAGATCTGAATACATAAAGAAATACCTTGTTTGTTTGATTATTATAGTTGTAATAGGTTCTTACAGAGTCTTGCTTATACTACACAACTATAACCTTGTTCTCATTACATTATGACATTAAAACTGTGCTTGACAATTGTCAATAACAGGAAGCGGTATTAGTGAGTTCACTTAGTCCTCCAGTTTGGCTGATATGGTGTTTGGAGGAACATGTTTTGAGTTAAAGAGATGATTTATCCATTCACAGTTCTGAAAGTAGTACACTTAAACAACCAAGGCTTGTGTAGAAACTGCTCTTGGTCAGCATGTTTTTGACCCGTGTAGTGAGTGATCAGCAACCGACATCCGAGCCCAATAGTTGTCTTTAAGAAATATATTTTTGTGTTCTTATAGTACCATTTATTAAGTTAGCAGGCCGGACATGAAAACAAGTAGGCCACAAAAACGCTACCTTTTAAATTTAGTTTGAGAGGTCTTAATGAGGCCGTATTTAAAAAAGGCCAGATACAAAAAAGATGCAGCTCTTTCAGCCTGAGTTTATTGATTGATAATGTATCACGGAAACACAATTACAGCCTGACTGCTGACTTAAACTTCTAATTCATTTCACAGACAGCCCAGTGGCTCGCCAAATTAAATACAGTGATATCTCTTGGTCTCAACCTCGATACTTCATGGTTTCAAGATTTCATTTAATATGCTCCATCCACAAATTAACAGGATGTAATTTGAAATTTAATATGGAAAAACCATATAATAAAGGTTCACATTTGGTCTGTGATGAAATACTGTGTAATCCATCTTGCGGACCCTGCCACGCGGTCTAATCATACACGGTCAAGTGGACTAGGGACTCATATTCTGACAGTTTCTATGATCTAATTGTAAAGTGTAACTAGCATTTGTATATTCATTTATAAAAGTTGTATTAGCAAGCTCTTTTTTTCCGTAGAAGTCAGATTAGTTTGACCTTTTTTTATTTCAGTCGCTGATACATTATTGAAATTAATCTAGGTAAAACATGTCAGTGGTCAGTGAATGTGGACATTTTGTTCTTCGTAGGTCATGTAATTACCTGTAGTAATAATAAGTAATAGTGCCAATTTATGGAAATTAAGTTCAAATGAAGATGTTATGCCAAAAAAAAAGAAAAGTTTACACAAAACACCTGACTTTGAATTGCCGTCCAGTGAATGGATTCCCAAGTCACACTTATTGCAGACTGTACAACATGGTTAAAATCGCTTAAGAGTGAAATTCTAAGTTACTGTCCACACATTTGTTGGACATTGGGAAAATGAGGTACATATCTTCCTTTGAATGCTGGGGACATTTAAGATCAACTTGCTTTGTATTTTACAAGATGTCTCTTTACACCTTTCTCCAAAAACTGTTCTGTCTTCAAAACTTTAGTTGTTTAGACTAGTGTACTGTATTTTGAGAATTTCCTGCTTTGTAGATACATTGTGATGGATTTTGTGATTACTTGGACTGAATCTGTCTCTCCTTGTCAATTGTAGAACTAATAGTTAATGTAAAGGCTCATGAGAATTGTTCTTTTAATTTAGATCATCATTAAGGGTAAGTCAAGAACCTTTTATTTTTCCATATACTTAAATTATAATAATAAAAAAAGACAAGCCACTGTTTAGTGCATCCGCTGTACATTTTTTCATTACACATCAGTGCATATTAACAGAACACTACTAACTAAAAGATAATGTGTGGTTTAGTACTAAAGTCACATTGTGCACATTGTGCACCCCAAAGAATCATAGCACCGAATTTTCATATCTTTAAAAATAAAAATAAAAATTTTGAAATTTTTTCTCTCCCCGGGCTGAAGCGCGCAGTCTGCGGGTGAAAAAGTGCAAAAAAAGTACTGTAAAAAAAATTGCGAAAACTTTTAATGCAGGTTTCTTCTACTCCTCCAAGGGATTATTTTGGCAATTTTGAAAAAAATCCTGGATCAATATTTTTGCCCGGGCTGAGCACTTTTGTGTTTCCCCCGCGTGACCCAAAGGGGTGCCGGCAGATTTATAGGAACGCAGTTTTCAAGAACACATTTTGGGCAAAAGCTCCTAGAACGAAAAGCGGCAAAAATCGGTTAAAAAGGCCGAAAATCAGACTCTTTTCGAGGCAGGGGGCCTCGATTTGTTCCTGCACACTGCGAG
This sequence comes from Neodontobutis hainanensis, assembly GCA_024349245.1. Classification (NCBI taxonomy): domain Eukaryota; kingdom Metazoa; phylum Chordata; class Actinopteri; order Gobiiformes; family Odontobutidae; genus Neodontobutis; species Neodontobutis hainanensis. The sequence goes on along the minus strand of JALDNG010000038.1, from coordinate 1,279,186 downwards.
TTTGACTGCCCGCGATTGCTTGGAAGTGAGACCGAACAGCCCACGTCTGACCCAGGTGCCATCCGACGGAGCCCCTGCCGTCCGGCCATGTCCCCGGTGTCCCGGCCTCGAGCGTGTGCAGCGGCGGCCTCTCCCTGGTCCTCTGCCTCGGCCTCTCCCAGGGCCTCTCCCAGAGCCTCTGCCTGGTCCTCGGCCTCTCCCAGGGCCTCTCCCAGAGCCTCTGCCTGGTCCTCCGCCTCGGCCTCTCCCAGAGCCTCTTCCTGGTCCTCCGCCTCGGCCCCTCCCTGGTCCTCAAACTTGGCCTCTGGCAGGTGTTCTGTCTCTCACCCTGACACTTCTCCGTCCCCTTCTGAGTAGACTGTTGGTGACTGGAACAGCAGCATGGCCGGAAAACCCCTCACCTTCACTCTGACTGCTTGCCTCAGTATCCCTTAGTTCATAAAAATTATAATAGTTTATTTATATAGCACATTTCAAATGACAAGCATATACTCAATAAAACTAACTAGACTTACATGTGAGAAAGTAAATGTTCTCCCTCGGAGTCCGAGTCAGCAGCAAATTGAACCACTTCTTGGGAGCACATGTTCCCGCTTGCCAAAACATGTCGCACTTCTGCGACTTTGGCGCTAAAAGGGTTATGTATTAATTTTTTTGTGCATGTTACAGTTTCTTAATAAATCAAGATGGAAAACAGCAAAATAACCCCAAAACATTTTCACCTAAAAAAAATTTAAAATAACAATAATTGGATGAATATCCCTTTAGATGAAGGCAATTGCACCTTAAACACTATTTTAAATCACAGCCACACATGTCAACATTACCTTCACCAAATATAATTCTTCTAATGAAAAACAAACCAAAACTTTTTAGGTTTTAGTCTGAAATGGTCAGGCGGAGTCTTCATTTGGCACAATAAGTTTGGCAGAGTTTGGCACCACCTGTTTTTATTTGCATGCCGTTTGGTCTGTGTTTGGAGTAAATGTAAATGGCTTAGTTGTGCTTGTAGCTGAGTCTCCGCTGATCCATTTGATGTGCTGCTTTGCCATATTAGGCTTGGGCGTGTGTATTGTATCATGCTTTTTGGGGGGCTCTCAGGCCTCACTAGGATGGCACGTCTTTTGCAAATATTTCTAAGAACGTGCACTATTTAGACACCAGTGGCAGATATTGCAGAGCCTCTTCCTGAGTAAGATTACTCCACTGCCCTCGATCTAAACTTATACATTTGTTACCAATTGATAAACATGGAACCTTTCCCGCGGCTAGAGTCCCATTTACTGTAACAGACTGAGCCAGAAGGCCGACAGGACTTCTTCTGTAGCGCTACCTTTGCTCTTTCAACAGCTTCTCGCCACTGGCTTTCAATGCCTGTAGCTATTTTGCCCTGTGGGAAACATTTCCACTAGTGACTCTAGCCAATCTGATACTTCTTTCCCCCAAAAGGTCGCTGCCAATTCCTCCCTCGCTGTGTAACGTGTTCGCAGGCCTCCTCTTCCATCCGGCTCACTTAATTATCCTGATGCTACGAGGCATGTCAGACAGTATTCATCGAAGCCGCTTCCATGCTTCTTACTCTTTAATTGGTCTTCATTATAAAAGGTATACAGCCAGAAAACAATGTGCAGGTAAAAGATTCATTTGTTTTTTATTTGTTGTCCTGCGCTGAAATACAAGTGTGTGGTGTGTGTTCGTAATAATCGTCCAATTATACATCAGGTGTTTCTCGTAAAGCATGTGGTTTCTATTCACACACAAGGCTGAGTAGAAAAGATAAAATGGCTGTCAGTTTTTAAAAATAAACCTAGTAAACTTGTTTTTCATAAAGTAGGAATGTTGAATATCTGTATTTTTACTTTTTATTGATTTTTATCTGGTTTAAAAGTTGCAGGTGTTCTCAAACACCGCAATCATTTTTTACCAGGCTGCATAGAAAAGATGAGTGTTTCCCTTTTAGTCACAGTCTGCATGGTGTTTTATATAAAAATGGAAAATTCCATGTGTGTCTCCGGCCTGCACTTATCTCATTCACAGTTTTTATCACTCTGTGAATGATTTGATGTATTGTTATTCCATTACAATCAGCCATTGTGCAGCACATTTGTGGAGTACTCTGTCATTTTCTACTCTTGAATGCAACTGGTCTGTAGTGTAAATATGGTTGGGGTCTGCTGATATAAAATGAGTTTTATGATTATGTTTATAAAGATCACAAAACACTGTAAAAAGCAGCTTGCAACTATATTTACTTTTCTGAACAGTAACAGTTTTCTAACATGAACCAAAAACACAAACTTAACTGTGTTTGTCCCTGTAGACTTTGTATTGGGACATAATCCTTTGGTGTTCTTTGAGAAAGTTGTGGATTTCCTGTAACCTTCTCTTACCCAGACTTTCCCCACTGTCTTTAACGATATAGACGTTTAACAAAAAAAAGGTGAGAAATGTGGAGAATATATTTTAACGTACAAACATGTAGTTGTTCGATTGAAAACACTTTTTAATATATGACTTTAGACAAAGACAATGTAGCCCCGCCCTTCTGTCCAAATTATCAATCTGGTCATTGTCAATTTGAGTCAGTTTTCCAGAAAGCAGCACAAACAAGGACTCTGAAAAAATGTCCCGAACAAAACTGGCTAGACAACCAGTCAGAGAAAAAAAAAGCATTTTAGATAGCCAGCTCCATATTAGACAAGATGGTTTAAATGAAAATTTTGTCAGATTGCAGACCAATTTCACAGGCTATGTCAAATATATTATATAAAAATGTTATATATTAAGACAGTAGTGCATGTATGTAAGTGTAATAAATAGTGTTACATCTGGTGTGTGCTTGAATTGTGGTTGTGGCTGTTTTTTCACCAGAGAATCTAGTACTAAATATTGGCATCAGTTCTGCAAGCTTATTTAGCTTGATTTATGGAAGAAGGTCACTTTTTTGTAATTAAATAATTTATGTCTGTGTCTGTTTTTTGGGATCAAAGAAATGTTATTGATTGCAGTCTGGCTGCGGCTGAAGTTGTTCTAGGGTTCATTATTCTGTTTTCACCGGGAAAGTTATTAGTCATGCATTATAAATATAACAGTATTAAACCAGGGCTGAAGTGCCTTTGAACTCTTGGAAAAAACCCTGGGATATTATGTATTGTACAATTTGTAGACCTAGCCCCAGCAGTTTGGGAAAAACACAGTTTATTATTTTGTATAGGCACAGTTAATTATTACTTTAATTTCTCAGAAAAGTCACATGCAACAAGGACAATGGGTTTTCAAGCTCAGTGTTCACAAACTACACAATATGCATAAATTGGGGACAATCAGAGTTTATCATTGATAAAGGAGGAGGAGGAAAGTTGTGTACTCAAAAGTCTGTGGGCCAATCCATATTTATATATTTAATTTTCAATAAGAGCCACATTGTCACACTGAAAATCAAACTGTATAAGTCCAAACAGAAAACCCAATAAAACCAATATGGCTCTGGATTATATTTACAATTGGAAGTTACTTATTGACGCCACAGGTTTGGTGATTTCAAATGGGATTCCTTTACATTTTGAGCACACCTTACTCAATGGTTATATCACAATAAAGTTACAGTCCATGTTATGGAATCCTCATTTCAGGTCAAAGTGCATTTATAAAAACTGAAGGAAAGTTTGCCACGGTCACTGTGCTGTTTATTTTTACACTTTACTCTTTAAAAACACTTCACTTTACATTACTCTATTTCAAATCAAGGGAGACCCTCAGTATCCAGGATGTGATTGTCGGCAGAAATCTGTTTTGCCTGGAGGGTGAATAAAGCCATAAAATTCTTTGATTTAAGCAGCTCAAGCAAATGAATGAGACAATTAATCTAAATTTTAATTAGTCGGCAGTTAATTCAGGAGAATCAAAAGAAATGAATTGCCTCTGAAAGCATGAGTTAATCCATAACTAACTATCTAAAGAATGTTGCAGTTTTGTCAAATGAAGCCAAGCTGAGCGCAAAGCCTTCGATAAGACATTGAGGAGATAAAGCTTAGCAGAAATATATCCAAAGTAAATAATAAAATGTATAAACATGAACTATTCAATACAAGAACCTCGACAGTGTCATACCACCTGAAACATTTTTCAATTATAATAGTAATTAGAAATTTATTTGAGTCACATCCATCTTTTTTCCATTTGTCAGAGGCTGAACTGTAGCAGTCTAACTTGCTGTTTGAGTATTTATTTCCTCCAAGTATGTTTGACCGGCCACTAGTGCCACAGAAGTTAGTGTGCCGTTACATGTTTCGAGCTGAAATGTGCTCATCATCGCTAGGATCACAGTTGTGTTGATTTATAACTGTCTTAGTGACGGCTGTTATTGAGCCCATGAGAAAACTGTCTGTCGTGTTTGCAGCTGTTTACAGTTACATTCACTCGCCCGAGTCACTCTGCTGCTTCGGTTGCTCCACTGTCCTCCCGCTCAACGACGCAGACGGCTCATTAAGAAGCAGAAATTTATAGATTACTGTGAATTCACTGTAACCTCCACACTGTCCACTCCCAATGGAAGACAGAGAGGATGAGTACAGTAGCTTTTAAGCCCTGCAAAGAAGATCCAGCCTGTTTTAGACGAGGTGCTGCTGGGGAACGCTTTGGAGCAGAGCTTAACATTTCATGAGCTGTTAAAAGCTAATCTTGTCTAGATAGCAGTTGTTTACTTTGTACATGCTTCATGTTGAGCTATTTTCCGGGCTCCACAATGAGACCAGATCACAGGAACACAGCGTTAATACAACAGTTAATCTTGTTGAACATAAAGACCACCAATGCAGCCCAATGTACATACAGTGTTAATGCCCTCCTCAGAGAAAAATAGCAACACACATAAAATAATTCAAATAATAATGAACAAGGTCAAAAACATGGTCTGTGGGTTGTAGCTTGTAATGCCTGTAACACCTGTAACACCTGTCCAACACAAGGCCCAGAGGCCAGAGCTGGTCCTCTACAGTTTATCATCTGTCCCACATAGGCTTTAGGTCAACACAGTTTACTGACCTGTGCTGTAGGACAAATTATTCTGTAACACAATTAAGCACTGACCTGGAAACCCTGCTTTGGTGTCATACGTTGTGTTAAAGTCTTCCAGCGCTGGGCCCCTGAAGTGGTTGAGTAACATGCATTGTTCCTGGCAGTACAAGAGCCAGTCTATCAACAAGTTTGTGTGACTTTTACCTCTGAAGACTTTCTGGGAGCAGGTGGCTATCGCAGAGTGGAATAGTCTGTCCAATCTATCAGGTCCTAGCTCTTTCTCTTGAAAAAAATATCAGTGAAAAGACCAAGCAGAGAGACATTGATTAGCTCAGTGCCTTCTCATATTGATCAGTCTTTTGAGCTTTCTGGTCTTTGGCCAAAAAGTCAGCCCAGAAAAAAATAGAAAATGCACATCTGTGGAATAATATAAAGAATATATCATAGCTTGGTCATAAATTAAAAGCACCAATACATTAGCTCTGAATGTAATTTCATTTCTTACTGTAGCTCCATTTATTGCAATTATTAAAAAAGGTCTATGAAGTAATTGCTTTCGGATTGGAAGAGCTGCAAAAGCTAAAAAAGTAATTTATATTATGCCTGAGTTTATATTGTAAAAGCGAAGGTATGAATTCAACAAAATAAAACAGCAAAATGAACGTGATGTTGCTGACCCTTGAGGAGAGAACAAACATACGGTTTGTCTGTAATAGCAGCTCTTAGCAGGCAGTTATACCTTAAAGAACATATTTATCTAAATATTAATTCATTTACAGAATGAGGAACACATTTCATTACAGACTCCTGGTGTTACCACAAACTAAATCTGCTCGTACTAAGCCTGTATTGTACTGTCCGACTGTAGAAACAATGCCACATATCCGACTTTTCTGCTATTGTGATGCCATATGGAGCCAGCAAGTCTTCACTACAGCTGCAGAGAAATTCTGTGATACTTAGGTGAGAGCCATTGTACATTAACAATGGATTATTTACAATATTGATGTAGTTCAATATTTATGTTTGATCTTTCTGCATCCATGTCTTGTCAGATTGTCCAAGTGCTTTCAAGTAGTCAGAAGGCTTGTATATTAAACATTTCTGTTCACAGACTGAGTGATTAATTATCTTGCATTTTGACTAAGAAGCCAAATACAACATTAAATCTCACTTTAAGGCTGAAAGTTTGGTACTAATATGTAGCTTAAACTCACCTGACCACTTATGGTTAAATCTATTTTTATTAATAATTAGATTATTGCACAAAGAGCAAATTAAGAAAATAAAACTACTTCAGTGCCTGTTTTGACTTTAAATGCATGATCAATATGGCAGCTTTACTTGAGATTCCAAAGAACACAGTACCCAATACATGTTGTCTATTTAAGCCACACTTTCAATAAAGTTTCAAGGAGTTTAGAGTGTACTGAACTTTTGTTACCTCTGCTGTGGTTTCAACTGTGCTGTAACGTGAAGCTGAGTGTAAAGTAGAAAACCAGTACAGATCTCAGAATTTAAAGTTCAGAAACCTGGGAACTAACCCAGGTTCAGTGCTACACTTTCAGCCTATCACAAAATGATCCATTCCTTTATTTTTGGATCAACTTTTCAAAGAGGGAACAGGAGGGGGTTCCATATTTAACTGTGCTCTATTGACCCCAAAAATATAAAACAAAGTATCACTCGTAGTTGTAGCTTTTTAACTTTATCTAGCATGGGAAGGAAATCATATAACTTAAAAAAAAAGTACAATTCAATGGACAAATTGGTCAAACATATAAAGATATGTATATTGTTCAATAATCTGTAATTAGCTGCTTGTTAAGGCAACACCTTTTCATTTGTTGAGTAAAATGCTCTTTTGTGAAACGTAATGCATGGTTGTGCAGTTTGTCTCTTGGTCTTGACGCTTAATGACTAACACACAATCACTTTTATTTTTGGATTACTAATATGACATGTGAGTTAGCTAGAGCAGGAAGAATACAGATGTGCCGATCCAACATAGAGCTGACCCATATTGTATTCAAAAGTGCACCAAGCAGGAATCTGTACAGCAAGACAGGAACCAAGAAGGTGCCGAACAAGAAAAGGAATAAATCACTTTAAAATGAATAGACAAAAAAAAAAAATGCAATGAGTCAGACTCACACAGCTGCCCAGGAGCTGAGCGTACTTCCATTAAATATTGATGTCTCCAACATGCAGCAGTGGGTCTGAGCGTGGCCGGCCCACCTGACTGTGTGTTGCTGCTGCTGCTCAGGTGAGCTGTTCTTACAAGCTCTGTAATCTTTCATGCATAATTACATCTAATATTACTAAATAGGATCTCTGTTAATGGCCAAAGGATGAAGTGAAAATACTAGCAATTACTTAAGGTCTGGGGTTGTTTTCTTAAGAATATTCAAGGGAACATGGAAACCTTGAATGGTTTGTGTTTATGTGTGCAACAACCACTGGTGTAATGCATTTGTGAGAACTGCTGAGTGAAGAGTGTGTTAACAAAGGAGGCCAAGAACAGATATAAAACAAACTTAGAAAAGAGCCTTGTCTTTAAAACGGTTGTGTTTTTTAAAATGTGATTTGCAAAACTTTCTTTAAATAAATAGAAAAAAAAGTAGGGCAATGCAACAAAATAACTTTAAAGTATAAGAATCGCTTGTTTTCTAATCTCACACAGCTTTTAATGCACAGAGAAAGTTAAAAAGTCTGATAATATTCCCCTGTAGCTTTCAACATTTGCCACTTGTGAGCTGTTCACGCAGGACACATTTTAATGACGGAAAAGAACAGGTATTTTTAAAATTAAAAAAAGAAAAGTAAAAGCAAGAGGTGGGAAAACTGGATCCTAAATCACACAAGACCCACAGCATCCAGGCTATGAATAACATTACATTCAAAACTTGTTAAATTTGCACCTAATGGCATTTCGGCTTGTGCAAATGACGCCAGAGAAAGTAGATGTGACATTATCTTACACAAACTGTGCGTTTTGGGTTGAAAACCTGATCGCAAAGTTACATTTGTGCTGCACGGCGTTAATGTAAAACTCACAGTGACATTTATTTAAAATCCAATTTATTCCAGGTGCTGGGGGGATATGGAGTCCTGATAGAGTTTTGTGTCACCTCTCTAATGAAGGAACCAATACAAGGACGCAGATGCTGATGAATATGAGCATATGTCACAAAGTGATTTGACACATATTCCATCAAATTTGCTGTGTACCTGCAAGTAAATAAAATGTCTGCATAACTCATTTGGTAAACACAGTAAGTCATGCAGCTCCTCAAATCTGTATTAAACTCGAGGTAAAATCATTGTACGGTGATGATGATGGATGAGTGTGGCATATGTGTATGTGGGAGTTAAAGCTATGTATACATAAACAGTTAGGCATTGAGATGGGATATTTCATTTGGACAGATTAAAATGAATTTTAAATACACATACTGTTTTTTTCCCCAACATATTGTATTGTAAAAGAGGCTGTAAACTAAAAAAAAAACCTGCATATCATTTATGCGAGCCTGAAATAGACAGCACCATGTGGCAGCAGTGACAAGTGCTAATCACTTTGGTAATTTATTACAGTTTCACATTATTTTACAGAAAATGTCTTTCCTTTCAAATCAACGTAAAGACCTTCTAATAAGTTTGGATCCTGCTCTAGTCTTTTATGATTGGATTTAACAGTTTTCAGTAAATCATCTACAGAACTGTACTAAACAAGTTCATGGGGCAAAATTTAACTTGGCAAATAAAAATGATTAGAAACAAAGAGGTAATTAGGTCAGTCATGTATGTTAAAGTTTGGTTTAGAACATTGGGTTCTAGGGAAACAAAGTGGTGAGGCTCATGCCACATTTTTATAAATCTTCACTATATTTGATCTATTTTTCAAACTGTCTTCCAGCACACTAATATGGCTAAACAAACACTTGTATAATTAAAAACCTATTTTGCCCTAGAGTACTTTCTGAAATAAAGGCTTCCTCCCACCGCCCAAAGACAAGCATTTAAAGGTCGATTAGCAAATCTAAAGAATTCTCAGTGCATGAATGTGAGAGTAAATGGATGTCTGTCACTGTCTGTCTCAAAGTGTCAGCCCTGCGAATAACTGGCCATCATCCAGGATGTACCCCGCCTTAGACCCAAAGCTGCTGGGATAGGCTGCAGTCACCAGCGACCCCTGAAAGAAATAAGCTGAAGGAAATTAATGAATAAAAAACAAATATTTTCATGCCACAAACCCTGCAGACCGACCACTAAGTGAAGATAAGCATTTTGTAAATACCCAAGAACAATAACCTGTTTGATTTAAGTTAATTGTTTGTATGGATGAACATTGAGGTTTAATTGATTCTAGCCTTGTCTTACACCATGAAGTAATAAAAACCTGTTTTTAAACCTAGTACCAAGACCGCCATCATTGTTCATTGTTTGTGTTTTCACAAAACTAAAATTTTGAGTTCAGTTTGATACTTGATTATCACGATACCGATACTGGGACGATATCTTAACATCAGCCTGAAACATAATCATGGAAAAACAACTAAAGTTCTCCTTGTCCTGTTCTGCCAGGCTTTTGAGCTCTGTATAATTGTGTAATATGTGGCTTTTTACTTCAGTCAGGGATAATCATTGTTAAAATATAAAAATAAGTCTTGTTCCCCAAAGGGAATGTGTGACTAATAATTGCCACACTCTGCTCTGGTGACTGTCAATAAGTGAGGGACAAATGCCAATGACATTCAGATTAAAAAGTACATTAAAATGCATATTTTAATGACACATCTAAACACTTTAATATCTTCTTCAGTTTGTTATTATGCAAATTAGCCACTTACTCAAGCCTAAAGAAGCCTGCTGCACAGTGTCTCAGGACGCACAAGCACACCTGAGACAAACTATTATTTATCATCTGTACACTGTCAACACTTTAATAAAACCAACAAATCCTTGTGTGTTACGCATTATCTTGTTAAGAGAAGCATGTTTTCTATCACTCACCCATTAGTTGAACTCTATTTACATTTTTGGCTTTTTGTGAACAAACCTCTTGTGTTTCCGGTAAAGTTTAATTTGTCTGTAGAGACCGTTCTCCTGAGGCTGAGATGTGGTTCTGTCACGGTTCTGTCAGACCCAAATACAGTCCTAGTTCCTAACTCTCCTGTTAGGATCGTCTACGCTCTTCTACTCATTAGATGATAATTGACCCACTCTCACAATTGTTATTACAATAATACAGACTTGTAATACACTTTTGTGTAAAATATAAGCTACCAATCAATCAATACTAGACTTGGTTGACTTTGGGTTTTTGACACAAATGTCACTCTAAACTCAAGCTTCCATCGAACTCACGCCTTCTCAACCTTAGAAGAAACACAGAATAGCAGCTGTTTGCTCTTTTTGCTTTGTTTTAGGATGTTTACACAAAGGCATTTAGACCATGTCTATCTGTGGTTTGCCCTCTCCCTGTTCTGTGGCTGCAGTGCAGCAGCAGAACAGTGTGCTACTGCACACATGTCAGGTATTTAAATGAACTATTGATACCTAAAAATAGTGTGATATTGTATGGCTTTAAATACCATGGTATCACATTACTTTTGTATTAAGTATGGATACAACATGCATCATTATTACCACAATAGCATTGATATGTACAAGCTAAATATATAAAATACAAACTGAGGGGATTTTACAAACTGTGCTGAGAAAGTGACCCTGTTTGAAAAAAGCACAAAAACTGCTCAAAGTCTTAATCCTGACTTAAATTTTCAAAAAAAACATGCACTATCCGGGACTATTACTGTTTGAGTGTGATCAGGAGGCTGAAATGCACAGAATTTGAAACACAACAGTTTATCAAATATATCCTTATAAAGAAACAAAAATCATTAGGTGTAATGCAATTTAGATATTTTCAAAATTTAGCACATTTACCTAAAGCCTCAGAGTAAAACCAACTTTACCATAATTGACACAAAAGCATAATTGCATTGCACTGGTTCATTTTTTTTCCAAAGACTTCTGACAGAAAAACTGCTGTCAAAACACACTTATGGAAAAGTGAAATATATACAAAAGCCAAAGTTCCCTCTTCTCCAAATGAATTGTGCCTACATAATTCCTGCAGTAGAAAATGCCAGAATTTGACAGAAAAGCAAAACCGTTTAAAAGGTCTTATCTTGATGACCTGCTTAGACTGATACAGCAAAAATATTGGCATTTTAATAAAAACGCCTCCTGACATTTCCGTCATTTTCTAATTCTTTTCTGTCAAAGTGACCTTTTCATAGCCTCTACTGTGAACATTTCTTCTTGCTCACATTATCAAGATGCTTTGGAGTCTTGTATAGTTCCACTGGAAGTATCTAGTTTTATACAACTGTCAAAGTGATTTTAATAACCCCTAACCTTAAACCTTATATTACACCGACATCCAACCAAATACATATTGAAGAAAGTCCTGAGGTAAACGAACGCAGCAGTCCATCAACTGAGCTCTGGAGACTCGGCTTTAAAAACAGTCGTATACTCTTTAAAGGTCTCAGTCCCACTTGTAACGGATGGTCTCAGAGATGGGAGTTCATAACACACACTTTATATTGGTGACATTTTCATCTCGATAGCTCTCAGCAGCTTGGCTACAGGACAAGTATTTAGCAATGTAGCAGTGGTTGTTGTAAAAAGTAATGGAGCTACTTTTAAAAATGACATCTGTGTTTTACTGTATTTTATTTTAATCTTTTTTTGAGTCTTTATGTTGAAAGCCGCTTTTTTACAAAGTGGAGAAGCTATGAGTTAAAAGAAAAGTAAATATGGCATATGGTCAACAAATGTGTCATTTTTCTTTTTTTTTTTATTTTTAAGACACTTCCCTCAAAAATAAAAGACCAGTTACTCAAACTCCGGTCGCTGTGGTGTCATATTAAGAATAAATATGATTGGTCTAACTTCAATGTGTGCAAAAAGCTGCTGACCAAGGAGACTTCTCTTTGTAGATAAGGAGGCATCAAGGCTGCTTAGGATACAGCAGCATGAACAGGCAAGTCAGAAAGCAAAAGGCTGTGGGCAGAGAGGATGGTTGAATAAATCAGTGCCAGTCTCAATCATTTACTTTGCAAATGGGGAGCTTTTATTTACAGCCTCAGATAAATTTAGCTAAGATTTTATTAAAGCAGCTCAGGAAGTTGTTTGTGTTGTCGGCTAGAAGACTCAACAAATGATATCTTAAATATACTTTGTCCTATCAGAAACTTGCCTTACAATCCTCATTAACAAAGTGAAAAAACGGACCAAACAAACCAGATTACCAAAAACACAACAGGTTATGCATGTGCCAAAGATGGGCCACTAAGGACATTTGTTGTTATTGTCTTGGAAAAGTCCAATATCTGTCCTCCAGCTTAGGTGTTGAAACATTTGTACTTTTTTTATTATTATTTTTTAACCTTTATTTATTCAGGAAAGTCTTGTTGAGATTACAAATCTCTTTTGCAGGTGAGTCCTGGTGGTTTTTGGTGGTAGGGTAAACCGGAAAAGAACATGCAAACCCCACACAGAAAGAACTGAACCCAAGACCTTCTCGCTGTGAGGCAGGAGTACTAATAGCTCGGGGTAAATATGATTTTCCTTTCACTATCAGTGCTGGGATGTGTTGGATTTTGTTTACCTGCTAAGCACCTTGAGATGACTTTTACTGTGAACATTGTGCACTATGTAAATATGTTAAAATTTTCATTGTTTGGCTTTTGCTCTGTTTAAAATTTACTTTACCGACTTTATTTAATCTGTTAAAACTAAAACACTATTTACCACTAACACTTACACAGCCTTATTGAAATGAAAACCATAACCTGACCTAGCATAAGACTTGAAGATCCTCGATCCACTTGTATTTGATGGTTTGTAATCAATCTGAAACCATTCCTGTTGCTCAGTCTATTGACTCTCTGTCTTTTACATTAATCTGCAGCGTGACCTTTACAACCATCATTTGTCATGTGACTGAAACTCCAAACTAATACTGAAGTCCTAGGGTGGTATCTGAAAAAAAAGCATTTCAAGTGAGCTACATGTTGTAAAAAAAAAAAAAATGCTTTGCTGTGACTTCAAACTTTTCTTCATTATTGAGACACTGGAGCATTGAATATTTGTCAGGCAGCTCAGACACATCAATGCACAATGCACAACAGTCACTCGCCGCTTGAAAGCCAAAGCTTAATTAGGCCAGCCTCTCACAACATGCTTAAACAAGACATCTCAAGACCTAATAAGACGTCAACCAATCCTGGCATTTCATCCCCAAGAAATGAGCCACAATGTGTCTATGAATATTTGCTGGCAACCTTTTAGCGGCTCACTGGGCATCCTTCCTCAAAGCTTTAAGCTCTATCAGTTTGGCACAAGGACTTTCTTTTTGAGCGTGCTTTCTCCACGTGTTTCCAAACAGTGAGTCGATTGCCACTGGAAAGAAGTGATGCTGTTTTTCAGTCATTAGCAGATCCCTTTCGCCCGACACTTCCCTCCTGTTTTGGCACAGCTAATGGTGCTTAAAAAAAAAAAAAATCAGGTGGAAAGGCATTAATCCAATGAATGTTTAGATTGTAAATAACTAAACTTTTTGTTACACCCTCTGGGTATATAACCCATCCCCGCTGTTTTGGCAGAGAAAAGAAATCAACTTATGAGCGACTGGGTTGGACAACTCCTGCTAAATTGTAATTGTATCAACATTGCCGAAAGCAAGACTCTGCATTTTGTTCACTGTGCAATTAATGGTTTCCCTATGGTATGGAAGTTGTTAACTCACAGAAACTTTCTAGCTTTTTCAATTAACAAATGACACCAAGCTTTAACTCTGGACTTAAAAAAGAATAAAGAATAATAATTATAAACAAAAATACATATGTTCATATGTTCTGAGCCATGGTAAAGCCAATGCATTGACTTCCTACAGTATGTAGGAAGTCAAGTGTTTTAGGAAATTATGCCTCTCTAACTAATTGGTGGAAAAAAAAAAAAAAGCTTGAGCTTGTTGCAAGATTTGTGTGTTTACAAACTCACTAAAATCAATCTTGAACTGTGCCAAGCAAAGTATTCACAGACCGATCTTTGGCCTTACTGGATTGTTGTGTTCAAGGAGGTGACAGCTCTGGCGTTTTAGGTTTGAAGATGTAGCAAGTGTTTTACCATTATGTACGTAAACAACATGGAGTTGCTCTGATTGGATTAACTGCAGTAGATAACTCCAATCACCGACCAGTTATTTTTTTTCTTTTGCAAATGCCTTCAACTTCAATTTGCAAACTTTTTATGTTTGCTACATGTTTCCATCCTTTGGAAAGTAAATTTAAGTGCTGGTACAATAAAGCAAATTTAAAAAGTAATTAGCTTGGTGTGTATAGTTGATTGGCATTTTGAAAAATCTGGTGGTAAAAATGAAAATAGGCAAGGCAATTCTATTTATATAGCACAATTCATACACTGGATAACTCAAGAAATTTCATACTTGTACTCATTTTAAGAACAAATGGACAACTTCTGTAGCCTTTTAGGGACATGCTGCTGTTTAAACAAAAACAATAATACAACCTGCAACACTTAAAAATAATAATTTAGTTTGTGCATGCCCTAATAAATTATAATGCAAGAATTTGTGCTCAAATGTAAACATGAATGTGTTGCTGCTTCTGTGGTGCTCAGTTTGTCCGCTCTGGGGAATTGTAGGAACAGGAAATACCGGAACTAAAATACCTATTCCTCTATTATTTATTTTGAATGCATGTATCCACTATTGAAACATTCCATTTGCGTAACATACCATACCAACACTATACCATTTTACAAAAAATGTATTAAATATATCAACACATTTGGATCCATACAAGGTTTATTTTCCAAAGTTGAAACATTTTATCAATCACATCTGAATGTAAAGCCCTCATTTTAAAAGACTTTTCTATAGCCTTAATTTTACTGCGACGGTCTGAAGTCACTATGGCAGACTTTAAGTCCTGTTTTTAACGGGTCAGTTCTCAATGACTGTCTTACTTCTATAGTATGCTTAGACATAATAGAAGTAAAAAAAAAAATCTCTTTAAAAACATTTGCAAAGAACAATTTGAAACTAGTCTGATCTACTTACTCACTTCAAAAAATCCAGTAAAAAAACAAGCTGCTGGTCAAACTCAGATAGCGTTCATGTTTCACCAAAGTGCTTCAGAGTTATAACCACATGTGAGGTATAAAATATTCAGAGGCATGTCCGGATATGTGCATAAATAATTCTGGTATTCCTTGTTTCCATGAGACTGTACAAAATATCCCTGCACCACTTCTTTAACGATTGGGTTGAGATAAAGTGTGACTTGAGGCTACTACACATTTCCACGCTGCATTTTAAAGCTCTGACATTTGACACAAATAATCTAATTTTCAAATAAACGTGCTGTCATAATGTTGTCAGGTAAAGGCGTCTGTGATGGTTGTTTTTCAGTAATTTTATTAAATGTCTCCTGTGTTTTTCCCTATTCAGTTTCATAGATAGCTGTGTCATTCCCTTTTTCTTTCTGCTTTTTATAATTGCCTTCTACTTATTCTGAGGCCAGAGGCTAGATGGAGCTGTATGTTAATTGTACAGGCCCCAAGACACTTGTGCAGCCAGTGCCAATGTGGCGAAACTAATAATGTGTGCACTCTAAAATCTGAAGTTACCAGATGACCTTAAAAAAGTGCCATTTGTTCCTATTATTTAGCATTCCCACATGTCCTGGAATACCTGAAAGAGTCATTAGCATGCCATTGATCCCTCGTCACGTGACTCCGTCATTTTAACTGGTTAATTTGTTTAAGTATTGATTGATTGAGGCCATTTTATTTGAAGTTTTGACATTCAGAAACCCCTGTTGGTTGGATTTTGACCCTCTGAGGCTGCTGTAGTTTTATATTTAACCCTCTGTAGCTAATGTAGTTTGAGTTAAGAGACAATGAGGACAGAGAAGTTATTGCCCTCTGAGACTACTGTCGATTTATTGCTGACCTTTGTTGGCTGCTGTAGTTTGAGGCTGATGACAGTAGTTTACATTTTGCAGATTAAGGCTTGACCCTCTGAGGCCACTGTGATTTGAGTTTTGGACCTCTGAGGCAGTTGTTGTTGTTAGAATTTTAACCCTTTGTTGCTGCTTTAATTCAAGTTTTTTGACGAGACTGTAGCTTCACACGAATCCCATGAAATGCAAAACGTAATCGGTAACGTACATAATCAATCAAGAAACTGTCCTGAATTGTCACAAAAAGTCTTTGAAATGTATTGCTTTAAGAGTGAAATACTGCTTTTTCCTTCCTGTAACATACACTTTAAAAACACATTTACCATAAAAACAATTGGAGTTAAGTCAGAAATATATACAGACAGTAAAAAATGACAGTCATGCTGAGTTTAAACTAATAAGAAATACATCATATTCCATTATTGCATCTATCCAATTGCATTAAGGAATAACAAGGGAACAGGTGAGTGGGAAGCAGTTCAATTCCAGCCCATAAATAAGAGTTAGCCGAGCAGATGGGGCTCCTGCAAGTGGCTACATCAAGACTGACAGCTGCCAGATAGCTTACCGACTTGTCAGCGCAGCGGCTGACCCCAGATGTCTAGCGAGTATTTTCAGGAAGGCGAATGGGGGTGGCTGTGACAAGGGCAGATGTCAGAATAACTTTTTTGATTTCTTTTCTTTGGGATAAGGTTTCTATGTGAAGAAAAAAAACAGCAGTGTTATGGAGTCCACCTCCGTGTTCACAAACCCCAGTGATTAAAAAGAAAAAATATATTTATAGTGTGGCTGACCAAAATGTTTCCGCCTACATGGCAGAAACAGTTATTTTCAGTGTCAAAAAAAATCTATGCAAAGCTATGATTAAATAATGACTGTAGCACAATGTTTCCACCTACATTATGAGACAAACTTACGTCACGATTTATAATATTTATTTATTTATTTGTTTGAAATTTGTTTATTGTTTTTTATTGTTACATTTAAACAACTCAACGAAATACATCTTTAAGTTACCTCTAAGTATTTCTCTTCAGGATCACACGTCTCAATCTGAAATGTAACTCTCCTGACTGAGCCTCAGGTAAACGTTAAATTATAACTCAGAGAAAAGTAAAGTGTGTGTCTCTATCTCCTCTTTGTTGATGTCAGTCATGGCTTAAGTCAACTCAACAACATAATGTCAAAAAACTTATGTTGAAGCACTGGGTGGCTGTTGACTGGAGGTAAGTCTTTCAACATAGAATTATTGTGTTGATTTGTCATAAGTTGTTCATGTTGATACGACACAATTTATTTAAAAAAAGCATAAACAAATGGTTTAGGTGCAACCAATGTCCACAATTGAATAATCTTAATCCTACCTGAATATATTTTTAAGTGTACTGTGTCAGTGAGATAGGCATAATTTTACCGATCACATGTCAATGATTTGTATTTTTGGTCTAAAGGTTATGCACTGTTCTTTAAACATAATAAACATGCAAAAGATCAGCACATTTAACAGTAACTGCATTTTAGCAACAGCTCAATTACTAAACTAAAAAAAAACAGACCCCACCTTCAGAGCTGTGGCGCCACTGTGAAGACCAGGAGTTCTGACAGACTTGGTGGAGCTTAGTCCTGGGCCCCCTTGACCCTGAGGTCTGGTCAGCTCACTTGGTAAAGACAACTTCACAGCTGCAGCCAGCGATTATCAAAAGACAGAAATGTTATAAGATTGTAACATTTTCCAGAACAAATTCTTAAATGCATATAGATATGCTGATTTATTTTTTGCAGATGGTTGACTCTTGTCTTGTAGGCAAAGGCATAAAAGAAGTACCAAGTAGTACCCTTTATGTAATCTTTACAATAATGTCTTTCTTGGTAATGAATATTGTCTTTTAAATGAACTTATGAAAAACAACCCACTTTAACATGTGCATCTTAAATAAGCCTACATGATTAAAATTCAAAGAGGAACAAGCAAATAAATCAAATAAACCATGGGCTGACACATTTATTTTAGACTTCCATTTTAAGAGTTGAAGAAGTGAAAGCCAGTTCAAAAACAATATAATTAAGCAAATTGAATAAGGCAAGTTCCCATCTTTCATGAAGTGGATGTGCCGCTGGTTTGCCAACGCCTTACCGCCAACAACATCAGGAAAAAATGAATTTGTCTTGTCTCTACATTTCCTGTTCTTTTTGCTTTTTTGTATTTTCATAGTAGAAATTTGTCGACCTAAACAACCACTTTCACAGATCTATACATCTTCAAACATACTGTAAATACATATATGCATTGTCCATAACGTAACATTCAAAGTGCATAGCTGCTTTGGAAAACACCTGCTAAGTGCTCCCAGTAGGTTTTCTTTTTTTTGAAACAGGCATTTGTGAGTGATGATGTCCGGAAGCAAATGACAGTCATTTTTCACATTCGGTGGCCGTCAAAAGCACATTTATTCTACATATTCTACTGCTCAGGAATACATTAACCATGTGGACACAAGAGAGTGAGCTATGGCAGCTCAGTGGAGGTCCTTATAAAGAAAAAGCTGGGATTTTTTTTTAAGTGACTAGTATTTATACGACGATGACACAAAACTGCTAGTGAAGAAGGAACAAGAAATTAGTCATAAAAAATCTATGCAATGATTAAAGTATGGTATAAGTCCAACAAGTAGTTTGATGGCTATGATAGCAATTGAAGAAGTCTTGATTTTCTGCTGCCTTGGCCGCATCAATCTAAAGAGGTCTTATGGCACACACCTGCACAGTTTTGCCCGGACTTTGGACTTTCTATCTTGGTTCAAACCAAATTTTAAGTGTGAAATCTCCAGCTTTTCTTTTGTGTACGTTTATACTGTCTTCAGTTTCAAGTTATTAAGAATACTTTACTTTTGATCTGACAGGAGCGAGTGTTTGTTTACCTGCCTGACTAGTTCTGGCTACTTCCTATAGCCTTCATCAGAAGCAGGAAGTGATGGTGTCGTGACGTGTCTTGAACCTTGCTTAAGATGTTTTGTCAGACAGTAGGGAGAGCCTACGCCCCCTACTGTCTGACCCTTTCTCTAGGATCCTGTCCTAGGTGTGGGATAGGGTAACAGTTCATGCTGTTGTTGTGTCCTTGGGCAAGACACTTAACCCACGTTGCCTCCAGTGGTGTTCCAGCTGTGACACAGGTGAAGATTAATGTAAGTCTCTTTTTGATAAAAGCGTCTACTATAGGTAAATTTGATTGATCTTTTGTCTGAAACGACATCTTAAGCAGCTACAAGACACGCTACGACAGTTGCCTCCTGTGAAGTCAACTGTTTCCTAAAAGGTGTAATAGCTCTTAAAATATTGTCTTAAACAGTGCTACAAAATTATTTCAAGTTTCAGATGTTTGTATTCTATATTAATAGTAACATGTCAACCTTATGTCAGTCGGATTTGTGTAAAATATGCCTCCGAAGAGACATCTGCACAACAGTAAAAGGAGGCACACCCCCGTCAACGACAGGGGGAAAGTCCTTAATATATCATTTAAGAAATTGTGCCAGTATACATTTAAATGCTAAGAGTTTACTAGTCTAGTAACTGCAGAGCTCTCTTTTGTGACAAAGAAAACACTTTTTTGAGGCTTGTTTCTTTTGATCTTGTTAAAAAATGTAGTGACCTCGAATTATGCATCTAAATCATAACATTTATTGTCAATATTATAAATTATTATTATCAAGGTATTTTAGCTTGAATACTTTTTTGAATATACTGCAAACTCAATTATCATTTATAGCCTAATATTTTCACTAAGAGTAACAAAAATATTCCAAGGAGACAAATTTTGAATAATTTATTAAGTCCAATAGTACAAGGTTGTAGATCATTTCACAAAATTCTCTGTAGCCTTGGTCAAAGAAAGGCCTCATTCATTCCATCTCGAGCTGACTGTGTTCATCAACAATAGTATGTGGCCCATTGTCTCACCTTCTGCGAGTCTAAACCTAATACTGCGCCTGGTTTCTTTGGATGTAGGTTGGTTGCCTGGTTACCTTTTTTCTGTAGTGCAGCGATTAGGTGCTTATGAACATCAAATACTGTCAGCCATGTTTGACTTGCTGTTACATGTTTTACTTTAGCTCCTGCATGATTTAATATTTACACTGCATCAATGAACATATCTTTAAGATATGGGGAGGAAAATTTTCTAAAAGAGACACAAAGAAAGGTTAAAGAATAATTTTACCAGAGGAGCGTGGTCTCATGCAGGAGCTGAAGTCTTTACTTGTCGTTGTTGTGTCTCGTTGATCCTGGTTCAGTCATAACTTACACATTCACGGTCATTGTAAAGAGTCGGACAGTGTGACAAGACATTATTCTTTCTATCCAATTAATTATGAGGAATATTAAGTGATTATTGCACAAAAGAGTAACCATTTAATGAGTGAAAGTCAATTTAATGCTGGTAAAAAATGCTTGTCTTTTCTGTTTTGTGTCTGGGCTCCTTTTTAAATTGCCACTGTGTATATATTCCATCAAATCAATCAAATATACTTTATTGTCCCCGAAGAGAAATTTCTCTTAGACGCAGTGACAAAGCAGCAGTAGAACATTGAAAACAGACCCACAACAAAAAGTACATATGTAAATGTACAACATACAGCATACATAAAGCTAGATAGATATTATGCAAATGTTCTGTCTGAAACTATAAAAGACACAGCTGAAGGTTGTGTCTTCTATCAGGATGACCAAGTGTTTGGACTTTTTTGTGGAAGGGACACAAAAGCACAAAGTCCACATGCTGTTGTCGCTGAAAGATTGAGATGATTGTATAAGCCTTAAAGTGAATATTTTAAAACGGCAGTTAATGAAAACGTACGTCACGTCTAACCTCAAATATCGAGTGATGAAAGGATTTCAATTTCTTGAATGTTTCTTGTCAGAAGTCACATCAAGCTATTAAACAAAGCAAAACCAATGCACTGCTATTAATTAAACGGTGGATTTCTGTTAAAAATCTTATTAAAATGATGTTGATTTTCTTACAATATTGATACAATTGTAGAACCACTGAATTTAAATGCTATTTCTTTTGAACACATTATATGCCCTGCCAAGACTCAGCACAGTGAGTTCTACCATCTGCTGCTCCAATGTGTGTCTTTAGGGAAATAGATCTGGTAATTGTATAGATAAAAGCTCTTTTGGTTAGTTTACATGTCAGCAACTGAATCATTTGTACCAACTTTAATTTGTTATAAACTCTAAAAGCTTTGTCTAAATGTCTTGAATTATTTCAGGACATTTATTTATGCAGCTGCAGTGAAATCAGAGGAATGTATTTGAAATATGTTTTTTCTATTCATTAATTTTATTCTGCTTGATCCCGGGAGGGGTCGCGGATGTCAGGGCCTTAGGCGGGGTACACCCTGGACAATGGCCAGTTAGTCGCAGGGCTGACATTTAGACATATACATGCCAATTGATCTATACATGCATGTATACTGTATGGAGGGAGGGAGGAAGCCAAAGAGAAGCCACGCTAACACACAGAGGACAGGATGTTTGATTCAGCCGGGGATTGAACTAACAACCTTATTGCTGTGAAGCAGTAACCACTAGAAAAGGTGCATTCAAAACGTCATTAAAGATTGAAGAATTAAGACAACTCAGTGTTGCAGTAATAGCTAAATGCTATACAATACAGTGTAGTCAGACTTGCCTGTCACAGTGGGCAGCATACGAACATCCATTTATAGAAAGTTTTGTCACAACTCTGCATTCAGGGGCATCACTGACCTATATGCAGTGTGTTATAAACTGAGTTGAGTGCTTGTTATGATGTTAATAGCGTCATACATCCAGCTTTGATAAATATGCATGTTATCTGGATGTAAATACACTATATATAACCACTCCTTAAGCGGATGGACTATGTAGTAACCTACATAAAACATACATTGGTTGAACAATATTGAGTGAAATGCAAAGTGGTTCAGCAACAGTCAGAGGCAACACAGCAAAGATCCTGTGTGTGTGCTTGAATATATTTTTGATATAAATAAAATGGTGACTTCAGCCTTGATCCAACCCTACATTGCATACTCATGGCTCATTGACTAAACGTGTGGTTTGTCCTGTTATAGTCCATATCTATGCATCTGTGGGACATGGGTTTTCAAGCCTGATTAGCTGAAGAGAATGTGATTTAATGTGAAAACAAACTGGCCTGGATGCACTAGGGGTCTCTGCACAGCTGCTGTTGTTCATGCCCTAATAACAGCACAGTAGGTGTGAGAACAACCTCTGATGTCCATACACAGCCTGCGCGAGAAACTTTTAGAAAATTAACAGGAGCGGTAAATGATGGGCTGCGTGCCCATGGCGCGAAGCTGATCCTGCCCCGACTGTAGACTAATCAATTATATATTGATGAGGTGGTGTAAGTTTGTATCTCATCACGACACCTTTTGGCACCGGTACAAAGGGGTGGAAGATGCCAGAGCAGCTAAAATTAAGCAGTGTCTCACAACTATGACTCTCACTCCCATGGATAGTGTCACAGGCTGCCAATCCCCTCTCAACTTGGCAGCCACTTCCTCTGGTCGCCTCCGGTAAGATCCTGCAAGCCAACAAGAAGAATACACACAAAAATCAGTAGACTAGAGGCACGGCTGTATCTGGAATGGAAATCCTGGCTGACTTTGACAAACTGATTAGTGAGCAGCCGGCTAGTGCAAGATTAATGTGTATAATTATCAGAAACATGGCCTATCTCCCAAGGAGAAATTTTAGTGACAATCGAATGAACTTGGAGGATGCTCTCCACCAGTCATTCTCTAATGGCTTAACATGGAGTGGTTTAATCATAAAGGCAAACATGCTCTGGGAACATTAATGTGAAGAAATAGGCCTGTATCAATACATAAGTGCTACAGTGCAACTATAATAACTAAATAAAGCTATTAACAGCAAATTTACTTAATGCAATGGAGAACCTCTTTTACCATCGCTTATCTCTGGACGCTAAGAGATTACAGAACAATAGTTATGCCAATTAGAGTATGATCAACCTGCTATAATACTGATTAATAAAATAATTGATTGAACAATATCCTAAATAAAATCCTCTGTGTTTTTTAAAAGTCAGCATCAGGTAAATAACCGCTAACACTGGAGCTCCTTTACTGCTGCTGCTTTATGCTCAAGGAAGACGAGCAACAAAAAGGGAAACAAAAAGACATTTCTACAAGCCAAACTCAGGAATCCACATTGTATTGTGACATTATTATTTATTGTGACAATTCAAACGTAGCTTTAAATTTTATGGAAACACTGTCTGAGTTGTACATACATGTAAATACCACACCATATCAAAATGCAACAGGAAATCCCAAAAAAATAATAATAATTCAGTGTTTCTCAATTAATTAAAATGTGATGCTTTTTCTTTTGTTTGTTTTTTTAGATTCCTGAAAAAAAAAAAAAAAAACGTCAAAAACATGATTTTTATTGTGTGGCAAAAATGTTAAATTGCATGATTTAGCACTCTTTAAAAAACAATATTTGCCATTTGACTTTGAAGGACCTGGAATAACCCTGATTATTGCTTTTGATTTATTATTAGTGCTACAGCACACACTCTTTGTTGATTGCTTTTCTGCCACTTGTAACCAAAGGGTTTATTTGTGTCTTCATCCGCCTCGTATGAATCACAGTGTTTATAGACAGGGTTTGGAACGTGAGTCATTTTTCTCTAGATTGATAGAAGCTACAGCTCAAATAAACAACCCCTGTTTCTTAATTTCCAACTAAATATATATATATATAGTATGATTTGATTAAAAGTGTTTAACTTGTCTATCATTGTTCAAAGCAATAATAAATTCCTTAAATCTCTATGTTGTAGTACTATATATTGATTTACTTATCCCCTGTGTTTCCATGTTTTTGCAAATAAACTCATATTACAGTATACTGTATATTCAGCCTTGTTTGCCCCGCCCCTTCCACTTAGGGCTCTAGACAATTGCTGTTTTGCCTAGTCTCCTCCAACACCTGAATAGCCACGTCTGGATGTCATTTGCAGCAGCACGTATTGTTTGGTCTCAGGTACAACCCAATTTAGATAAAGCCAGCAGCAACTTACACAAAACTAGACACTTTTTTGTTTGACACAAAGCCACAATGCCGACAATAAAAATCTGTGTCTGTTGTTGCAACTAGACTTTGTGTGACTTCATGCGGCTGATCCTGGGAGCTGACAACAGGCAGCAGCTTGGAGGTGACATCCTGGGACCATGCTGTCAAACTCCCCCCACCCACGGGACAGAGATGTTATTAATGTAATATAACACATTCACCAACGGGGGGTTGCCTTTTAACATTTGCTGGTAAAGCGCCTGTTGTGAAGGCAGCAGCTGCACAGAGACAAAAATCGAAGTGAAAGTATCTCCTTCCAAATGTACAAACATAGATAGGAACTGCATTTTAAGTGAGGCAACAATGTAAGTATGTGTTTAGTCTTTGTGTCAGTTAATGGAAATGGTTGAAACATGGACTAAACCCTAGACTAATACAGGAACTTATTCAGTGTTATACAGTGGTGGACAGTAACGAAGTAAATGTAATTTGTTACTGTACTTAAGTAGTTTTTTTCAGTATCTGTACTTTACTAAGTATTACATTACATTTCAAAGTCAAATATCTTACTTTTTACTCAATTACATTTTGCAAAATTAGTCGTTCCTTTTTATTGGATATTAATTATTTAGTGGATAGAAAAAAACTGAAGAGAGCAATCACGCGGCAAACCACCAATCAGGATACGGCGCGCTCTGTTTTGAACTGGTTAACGGTTAATTAGTGCGTCAGTGCAACAGCATATCATTCTGAGAGTGCTGATTGTCTTCACTCTTCATTAGGATGGAAGAACCACAAACTCCCGAATCTAAATCTAAAGTGCCAGTGCCACAACATCCATGGCCTTATTTGCGATGTTATTTTGAATTCGTTGAAAAGAAAAACGAGTCCTTTATATTAAACTGCCTTTTTTGACTGCCTCGGAACTCTAAAATTTCTTCGTACTGGAATTCTCCTTCCAATCTTAAGAAACACATTGAGGTAAGCCATTTTAATTTTGGTGGTCATTTTTTATTGAGTAATCTAACAGTAGCTCGCACCATTGTGTTTAAGCTAACGTTAGTTAGCTGTTCCACCAACGTTTGTAGTATTTATTTTAAACTGAGTGATTCAAGATTGTGAAATGACAGTTGATTGATGTTAACACTTTTGGTAGAATATAAATTAAATTTTGACTAGTTTTATATGTAGCTTATGATGCTAAACAGTTGAAAAGTGGAGTGGAGTGCCGCTTATTTTCAAAAGCTTCAAGTTTTTGGGCTCATGATAATTTTAACAGATATCAGTGTCTGAATAATTAATATAATTCTATTAATAGATCAGTGTGCTAAGCGTAACAGAGTCTTGCAACATAAACATACGTAAACTGAAATAATTAAGCAAGAGACTGACAAAAATTATAAGGGCATTATAGCCATTATAAATTATAGTACTTGGATACTTAAGTACATTTGAAGGCAAATACTTTTGTACTTTTACTCAAGTAAAAGTTAAAAGGGAGTACTTTGGATTTTACTGAAGTAATATTTTACCTAGTGTATCTGTACTTTAACTCAAGTACCAGGGTTGTGTACTTCGTCCACCACTGGTGTTATACTAGTGCCAAGGACTAATTATAACTAAATAAACACTACCCAAGGACTAGACCTAAGACCAAAGCCAGCACTAAACTCAAGTCTAAGCCTAGGAATAAAAGGAGGACATCCAACCAATCCAGTAAAAACAAAACCCTAAATCTTGAGTAAACCCAAGACTAAGCCCTGTCTAAAGTTAGATTCTAATTCTTAACCACGTCTTTTTTTCTTTGTTTTCCTTTTTTGTCTTGTACCAGACTAAACTGAGCAATAACAAAACCAGACTTCACACAAGGCAAAACCATAGGCTATATCAAGACTACTGGTAAACTAAAACTGATTAGTTGACTGGACAACGTTTATCTGGATTGCATTGCTTGACTTTAAATCTGTGAACTCAAACTTGTGAGTGCTGCTTTTTGAAGAGTAAAGATGTATTTCAGTATGGTCGAAAATGTTTGTGTGGCCTCATGGAGTATGTGCTACAAAGGTGTGCTTGTAGCTTCAACATTTAGGTGCTGTTCTGTGGTGTGCTATTTCTTTTGATGAACCAAATGCAAATTTTGACTTCCTGAATTGAACCAGACTCAACTGAGAATTGCCAAAGCCAGCTCTAAACACAAGACAAGGTCAGTGTCTAAACCTAGACTACCTACGGACTAAAACCTGACCAAAAACCTGGTATGAATCCAGAGAAAGATTTAACCAGAACAAAAATTGCAAATGTGAAACTTAACCTTAGGATAAGCCATGCATTAAACCAGGACAAAACCCAGGTTAAGCCCATCAGGTCTGCTGTATTTGAATCCACTCTAAATGCAGACTGATAACCCATAGCTACACAACAATTCTACCTTCAAACCTGCCAGGTGCTCTGACCCCACTGCCTTCATCTGAAAACTATATCTATATTTACTCAATCATGTAATTATTTTTGCCTCGTACCATTACAGGGTGGCTATATCCTTGCTGCCTCTTCTGTCACTATAATATCTACTTGTGCCTTTGATCAATGACAAAGTGACAACTTTTTTTGTCAGTGCTGTGCAGATGGTACGTCTCGTTTTTGCTCGCCGGACATAAATAACCCTTTGAAGCCACGACGACTATCTGTATTTCTAAAGATGACAATTATGGTTGCTCTTTTGCATCTTCTATTAACTAATCATTTTCAGATTTCTCACGATGAGCTGAACTGTCTTCGTCATCTGAGAAAGGCAGGCACAATTAACATATTGTCGTTCAATAAACTGTATTATAAAAGCAACTAATGGGACTAAAGAAAGTTGTCCATGTGAAAGTTGACACCTTAAAAAGTGAGAATTACATATAAAATGGCAGAAAGATGATATATTCTCTGGACTGGAGTTGTATTAAAAGGTGACTTCTTTTTCGACAGCCTCTAAATATATTAATATTAATTTGTTATATACATTTGCTTATCTAAGGGGTTTTAAAAATGCAAAGACCAGGGATCCTACGTGCGCCTCAGAACCATGCATCTGAAATGGAAGACATGTTATTGATTTCAAAAACAGATAATTCTAATGAAAAATTTGTAGTGCAATAAACCATGAGACAAAATGTACAGTGCAGTAATTACCTGAAGCTGAGGCAGTCAACTTTTATCCCTAAAAATGTAAATGTAAGCATATTGTAGGTTTAGTTTAGGAAAATCTATAAAGTTTGTCTCTCTAGGTTGGAGGTAGAGTCATTTCCTATGAATTATGGATTTTGTGAAACTAAAATGCAACACAAGTGTTATTAAAATATTAGCTGAATCAGTTTATCACCCAATGCACCATTGGACACTCACAGCACTTTACATTGAAAAAACGTTTTACAACCCAGAATGCTTTTTTTTTTTACCCCACATTAGCAGTAATTTTAACCTACAAAAGGTCTAAATTTAACCAACTATTTCCCTCAAAACAGGATCCTAAAAGGTAATTTGTCAAACAGTGACATATTGAGCATGTTTTATGGGGCCAACTGCCAACTGTCTCTGCTTGGAGCCAATGGTTAGCATTTGGATTAGGAAATGACTTTGAAGGGTGTTCATGTTTGACTCATCAGACTTATGCTGCATCCACGTGGTCCTTTTGAAACTCACGAGAAGCTTTTCAGAGGTGAAAATTTGCCTTCAATGAGAAAAGCAGTTATTTTTATTTTTTTTATCCTTCAAACACATTAACTCCTTGAGTAAATACAGCGTATAATATTACAATCAGCTATATGACATAGACTCGTTGGATAAGCAGCAGGTAGAAGTCAGTACTTTTTATTCTTTTATTAGCATTTAAATCAAAGAGGGAATATGTAATCCCCAATTAAGCTCCGAAAACCATCCGTACATCTTCTTCCGGTTATCCGGGGCCGGGGCATGGGGGCAGCTCTCTAAGCAGAGACGTTCAAAATGACCCCTCCCCAGACAACTCCCCCAGCTTTTCCGGGGAATTCCAGGCAATCCCAGGACAGCCAAGTAACATAGTTTCTCAAGTGGGTTTCTCCCGGTGAAACATGCCCGGAACACCTCCCTGAAAGGCATCCAGGAGGCATCCTGAACAGATTCCCGAGCCATCTCAGCTGGCTCCTCTCGATGTGGAGGAGCAGTGGCTCTACTCTGAGCCTGAAGTTGACAAACCACCCTTTTCCATCTCAAAACCATGTCCCTCGGACTTGGTTTGATTTCCGGAGGTGGTGATTTCCCATATCAGCCGCTTCACACTCGGCTTCAAACCAGCCGAGTGACATTAAACCAGGTGATGAAAATATTGTTAGTCCTATTGTGGTTATGTGGGTGCTACAGATGGACTGTTACAGATGTCCCTTTTAAATAAATAAATCAAATAAATAAATGTAACTGAAGATATTGTCTGGAATATGTCTATAATTGATATTTTTTGATATTTATGTTATTTATATTATGTTATTATATTTTTGTTGTGTGGCCAATAATAATAATAATAATAATAATAACAATAATGATAATAACAACGTCAAAGTTGATACTAGGACTTTTTAAGAGGCAAATGTAAGAAATTTGACCTGCCTTTATTTTCAATGTAAACCTTACATTGCAAGTCATTCAATGAAAATGAATGTTTTAATCAGTAGTAATCCAAAGCTGTCTACATCTAACCATCTCTTTCAAACTGTAGTTTCTAAAAAAAATAAAATAAAAAAAAATAAAAAGAGAAAGACATTAGAAACCCTACAAAGCACTGCTGTTGTGAAATTGATTTCGGCTCCTGAAAATGTGCTCCTTCAGTGACGAATGTTGGCAGCAAAAGCACAAAGCCAGGCTTTATTTGTGGCAACTGTGTGTTGGGTAAAGTCAGGGGTTGTCCTTCCGCTTCACCTCTCTTCAGCGAGTGTGCGAATGTGAGCAGCCAAGAGTTAACTGGTCGGCTCTCGATCGATCAGGGGTCATCGTGGAGGCAGCCCGCGGTAAAGAGGTCAACCGACAGCTCTGTGGCCCTCCTTAACTTACTGATTTCTGCTTTAACCCTTTGACTTAAAGACTTTTACCAATCCCACTGTTGTGCTCCTCTGTGGGCCTCAGAAATCTATGTAAAGTGTAGTTTTCTTTGTAAACAGAGATGTGCAGGTGTTTGAGCAGTTAATACAAAACCATGCCTCAAATCAGGACTAAACCAGTATCAAAGAACAAACTAGAATGTATCCAGAACTTAATTAGGACTAAACCCAGAACAAAACCCATGTTAAGACCAGATCTAAATCAAGGACTTAACCAAGGACTACATTTAAAAATCACAAACAAGTCCATACCAGGTACAAATGGAGGAGAACATCTGGTTTTATGTCTAAATGAAGACTAAAAGACGCATTTCACAACCAAAATGAACCACGTCCAAACAAAAACCTCTGGCAAACATGAAACTAGAAGTAAGTGTAAAACTGTTTTAATATTAGGACAAGGTCAATACTAAACTAGGACTATAACTTGGACTAGACAAAAAAAAAAAAAACTTCTCTGTCTACCATCTGCTCTTGGCTTTTAGGGATGAGTAACTTTCTCACTGTCATCAAATGCTGGCTTTGTGCAGAGGTCTGTGTTCTTCCATTAACAGAGAAATTTTAAATACACTTCATTTTATTCAAATTATTGTGAAATCAATGGACACTTAAGTTGCACGACATCTTCCCAAAGGGTAGTCCTTGTGGCATTTCCGACTGGTATTACTACTATAGCCATAAATAAAAAGGATTATGCAAAACAGAAGCGCTCTGCTGTGAAGCAAAGTTACATCCAAATAAAAAATTAGAGCTTGCTGAGTCACAAATACCATCACAGAGAGTTACCGCCAAAGAGAAAACATAATTTAATCTATGTAACGTTTACAGAAATTTTACATTTTGTTTTTACATTTATTAGTGGCATTTTGTAAATTATAAAAAGTCTGAAAAAAAAATATATAAACAATTTAAGCCACAGCACTGCTAATTTCAAACTAAAAAAATTGAAGACTAGTATAGTTTTGCCCACTTAAACCTCTATTTGTGCATATTTAAATAGAAAATGCTCACAAATAACCAGGGCTTACAGAATGAGCCTTGTTGAACTGGAGACTTAAAATAGTATTGTAAAAACTTTAGACCGGGTTGGCGAACACAAAGAAATTGAGTAGAGAGAAAAGTAGACACAGGCTAAATTTACCCACAGTATATTGACCTTAATGATTTGGTAAGCAGCGACTGGCCTTCACTCTCCAATCACTGGCTCTGATTTGATTAGAGAAGTGACTCCGTGGCACAAACACGTTTCCTTCACCGAGTGACTTGACTGAATGAGTCCATCAAAGGAATTACCTTTCCAGTGTGATGTGTGCTTATTGGATTTGACTGATACTGCGCCGCCAAAGGTTGCAGTGTTTCTGTCGTCTCAAATGGAGCGTTTCATGCCCAGGCTTTACACATTGCATTACACATTATTCTGTGATTTCACTTTCCCGAGTTCCCAGGGATGGCTTGTAAAGACTGATGATGCAACAGTGCTTACTGTCATAGTGGTAAAGGGGGTCTGCAGCTGCCATTTTTGGTTCTGAGAAAAAAAAAATTGGGCACTTTCCTTCTGCAGATACTCATTTGACATTCATCAAAAGTGAGTACTGATTATTTAGTATTTATTTTTTTGCAGTTAACATTGTAGTTCTATTGTAGTCCATAAGTGCTTACTTTTCAAAACCCAAATACAGATTTAAGATATTTAAGAACTTTTCACCTATTACAGTGCGTTTTTTTTTTAAATATGGTTTATCAGCAGGTAGCTCTGTATGTATCATTGTTTATAGTAAAATATTTCCAAAAGGAGCTATACAAAGAAAAAGTAAAACAGAACCTCTTGCTGAAGTGAATAAAGAACTTGTGCTGTAATATCAGAGAAGGTCCAATTAGTTTAAGAGGCTGCAATACTGCAGAGTGTACTGGTATCTTGACATCAAACCTTTATCTCGAGTAAAATCAGCCACAAGCTTAAAGCACTGAGCTAATAAACAGCTGCATGAGTGCTGAAGAGTCATATACAGCTTTGTGTTTGAACCCAGTGAACAAAGAACATGGACTATTTAAGGAGTTTTTTTCATCTGATTGGCTAAAAGATGGGATACCAGGAAAAAAATATCCATTTTGTTGTAAAGTAGAGGGTTTAAATCAAAGGACAGAGGAATGGTCTGAATAATAAATAAAAAGAAAAGAAAAATGGCCAAACATGAACCTTGTGTGATAGGAAATGAAACAATCTTTTTTTTTTAGGAAAACACTGTCCTAAAGCAAAATTAAAGTCAAATAGGTGTCCTGGAAACTAGTGGGAAACTTGCACATACTTGGAATCAAAACTAACTGAAAATCAGATAGTTTGGAGAAGCCTTGAGACTTGACTTAAAAAAAAGGTTAAAGCAAAAGCATCTGGACTAAGTTTTCAAGGTGAAGACATTTAGATTCCAAGAGACTTTTCCAATTCTGAGACCAACTGGTAAGAGAGCTGAGCTTTATCTCTGGAGGGAGGGGTTCGACCTGAAACTTAACCTGATGGGACCAGACTGTTCTGGACTCATAGTTATTAGCTCTGAAATGATAGTGTGACTCCTGATGTCAGTTGTTGTTCTAGAGTGAAACTGCTAGTAAATACTAGATGAGTCCACCTCCTTAGTTTTGAGGGGGCTTTCCTATTTTAACAAAAATGGCTTCCTTCACCCCTCTCTCAAACCATCTGGCCTCTCTGGCCAAAATTCAGACATTGCTGTTCTCAAAGGAATGCCCTTTCTCTTTGAGGTAAAGGTGAGCGGCAGACTAAGATCCACCATGGTTGGCTCTTCTGTGCAGATACATCCTCATCCAGAAGCTGTTGTTTAGTTTTTCCGACTTTACTGTCACAACTACTGCGCCACTTTTCTGTCTTACCCTCTAAACTTCCATTCTATTCTCTAAAAACAATACACTACGCATATCTGTACATATCTGTTGTTTGGGAGTCATTTTGTCTTTGCAAGGTCAATGTTAAGGTTTGGTTCAGGTTAACAACTAGAAACATAGACCCTCTCCCCGTGCTTCTGACTCCAGACTGGTGATTTTGAACGTCTTCCTCAAGGTCACAACGCATGAAATGGAGAAAGTATTCATTAGAGTCAATTGGTGCTGTGGATATGCAGCGCACACTAAAATAGGGCGACTTCAGTGGAATATCAAGGACTCCCAATTTACATACTTGCCCCTACCAGTTACATAAACAAGCCGAAAGCAAGCCCTGATCTGAAGTTTGTGGAACATCTGGTGATATGACAAATATAGTAACTCAAGACAATCTAATTAAGCTGTTCATAAATCACTTAAGTTTCCTAATCATATGAGTCAGGCACTTATCAAACCCAACAGTTGTGCTTCTCTTTTTTTTCTTCTTATTTTTAAAATGTCAGATATTTTTTGTAACAGTCTCTTGGCAGATGGTGAATGGCACAAAATAAAAGAAACAAACAGTGTAATGACAGCTTGTGATCAAAGTAAATGAGTCATTAATAAGATGTTAGCCATGTGCACTGTCTTCATTTAGTTCTCCCATGACAGGATATGAAAAGAACTTTGAATATTTATCACACTGCGCGTTAATTGATGTCACTATGAGAAACAACTGGAGTAATCAGAGTTGAAAGTGAGAAACTTCTCAATGGCTCCCCACCATTGTTCTCCTTCTTTAAAATAAAAAGCTGCTCCATACTTGATAAAACGTAATGGGACGCACAGTAAGATGTCAAAATATGTTGGTTTATAACTCTGTAGGAATAAAAATAATATCATAAAACATTTGGTAAGCATTAATTGTATAGTAAAAATTTGTGAAATCCATGCAAACACAAAAAAATGCATACAACATTCACCTATAACTTTTTAAGATAAATATTATTTTTATTAAAGTAATTGTATTATCATTTTTATTAATTATTAAATAAATGTATATATTTTTTTAGTTTAATAAAATATCAAAAAAATATTTTCTGTTATCATTCAAGCATTAATAGAACAAGTTGTTGAATAAAATACAAAAGCTTATTTATATTAACACTCATCATCACATAAGTGTTGCAATTTATTACAGTTATTACAGAAGAATTATCGACACATATGAGAGGGTAGTCATGGTCTGACAAAATAGCCACACAAGACAAGAAAAAGGTTGGGAACCACTGCTCTATAAAGTGCAACAGTATATATTTATTGAGGGGTCAGGAACATATTCAGACATTGAGACTTTAATTCAGATAATGCAGGATTATCTAAGTAACCTTTTGCTTGCCCTTGTGACATATCTTTCCAACCTTGTAAACAATACAGAGGCTAGTAATTATATTTAAGCAAAGCAAATGTACAGTACGTTGACCAGAAGCCCATATGTTTGAATAAAACAGGAAACAGGTAGCTCTCAATAATAATTAATCCCAACTGGGCTTGTTCTAGCACAGCACACTGCACGGCTTACAATATGCTTATGAGTTCACAAGCACACTATCATTCACTTCCACATGCTTCACAATACTCTGAGACTGCTGTTTTCCCCATTAGGGAGATGAATTCATTCACTGATGATTTGCATAAACACCTGTCAGTGCTTTGTCTCCCACTGATACCTAATGAATTTCAAGCATTGGCTGTTCTTTGCTGTTCACGCTGCTGCCAGTCACAGGGTGTCCTCTGTCGTCACCCGAGTATAGATTTTGTCTCACTTCTCCAAATTGCGTGCAGCAGGTTAGAGTAGCACCCGTTATTGATTTCAGTCTTTTTACAGCCAATTAAAACAGAGCGCCGTAAGGATCTATTGACGCTAGACAGTTGTGTTTGGTTTGGGCTGGCCCTTATCTGCAACCAAAATCAACAACAGCTTTCTAACTATGTATTTTAGACTGCTGTAAATATACAGAGATGTGCTTAAATAGAAAATTTATTATAATCAAAGGATTGTTTTTGATTGATTGTAGTTGCACTAAGTTTGCTGCATTATTTAAATATAATTTCTGGAAATGATAAAGATCCATGGCTGGTCTAAAGGCTTGTGGGCTGTATATTGGCATTGAAATCAATAATTTTGATCAGTTGTTAGACAAAATGATAACCATTTAGTCACCATGGGCAATTTAGAGTCACCTATTTATCTATACAGGCAAGTCTTTGGACGGTGCAAGGAAGCCTAACTCAGAGAGAAGCCTGTAACAAGGAGAGGACATGCAGACACCAAAATATCAGAGAATGCCGCGTTCACATGTTTGAATATTTTATTTTTAACAATCTAAAAACAGGTTATTAAGGATTGATATAACCAAATTGAATTAAGTGCTTTAGGGTTGGATTAGGAAAAGGAGGCTTACTTATATTAACTAAGGGTGTAATAAGTGACTGATAAGTGTGAATGCTGCCAGTGCACATCAAACATGCACGGCCAAGACCCTTTCAAAACTGAAGTCTGGCAGCACTTCCAACTGAACTGTACGGTTTGATTAAAATGTGAACCCCAAGTGGACCACAGATGATCCCAAAACAGGACTGTCATAAATTGGCTATGAAAACTTTGCCAAGAGCACTGAGGGAAAATGGACTTCTTTCTTAAAAAAAAAAGGCTTTGTATTTATTTATTTTTTTTTACATCCTATACATCCTGTTTGAGTATCTATAGATAAGGGCTTGACAACACCTTGTGTAGCTTTAGGTTTGTGCATCTTCACAGTGGTAGTCTCCAAAAACATCACTTACTGTAACACTTTGGAGCAGATGAGAAACAGGTATTGCAGTCGTACTTGGATAAGTGTGTGGACAAGAACATTATGTGACACAGACACTTTTGTGACTCAGCAGCAGATATATATATACCTCCAGTCTACTGCCATTGTTGGGAAAGTGCTTGAGAACAAAATATACTTTATTGGGTCGAGTTTTTCATGGCTCTTCATTCAAGCTTCAAGTGTTGAATTCCAGAGTTCTGCAGTTTTAAGAATTGGATCTTTGGGTATAGCCTGTCTATATAAGAAGACATCCATCTTCTCATCTAATCTTTATATGATTTCAAGCTAGTCACAAAAAGTAGATGGTGTATTCTCAAAAAAAAAACTTTACGTTAAGATCCTAGGACATTTTTTACTATTCACGCCAACCTTCCAACGCCTTTAAGCTGCACAAAGCCTAAATTAAATCCATCTTTAGAATCAAGCACGTATTCTTCCCCTTGATGTATTATTTGCATCTCCCAGGCTAATAAAATGCATTGACTTTAAAATATGCTCTGAGTATATGATAAAAATGTATTGAGTGCACTGGGGGAAAAAAAAGCCAAGGATCTCTAGCTCTCCGATGTGATGAGTTGGTAGCTGCCGCACACAGTTTGTTATAAATACTGCCAGAGACTGACTGGCTATAGGAGCCATGCATCAACTGGGCAGATAGGCCAGTAAAGCAATGATGCGTGTGTCCTTGGCATGGAGGGTGAGAAGGGCTCATAGCTTTTATCTCTGGCAAGCATCAGCAGAGAATAGCCATCGCAAGGTCAGTCATGAAGGTGAACCATCAGAGGAATGCTTTGCAATCATCATTTATTTAGTCGACAAACTTTAAGTGGTGGGAATGCATTATTTCATTTTGATGAACTGCGTTTTCCTGTTGATAATGTTGGCTGAGAGGTATTTGAAAGCTTTTTTGAAGATTTGAAGCAGGGAGTTGTTTAGTGTAGCGGTGAATGAACGCAATACAACTCGGTACAAGAGGTTATTCAGTTTATGAAACAGGAAGTTTGTGAGTCTTGAATCAAGCTACACCTCATTCTTTACTAACAGAAGTCTAAAATCCTGTTAGATTTGGTGGCTTCCAATTCAATTGACCACATAAATTATTGCTTCCTTTGACAAAGACAACCAAGACTAGGTTTTTGAGTACATTTTTAATAGTATTTGACTTTTGTCTGTAGTTTCTGAGACTGATCATTGTTTGAGACATTGTTAAAAAATGTTAGGTCAATTGAAACCTTTAAAGTGTCCCTAGTGAATGAATAGTTGTCTGTCACTGTCTATGTCTAAATGTAAGCCTTGTGACTAACTGGTAATCGTTTCGGGTGTACCCCAACTCAAGCCCAAAATTGCTGGGAAAGGCTCCTGTCACCTGTGATCCCTAACAAGACCAAGTGAAAGAAAATTAATGAATGTATCTGGGTCATCCTTTCAAAAACTCTTTTCTTTTCCTCTTTACATGTTGCCACAAAGTTGCCACAAAATGAATAAAGGTCATTTTCAAATGTCTCGGTTTCTGTGTTCCTAAAATGCTTGATTAGTGCGGATGCAACCTTCAGCAAACATCCCAATTTCCCGGCCAATCTACGTTCCTGTTTTCACCGGTCAATGGATGTTCCTGTTCTCACCTATGGTCGAGACTGAAAAGACCAGATCCCAGATACAGGCGGCAAAAATGATCCTTCCCAGGTGTGGTTGGCCAATACCCCTTAAAGAAAGGGCATATTTTTTTAGGAATCTCCCATTGGGGGGAGGTCCCGGGTACAACCTGGGTCACTCTGGAAGGACTATGTCTCTCGGATTGGGAATGCCTCGTTATTTCCCCTGAAAAAGCTGAGACGGCTGCTCCTGTGACCCGGGTCCAGATAAGTCGAAGAAGATGGATGGATGTTAAAACTGAAATTGTAATGTTTGAAACTGGACCCTGATATCTCTTGTAGCATTCACTGGTCGTGGTGTTCATGCAGTGTCAGACACTAAATATCTTGGTTTTGGATCATGAGGTCTTTACAGCAGTACAAGTTTAAATGTTTTGAATAAGTTAACTCCGGAATGAATGTATTTCAAAAATGATTGAATGCTGTGAAAAGAATAATATCTGTGCTTTGGTTCACCTCCACCTCACTGACTTTCACACATCTTTTCTTAGAGGCTAAATGTCGTCTTCAAAATGAGAATTGGAAAAATGAAATGTTTTCCCTCTGACGTCCATTTATCATTTTTCAAATGGCAGTTCAGTAAAGGTGGGATGCGATAAACAGCTAAAGTATATGCACATATTCAATAGAAGGTGACACCGGAGTGAATTTTTTACTGATGTCACTCCTGCAAAAAGAGTCACCAGGATAACAGATTGTCCTGTCACTGCCTTATAAAAAAGGGTTGTTTGTAAACCTGCAAAATAATTTTAAAGGTAAAAGACTCCAGGAAGGGAAACATGGAATCATCCAAAATAATAAGAATCAATAGATCACTTGACTGACTGTCACTTTTTCTTATTTGGAGTGCAATTAGGAAAACAAATCTCTCAACTAAATGCCTGAAGCAAAAAAAAACAATCCTTTGAAGACCTTTACATAAAGATTTGCTTAAAAACTTTGCTTTAATGACTTTTTAGATCGCGTTAGAGCACTACCGTAAAGTCTTTAATAGTGTGTGTAAGAGTGCTCATAAATGTATAGGTCTGGGTCCAGACTGAAAAGTGTCTTGATCCAGCTTTAGATTGTGGTCCGCTTTTTGGAACTCCTTGTATTTTCAGAAACAACATATATCAAAAAATACTATCGATTTGAACATATTTATACATAAAGGACTTACCACAGATGTGCAGCTTGGAAACCCAGGCATCAGTGCCATATACTGTATATATAATTTCAAACAGTTGACTTACTTTGGGGTTAGATAATTAGCCAGCCATGGACGATATCTGTGCAAGCCATATTTTTTAGCAGTATTATACAAACTCCACTAACAATCAAATTTAAATTTTGATATTACATATGGCTCTAATTACTCAAATTAATTAAAACGCAACCGTACAGTGTAGTATCAATGACTACATTATCTGTTTAGTATATTTAAGAAAAATCTAATTATTGCATATGTTTTGGGGCTGGTTTATGATAAGATTTTTAATAAATGAGTTAGTGTTTAATGTAAGTGATGCACAGTAGGGCTGAATTAACAGGGCAAAAGGAGAGTGACGGAGCTTGGCCCAGTCTCCGTGTTTGCTTTGCGGTATGCGCTCATAGAGGCTGGATATAAAGCAGATGGCCAAACAATAACCAGAAGCAAAATGTGCAGTCCTTTGAGGGATGGGATGAAAGTTGCTTAGGAGTTGGCATGACGTAGCTCCCCTTCTTCCATCGGTGAGGCTTTTTGATGAGTTTTTCCCCGTGGCTGTGGTCATTCTGAACCAATAAATCATGGTGACAATAAATGCAGTGACATCTGCCACACAGCATCTGATGGCTGACAAAAGTCATCTGTAGCCTTGATCTGTGAAGGGGGGGAAGACAAAAATAATGTGCCGTGGAGAGCCAATGAAACGGGCCGCCCCATGTGTGCCACTGTTGGTATTGGCAGAACAGTCGCTAAACAAGTGTAAACTGAATCACCGTTTCTGTGCACAATTAGGAACGATGCTGCTGATTAGTTTTGA
The DNA here is from genome assembly GCA_024349245.1 of Neodontobutis hainanensis. Lineage (NCBI taxonomy): Eukaryota > Metazoa > Chordata > Actinopteri > Gobiiformes > Odontobutidae > Neodontobutis > Neodontobutis hainanensis. Next base: position 1,240,476 of record JALDNG010000038.1, on the reverse strand, counting down.
CCTTGACAGTCAGGGTGATAATTGTGGAGACACTAAATTAATGTCTAAATAAGCAGAAACAGTGAGTTTGGTCACAGGATTATCATATTTTATTGAGGGATTTAACAGTAAGTCAGAGCAGGATTAACAACACACCATAGATGTCTAGAGGAACCTATACCTGAGGATATTTTCTTTTTGCATTATTGAAAATATTAGGTTTACTAACTCTAGATTTACATTTGCTCTACTGGTCTTGAACTTAACACACCAACAACTTATGACTCTTGAGCAGCTACTCATCTTCAGCTACTCAAACTTGAATTCCTATTTTTTTTTACCACAATGCATGCTGTTAATTCTAAACTCAAACCGTCTAATTATTTCTATTGTTGGATAAGTATTAAATATAAAATAAATGGCTCTTTTGTCGGAAGACTTCCTGCAGCGTTGTCAGTGAGCACCGCATCCATTGGTGAGGCTCTGAGGCTCAGTGGGAACAGATGGGGGTGAGGGAACACCTGGGTGGGGGTTAGACTTTGTAAAGCCACCATGTGCAAAGCCAGACTGTGGCTTAAAAACAGGATAAAGGACAGGGCTGTCCTTCTGTAGGCTGTGGCCCGGTGCCTTTGTTTACAGTACAGTGCTTTTGGGCCAAACACTAATAATGACGTTTTCATTTACACTATTCACTTATTGCTGTAAAGAGTGACACACTTTTTTATTTTAAGTTTGCTGCTGATAAAAGAGCAAACACATTTAAAACTGCTACGCTAATCTTTGGAACTGATCACTTGGCAATCAGTTTTGTTTCCTGATATGTGCCAAACATTCTTATTCCCATGGCTTTATTATTGGTTTTAGATTACAAGTCATGACCACAATTTTATTTTTGGCATCCTAGTTTATTTTCGCATTACATTGACCATAGAGCAGGCGCAATACAAGCCCCCTTCCATGTAGTCTTATGTTTTACACACGCTTATGCTGCATGGGATTGATTCTGACCAATGGGCTTTTTTTGGGGGTGGAGGGAGAAGTCCAACATCTAGTTACTAAACAGCCTTGTTTCCACCAGAATAGAATAGTACAGGTAGGTTTCCATCACCAGAAGGGTTAGAGTCAGAAGCTTGGCACAGCTTTATGAATTGAATGTTCAGAAAACTGGGAATAAAATATGTTTGAGGTCAATATTTTATTTATTATAAAAAAATAAATAAATATTGTTTTAGATTTGTACACATACCAACTGTGTCTTTTGTGTTATATTTCTTAAATTCTGTTCCCGAGTTTGCAAGTTGCTAACACAAATGGATGTGTAGCACACTGTAAACAATTTAGTCCAAGAATATAGAGGGTTATTTTCTTTTTTTTTTTTGTCAAAACACAACCCAAACTTTGGAGACCACCACAGGGTTTGTCATTTTCTCCCTTTCTCGGTAGCCCCCCACTGCTCACTTAAAGAAGGTTGCTTGCAGCAGATTCCCTTCATGGTTTTGTTGAGTTTGGTTTCATTCTGTGGGTGGGAAATTTCTCTTTTGTTGTTTTTGTTTAAACAGCCAGACCCTTTATTATATGGTTTTAAAAAAGGAACATGGCCCGGACACAAAGTGAGTTCAACTTTAGATAAGGAACAATAGCATCTGCAAAATCCATTGCAATGCAAAAAACCCTCTTTTTATATATATATATATATATATATATATATATATATATATATATATATATATATATATATATATATATATATGGTTACATGTGCCAATAAGAACATAATAATATTCCTAAATATACCTCTCGAAGCCTCAATTACCCATGATTTTATGGTTTGTTCTGGGATCTCAGATGCATATTATTGCTAATGCTAGTAATCAATTACCTCATTTAAATGTTAGCTTGCCTTTTGCTTGTTTTTAATACATTCAGACATAATTTTATTACTTAATATTTAAATACTTAATAAAAGTACTATATTGACACTTTTCTTGCTGTTGTTGCTATTAAGCATGCATAATCACATTTATCGTTCTTGCAAAATTTTCAATTACAGTATTTAGATTAAACAGCACTCTGAACCACAATAATACAAAAACATTTTGTAAACCAGCGGACATTTACTGGTCCCAAACCTGAATGATTTGAGAGTTTTGTCAAGAAGGGCATCTGAAGAAATTATGTTATTATACAGCATACGTAGTTGCATATTTCATTTTTGAAATAATGCGCAGCAACAATCTAATGTTTCAGTCTTACCTTATCTTAAGTATAAATTGATATGTTAGTTAGCACTGGCTGCAGTTTAAGAGATGTATTTGGAGTGCGTCACTGTTTTATGGTTCATTTATTTATACAGTCTGTGGTTACCTGTTACATTGGAGCTTGTATGCTGGAGAGAACCTAAAGAAAAAGATATTGTGCGGCTAGATGCCAGCTTGTACAGACAATTGTGAGTTTAAATACATGACACACAGTTTATTAATCCAGTATTTCTTTCTGATACCAGCCATTTTTATATCAGCTATTCTTCTCCACCAGAGCTGATATAAGTGAGAGTCTCCTGGGACTGAGCAACTAAAGTGGGATAGGTCTTCTCTGTCAAAGGCCAGTTGATATTTCTGTCTGCATCGTGAGAGCTAAAAACAAACAGACTGCGTCCCAGGACTTGGAAGACTCAAGTAAACAAAGAATTAATTTACATGCATTAATACTAAGTAAAAGTGCTGGTTTTGTTAACAACCGGCTAGCCGTTTGTGCTAGGTGTTTATCACACATGATGATGCCCAAGTTCATTGTTAAGAGGTTTCTTCTTGATCTTGCCACATGTCTTTAAAATGTATATTTATGAGGACCACTGGTTCTTGAAAGCAAGCCAAATCCAGACTTAAGCACGTAATTCCACCTTAATTAATGTATTTATTCAACAGCATGTTCAAGCTTTAGTGTGCCCTCTCTTTTCAAACTGGCCTTTTTGAAGATGTTGTTATGCACTTAATAGCTAAGATGCACTGTGTTGTTTTATTAATTTTTTTCCACTTCCAGAGATAACAACAGTGTCTTTTTCTATTTTGCAAGGACAACATAGAACATGTGATCTGAGATATACATAAACACAGAGTTAAATTAAGCCAGAAATAAATATGGGCAAAGAAGGGAAGAGAAAGAAAGAAATTTTCTTTCTGGTGGGAATCAGAAATGGAGCGTGAAGCTTATGAAACAGCAATGCCACAGGCTCATACAATTATCTTTCAATTCCCATGGCAAAGCAGTGTTATTGTTCCAACTATATTTTCAGCTGAAAAAATTCTGTGAAATTGTAACCAATTTATTAGAGGATCTATTGCATCAGGGGAGAGCATGTATTGTTAATAGCGATGCACAGGATGGGGTACAAGTTGCCTCAAGTTGGCACTAGGTCTGCATGCTGTGAAACAGAAAATATGGATGTTTACTTTTTTCAGCTGGAAGACAATAAGTGATGGTGCATGTACTGTACAACGGAAAATTACAATGAAATGCAAATGCAAAGCAGCAATGTCATCAGACAACACTATTGCCATTGTTTCTTTATAAGTTTCAGTGTGTTTGGGTGGCATTACAAGGACACGGTGACACTTTATTTTACACTTCACTTCACACATTGTATCTACGTAGTTAAATGTTATTACAGTGTGATACAGTGTGTTACATTCTACTTAATGATGCAGTGTATCAAGTGCAGTGCAAAATAAAGTGTTACAGAAGAACTAAGCCCCTTCACCCAGAACCTTTGCTATATTATTTTGTAAAAAGCCAAGATTTATAACAAATTATTTTCTTTTATCAGTGAGCAAAGGTCAAATAAAATGGTTAGATAGAGCTACATAGATACTTCATTGATCCATTGGTGATTTCAGGTTAAATTACAGTTTGAAAACATCATTGAACTTACAGTAGGGCATGTATTGCAACTTCTCAAACCCTGAGCTTTATAACATGTATATAAATAAAATGCTTGTGAACCAATACATTATTTTAAATAAATAAACCAATCTGGCAGGATAGTATTTTCCAAACAGTTGCTTGAGGCCCATGCATGTTAATTCACACAAATGCTGAGCCTTGTAAGAGAGACACAGATATGTAATAATGTATGCATTTATTGAAACTTTTATCTTCACCAGTCACAGACATTAAGGGCAAACACAAATTAGACCAGCTGTGGCTATAGATGTAGCTTACCACCACCAGTGTGTGACTGTGGAGTGAATGGATAATGGACAGCCTTTAAGCGCTTTGAGTCCCTTGGTCCCTTGGGAGAAAAGCACAATATAAATCTAATCCACAGTCGTGCATCCAGAAGCCATCTTGGTAACAGAAGTATACATTAGTATTATTTAGCTATAAAATAATATTAATACATTCAAAAACAATATCATACACCATTGGATGATATGTGAGCTACTTCCTGTTTCATTCAGTTCTTCACAATGTCTTGAGCCCAGTCATTATTGTAATTCAATATATTCATAACCCCATATTCCCAAAAGGAGCTGGTACAGGTATTTGACAGACTGTTGCCGAATCCCACTTTCTATCAGAGAGCCCTTACAGATGTTGTACTACAGTATGCTTCAAAAACGTTTCTATTAATCACAGTCGCTTTTTTTTCAACCATTAGGAATGTTTTATAGAAGAAAAAGTGCTTAATTTTTGCCTTATTTGTCACTGCCTTCTCCATCTGCACTGTCAGACCTGGTTGTCTTTTAAGCACATGGAGAATATTGATTAGTGAATATAATGAAAGGGCAATGACAAGATGTCGATATCTATAGATATGACAGAATAGACAGAATTTAGAGTTTTAAATCTGAAAGTTTTTGATTGTTTTTTTGAGACTTTTTTGCAGACTCGTGTGTTTGTGACCCAGTTTTCTTCTGGGTAATACCGTATCCTTAATGACTTAATAAATTGTATTGCTAAAATTCAAAATGCTGCAACCTTTGGAGCATATCCATTACATTTGGGTCAGACACAATGAGCAAAAAATTGTTTTGTTAATGGTTTTGTTTTATCTGATGTTAAGGATGTAAAACCAGTTCTTGTTCCTGGTTGTCTTCAATGTGTACTCATTTGTTTATTCCTCTGTTTGCCTCCGCCTGCATGCCCACAGCGCTCACAGCTAAATAATGATAAACTCCATTTATATAGCCTGTCTTTTTTTTTTTTTTTACTTAACACAATTACAAAGTGCTTCAGAGATAAAAGAACAAAAGCAGCAGATAAAAACAACTGAGATAAAAACAGCCCCAATACAGAACTGCTGCAGATAAGGAACCCAATAAAACAATACGGGCATCATAAAGCATCAGGGAGGCAAATATGGACACAGAATAGTAAATGGCAGAAATAAATCAAAATGTGGGTTCATGTATTGGATGCCAGGAAATACTCTTATGCTACACTACAGTCTTCAGTCCAGCCCAGTCTGAAAAGTGTTTATGGCATGTATTTATGTAATCAGATCTGGAGATTTATAAGCTTTCTCTCAGTATGCTTTAGGAATGTTAAGGGGGTGGATGGGACACAAAAGCTTGGACTTTAAATTGGGACAACTTGACACAAAGTTGACTTGAAATTAATATAGAGAAAATCTATCCCCATTCTCTTTAAAAATTACTCCAACATTTCATTTAATTTCAAGTCATTTGAACTGTTGAGGGCTGTATGAGGTGCTTAAATGTCTGTATTCCTTATTGCCTTCAAGTCTTCAATTAAAATCAATCGAGGTCCATATAGTTACTCTTCTAACCGTGAGGTGTCCGGAAGATTAAATAAAAGGGAAAATGTTTAAACATACTTTTATTTAAGTAAAGTACCATTAATTCCTACACCAATAGCCTCTGTTGAGATAAATGTAGGTATCCACTGCTGTCTGTCTGTATTTTTTTCCTTTGTTCACATAAGAGGGATGTTTCTGAGTGACACAGCTCACAGAAGAAAGAAAAATGCTACAAAATCAAAAGAGCTAGCTAGAGTTTCTAGAGTTGATTAGATGTCAGAATAAAACTCACCAAAAGCTCAGGACATCAAGCTTAACATCAGCTTGAAATTTATTGTGACTTTAATGCTCCTTTATAAATGTGTGGGAGCATTTTAAAAATATAACCACTAAATCAAGCCGAAACATATTTGTTAAACAAAGATGCAATCATAATTCATCTCTGTCATTCCTCTGAAGACAACAGCACAAAAGAAAATGAACTAAATATTTCTTTAGCATTAGTTGTTGCCAATATTTAAAAAGTTAATAGTTTAATTGTGCTGGGTTCATTTCTAAATACAACTTTTTTGTTCTATAATAGATTTTGATTAACAGACTTACTGACCCCTAAATAAACATTATCATGACTCGTTGTATTTTGTTGCAATCTTATTCTGTTGAAGTTTATTATTCTTATATTGGAATAGAATAATATGCATTTCATTATTGTAATGTTTCCTACTCATTGTATTTTTAATATTTACATAATAATTGTAACTTTTAGGACATTGACAAGAGGGACTACGGTAAAAATAAACCCCATCTATTAGACAATGTTGTATTATAAATTATGTTATATTGACTCTAGAATGAAATGAATTAAAGCATATTTTTTATTGTAACTTCATTTACATAAATAGTGTTGTATTGTAAATGATTGTTTTACAGAATCACATATTATCATTATCATAAGCAGTATACTGTGAATCAGAAATGCAGAAACAGACATACATTTTTTATTGGTTATCAACCTACAGTATATATTTTTTCCGTGAACTTATTCACATATCTCAGTGTTTCCCAGTGAATTAAATCTGGTAGATAATCTTGACCAAACATCATCAAACAAACCATGTTACATTTCCTTTCCTCACTTTATTAATAAAAGCACAAGGGAAGGCGTTAACTACCTTTGCACTCCCTCAGTTGAACTGTTGTGTTTGATTAATCTAGCACCTGTGTGGCTCACATCATCATCCAGGCTCTGCACTAGATTAAAACTGGATTCTGCAGCTCATCCCGGCAATTTTCACATCTGACTTTCATGTTGGAATATTCTGTCCTCCTCTAAATGCTCCGGGGAACGTTTCTTGGGATCTGTGGGGGCGTTGTCTGAGCTGGAGCCAGATTGCCCCTGGTCACTGAGTAGGAAGCCCATTACAGCGTGACCCTTAAGGGTCATTGAGAACAGGGCAATCAATCTCCAGATGAATATGTCTGCTGTCGTTCAGATCACATGCAAAAGATACAGGTTGAAAGCTTGGAAAAAAACATTAACTTGTTCTGAATCTCTAAACAAAATGTCAATCTTTGTCATAATAATGGCTGTTAAGTGGAGCTGCTCAGGGAGAGTTGTTTTAAAATTTATATAGTTTCACAGTAATTTTATTTTTATTACATTTGATTATTACTGTAAATAAAAACACTTGCCAAGATTAGTACTTATTAAATAACTGCTTAAAAATTAATTATGTTATACAATGTATACACCATATCTAACACCAGTAATATAATAATAATAATAATAATAATAATAATAATAATAATAATAATAATAATAATAATAATAATAATAATCTTTATTTTTATATAGCGCTTTTCCACCTACTGTAGTAGGCACTCAAAGCGCTTTACATACAGTAAACTATTACCAGTGTTACAAAACTTCACTGGAGGCAATGTAGGTTAAGTGTCTTGCCCAAGGACACAATGACAGTATCAGGTGCGAGCGGGATGTTATGATGTTTTGTGATATTTCGAGCAGGGATTGAACAGCCCACCTGTCGGTCGAAGGACGGCCGCTCTACTCACTGAGCTACTGCCGCCCTATTATACTATATAATCTAAAGCAAAAGCAAAAAAGAAAAAAAAATGCATATACAATATAAATGGTCATAATAATTATCCGCGGCCAGCAAAGAAAATTGATCAGACCAGTGGCAAGTCAGTCCAAACTGTACCCAAGCATATGTCACACCTTAAAGCATTGCTCTGTTGAATAATGTGGGACTCAGTTTTGACCTGGTTTGAGAATATGGCTGCCATGATTCTGTGCACAAGCACACCATACACGTCATAATACTTTGATATGTCTACTTAAATAGTTGCTGACTATTTTTTATTGGACCGACACAATAAACAATGTGTTTGAATTTTTATCTACGTTCTATGCGTTACGGTAGGCTACTTGGTGCACTGCATTTGTTTACAGTGACCAAATACAAGTTGGCACAAGATATTGCATTTCAGATTGGCATTATTTGTCAATAGGAGTGAACTTTTGAATTTTTTAAAGTGTATATGATAAGTAAACACACCTACCATTGTCTTTGTTTAATACTGTTCTAATCCTACTTTTGCTTTTTACATAAGTGGAGCACTAGATGAATTTGAGACACTTCACCGCTGCTGCTGCTGCTTGCATGTTTTGGATTTTTTTTCTCGATAAATTTGACCTCATATTTCTACATTTGACAAATGAGTCTGTCATAAGTAACTAGGGCAGACAGGGATGGTCTATTTTTTTTTTTTTAAGATACAGCACGATCCATTAACAAAATAAAAACAAAACACGGATTATTTTGTGTACATTTCATCCCATTTCATCACATAAATAAAAACCTACCAGTGTCATGTGCCATGGGAATACATCACCTAAATAGAGATGCAGCACAGTGTGAGTGTGCAGCAGCTTGGGTCTAAATAGGAAACATTGTGAGACAATGCATCCCACAGAGACATCCCTCGGGAGTTTATCTGTGATCTATCCTAACATTGTTCCAATTTTTCTTCCTGGACCAAAGTATTGACCACCCACAAATTGACTGAGCGATACGTCCATCCCCAGAGTGACACCATTAGTGGCTAAAACTTTCCCATGATCCCGGTGGCTGAGAAAAGTACCTACTGATTTCCGCCAGGGCTGCCAAACTCTAAGTAGGTCTCTCCCTGGTGAGAGCTAGATTGATTAGCAATGAGGTCATAATTGCTGACTGACTCTCATCCATAGTTAATCTATCTTTGGCGGGAGGATAAATACTTTGGGTGAAAGAGGGCGATGCTTCATGAGGTGATGCACGGTTGATAGAGGACACTTTCATTCATCACTGGCAGGATTTACTTGATGGATATGCAGGTCGTCAATGGCAGAGCCTATTTATCAATCAGCAAAGGGAGGGAGGTCAGCTTTGAAGATCAGAGCCAACTATCCTTTCGGACCATACAAGATCTACACTGCTACTGTAATAGCTTTTCAAGGGGATGTTAGGAGATAATTATCGACTTATTCCTCCTTTAAGTGTCCATTTAGTCTTTAGTTTTGGCTTAACGAGACATGGGAATAAGTCACTGTCAGATTTATATTAACTTAGAGCTTCAAGGTTGCTTAAAATGTTTACTCAATTGGCATTATGACAGATTGGTTTGTCTGCTGTTATTCATTTACACAAATGCAGGTCTACAAAAGGTAATAAATGACTTATAATGTAGTTATTAATCAAAATGCAGCCCATTTATAAGCCATTATAGTGTTAGTTAGTGTATCACAGTTAATCTAGCCATGTTGACAGGTTCACTGCCACATAGTGAGCTACTAATATTAAATAACTATTACTGTAGGACATAAACTGAAATATGGTAGGCAGCCTTTAATAAAAAAAATATGTAAATTTGCTGGTATTACACAAATTGACGTATCGTAAACTAACATGCAGTTTTTCAGCGTTACTAGCATTTAACTATATGTCTTATAGTGGAATTATTTTTTGACCTAAAACACTGGAATAAAGGTATTACATTGAGGAAGTCTTCTGGCCTTTCAGTGAGGTTTCTAAGCTGTTGAGGTAATTGAGAAAAGAAGAGATGAGGATACCAGAAAACCAATCTATGGAAATCGTAAGTCTGTAATCCTCTGTGATCAATTACATCTATTGATCAGTGCTGACAAGCTGTTACCTGCGCAGCTGGAAACTTGACACAAGGAGACGTCAATGGAATTAGAAAGAAATTGACTGCAGTGGAAGGAGTAGATTCAAACTGTTAAAGTTGGGAAAAGGCATTTTTGATCACTGTCTGTTCTGTGGAGTCTAAACATCCTGCCTGTGCTGGGTTCTCCTTGGCTGCCCCAGCTTCCTCTGGCATGTCCAAAAAAACACATGTACATGATAATTGATAACCCTATTAGCGGTAAAAACATTCATTTTGTTCATTTTGTTTATTATTAATTCATTCTATCACTTACATGCTGTATCCAATATGCAATATTCAAACAGTAACAGTGGTGTATATAGACAACGTAAAACACACCTCTACTGATTAACTATTGACGCACAATCAATATAGGGATTGTTACCAAACTGGAATAATACGTTAAATCAATGACTGTTCTGGGGTCAGTACTTTTTTCCAATCTGTTACCTATCATTTGAAAACTGTGTCTCTAAGTTTTTTGGCTGCATCTGTCTCCAGGGCATATTTCCTCAGGAGCTAAATCCACAAACGCATCCTCCTCAAAACTAACAGACCCACAGCGGGGGGACACCTGCTCTTCACACGTGAAAATTTCTTTCATTTTAATGTTGTTTCTGACATTCCTTTTCAGGGTTCACAATGAGACACAGTGAACCTCTCAAATTATGAATCTCTCGGCAGCCCTTTGATGTCAGCTCCTTTTGAACCAAATTCAATAACCATAATAAAGATGAAGGGAACAGAAGCAATTTTTCCACTGTGCCTCTTCTATACTCCTGCTATCCAAAGCACTGTGCTGCCTACCCCACGCCGGATACCCCACCCACCTTTTTAATCCACCACACGGATGAACTCCAACCCAAAACGCAAATATTATTTCTTGGAGATGTTAAGCTACTTCCTCTGCTGTTATATCCATAGATGTATTATTATAGACTGAGAGTAATCCCAGTACTTACCGTTCAGTAAAAAATGAGTCACTTTTCCCAAAACCATTCTGTGGATGTGATATAATTTGATGCCCACAGATTTATTTCAAAACAAGAAAGAGGATGAATGATGGCTGCTGTTGTTTTTTTCAGGAGAAGTTGGTTTGTGCTAAAGGGATGTTTCCGCTCTATTTCTGCATCATGTGTCCCATTAAGCATGCTCACTATGATCTGCATTTTTACTCATAGTTTTAGCAGTCATACACAAGTTAATGTGTTTTAAATGTTATTATTTTGGCACACTTGAAAGCTGACAAAGCATTTTACGATGCAATCAAAAATACAGTTATGTTACTTATAGTTACCTTTTAGGCAGCCTTGAATAGATGTCTCTTTTTAATTATAATGTAATACTCAAGTCTTTTCATTTCAGTCCCTAAAAGTCTTGTTCTTGTCTTGGACTCAAATAAATTTTTACACAATCTCGGCCGTCAAGAAAATCTAAGACCACAAGTGGCCTACTTCTGGTCTTGACCTGTCATGAGCTTGGTCTTGACTTGGTCTAAAAGTCTGTGTTGTTTTGACTACACTATTTTTTACATTGTGTTCTATAAAAAAAAAAAAAAACAAGGCCTGCTTCGTTTTATTTGTCTGGTCTTTGTGAATTTTCAGGGGGGTATTCCAAAGGACATAAAATAACCCCTGGATCCTTTTTAGAAACACAGCAGACAATCTTTGCTAAGGGATTGGGTATGACCAGGCTCAAGACAAGGTGATGTGGCAGTAGTGCTCAATCCAGTTCTCTATAATGCATTAATGACAGTGTGTAAGTTCTGATGATCCGATGAACCTGTGCTGTAAATTAGGGCAATGAGATAATTACATACAAGCAAATCATTTTTAATAAAAAATGCTGCAGTACCAAAACTGTCCAGAAAGGAGAATCTGAAAACCTTATGGCAATTTCTGCTTGATAAAAAAACCTGACTATCACATCCTAATTTATACAGATTTATACTTTCTGCAAACACAAAAAGATAGGGATCCATGGAAATAACTAACTTCCAAAATATGCACTAGCTTTACATGATAGGCAAAAGTTTATTTTTATTTACTATTATATAACAGACCCAGAGTCTTTCTTCCTACTTGGTGTTTATTTTGTTTTATTTATTTTTTTATTCCAGAGTTTTTGAACACCTCTGCAGTCACTTAGCAGTCTCTGATTACATTTAAAGAGCGCTCCAAGCCACTGTGCCGACTTTCTGGTCCTCTATCCACAACTGGGACCAAACCACGAAGCAGAGTGACTTTACTATTTACGGTTTAGCCCTGGGCCAGTTCAGAATGACGGGACTTTGATGTTGCAGCACTTTTTTTTTCATTTTACAATTATATCAGTGTCACATGGGATTATTTAATTGCACAATTATTAGCAATATTATCTTTAATGTGCCCTTGCTTGTGGTGTAATGAATGAATTCAGCATGAGCCTAGGTGCTTAACCCAAGATGGAGCCCAGATACGGATTCTTGCTCTCCCTGTTGCCCATATAATCAAATTACTTCATAACCTGAGAATAGAGTTAATTAAAGTCATACGCTGTTGAATAACTGGGTTTAATAAAAGTTAATTGAAACTTTCTGTTCATCATCACGAGCCATAAAAAAGCGGTTCCTTTTGAGGGTAAAGGGCTGTAGCTGAGGGAACATGGCAGCGAGGTGGAATCGACTTACATGTGTCTTTTTACGTAAAATGATGACTACTGTCTTCTTTCTTGTAAAATACAATTTGACACTTGAGAATTTGATTGTGATTAATGTTCCATTGTATCGGCTAAAATCCTGCCTAGTTACATTTTCAAGCATGTTCATGTTGCAGGACAGATTTTAACGTGTAACTCAAGGTAGTTTAATAACACATTTTACTGTATGTGCCATTTCTGCTGATCTTTAAAATGTTCAATACAGCCTGTCCAAACATAAAGACCAGAACTTTTTCTGACCATGAATGGAAAGAATAATAAGCATGCAGTTAAATGAGTAAATTCAGGGAGGATTGTTCATGTGGTTAAAATTGTGGGTAACACAATAAATGTTGAAGAAGAAGTTTTATTTATATAGCGCCTTTCCGTAGCTCAAGGTCGCTTTACATTTCACAAATACAATACATACAAACACTTACATATACATCTATATATTTACACACACATCACATAATACATATACTTGCGATTATACGAAATGCTTGTTGATGTCTAATTATTTGTATACTTTATTTCAGCTAAAACAAATACAGGGTGAAAAAGTTCAATATGCAACACTGTTTCAAATTGGTTTAATGTGTGACCAGCCATCAAACAGATTTTTTTTTCATATTATTTTTGATATTTTAATGTCTGGGATATAAGTTAATCACTGAAAACACCCTGTGGAGAGCACACATGCATTGTTATACATAATGGCCAAAATTTATTTTGTATAAGAGGAAAAAAAAGTGTGGGGGCAAACCAATTATCATCTGATTGCTTCTAATAAAGCACCTGAATGATGTTCCTGCCTTCCTCCATGCATAATCCACCTGTTTATTGAAAACAATTACCCATCAGAGCCGCCATTGTAATCACTCCTTATTGCAATTTCAGTTCATATTAATGACGTTATATTCACAGTCAGCTTTGTCATTAAAAACTTTAATTAGATTCACAGTTTAATAGCCATCACTGCCGATGAGTACCTATTATTTGTTGTTGGTGCGGCTTTAAGTTAGCTACGATATTACAAAAGTAGGACAAAATGGTGTGTTTTGTAAAAATGCCAATGTCCACTCCAATTTAGAAGTTACAGTGGTTTACAATGTCTCTGACCAAATATGGATACAAATATTTATTCTCTGATGTCTTTAAGATACTTTGCTACTTTATTTGGTTGTTACAGAAAGATGGGAACAATTTTGTTTAGATGGCAGCCAAGAAAATGAACAAAAAATGAACATACGTCAACACCAACGATGCTTCAAACATTATAAAAATAGACTTAATGTTGGTAAATTTGCAGTATTGTTACTGCATAAAAGTCCCTACCATTTTTAAAATCTAACCCAGAAACAAAAAGCATTTCAAAAAACCCTTTGTCCTTGGACCAGCTTTACTTCAGCAGGTACACAGAAAGTGGAAATTAAGAGCGAGGTCTTTCAATGACAAGGGTGAACATGATGAATCACCCCTCTTTACAAATGTATTCATAACTTTCACATATTTTCCACATTTCTAACAGTCTGGAATAATGTTAGAATTGGTTTATGTCTGTGTGGTGGATTTATTATAACTATGATTCATTTAAACCATCCAGCTTTTGTAAAAGTAGGATGGTGTCATATCCTGGCATTATATTTCAAAATAGTTTCAGAAGGACACAGCCACATATCACAGCCTAAAGTGGCTGAGGAGGACTTGGGCAAGACACTGAACCTTACCTTGCCTCCAACAATGGTGTATGAATGTGTAAGTGCTTGTGTGTGAATGAATGTAAAAAGTGGTAATGCAGGTAGAAAAAGTGCTGTACAGTGGCATGAAAAAGTATCTGAACCCTTTGAAATGTCTCCCATTTCTGCATTAGATTACCATCAAATGTGATCTGATTTTGAAATGAAAAAAAGTGTCTGCTTTATCTAAACCCCCCCAAACATTTATAGGTTTTCATATTTTTAAAGAGGATAACATGCAAACAATGAGAAAAGGGAGACTAAAGTAACTAAACCATTACATTTAATATCTGGTTGCCCCCCCTTTGGCAGCAATAACTTCAACCAGACGTTTCCTGTAGTTGCAGATCAGCCTGGCACATCGATCAGGATCAATCTTGGACCATTTACCTTTACAAAACTGCTGCAGTTCAGTCAGATTCCTGGGGTGTCTGACATGAATCGCTGTCTTGAGTTCATGCCACAGACTCTCAATGGGGTTCAAGTCAGGACTTTGACTTGGCCAATCCAGAACGTGTATTTTGTTCTTTTGAAACCATTCTCAAATTGATTTACTTCTGTGTTTTGGGTCATTGTTCTGTTGCAACATCCATCCTCTTTTTAGCTTCAACTGTCTGACAGACGGCCTCAGCTTTTCCTGCAAAACATCCTGATAAACTTTTGAATACATTTTTCCAATAATGATTGCAAGTTGTCCAGGCCCTGAGCCAGCAAAACAAACCATGATGTTCCCTCCACCATGCTTCACATGGGGATGAGGTGTTGATGTTGGTGAGCTGTTCCATCTTTCCTCCACACATGATGTTGTGTGTTCCTCCCAAACAATTCAACTTTCGTTTCATCTTAATTTTGTTGATCTACACTGATGAACGTATTTGTATTGTACATTTCAAACACAAGGCTAAGGTTTTTAACACAATTATAACAATCAATACACTGAAACATGGACATAAGAGCCATAATTAAAAAGAATGCATGTGTAGCCTTTAAACCTCCTTGTCCTTGTGTAAACTTAACTAGTCTTCAGTGTACTGTAACAGTGTCTGTGGTGTTTTGTTTGTAATAAATCTAATGTCATTTCTGTAAGTCATTGGTAATCATCACCAGGGGAATGTGTCGGCTCGAAGATACGGAGTAACTCACAGACCTCTCTTTATGTGAATGTCATTGTAAGCCCATCCCCGTTTACCCTTGCAGAGTTGTTTTGTATTCTTCCCATGATAATGAATATATTGATTTACATTTTTGGCCCAGGCCAGAAGTCGCAGATAGTGATGACAATATTTCTGCAGGCAATAAGGTGAGGAGATTAAAAATGGATCCCCGGGACTGTGCATGAGCCTCAGAGGAGGTACAGAAAATGCCCGTCACAGTCCAGTCTATTCAGTTTACAATCTGATGGATACATACAGCTGATAGATGGGCCTACTCATTATTAAATCCTATTTTAAAGCCAAATGACACCTGCCTGTGTTATATCCAATCCAATGTACAAGTCATTTTAGGCACAGTTTTATTCTTCCCCATACTGTGTAAAAGTGACATTTCCAGCCTAAATTTAGTTAACAAGTACAACGAAAAAATTTTAAAATATTATACTTTTCCTGGTTTTATAAAAGGATTTTTTTTGCCAAATATAAAGTTAGCTGGATCCATTCATTCATTTTCTACCACTTTGTCCCGTTAGGGGTCGTGTGTGACTGGAGCCTATCCCAGCAGCTTTGGGCCTGAGGCGGGGTACATCCTGGACAGTGGCCAGTTAGTCGCAGGGCTGACATTTAGAGACAAACATTGACAAACAACCATTCACTCTCACATTTAATTCACTAGGGACACTTTAGAGTTGCCAATTAACCTATACATGCATGTCTTTGGACGGTGGGAGGAAGCCAGAGTACACGGAGAGAACCCACGGTAACACATGGAGGTCATGCAGACTCCTCACAGAAAGACCAGAGACGGCCGAGAATATTTGAGTCGGCCGGGTTTTGAACTCACGACCTTCTTGCTGTGAGCCACGAGTGCTAACCACTCTACCATGTGCACCCTAGCACATGGCAGAGTGGTTAGCACTAGCTGGATCACTTAGCTTATTGCTCTCCCATGGGAGAATTTTGGTTCCCTGGACATTTAAACTTTAGTCTGGTTGTATTAGTTTTCTATTTTATCTTTTTTAAACCCATACAACTATTATTAAAGTCACATAATCTATACCAGGGTACATTTTGTTATAAAACAACTTTGAAATGTTTGCTTTATTTCGAACATCAGTATTCTTTCCAAAATCTTGCTTATGTTTATGGAGCAGCACAAACGAGAACTGGCCGAAGTTGTTACCCACCAGTGTAATGTGACTTTCCCAAGGTCACGGCAATAATGCTATGCAAATTCAGTTTTACAGATTGGATTTTCTTCTTTAATGTTGTTGTTAAAATGCAGTTTGGGTTCGCTTTCTGTAAAGGCCTTTAAATAATGCAGATATATTGAATGTCCTTTTTTAATGTATGATATGGATACATTTGGCAGGAGGCTTATATAAACTTATCTTGACTGAAATTGGCTGGGTTTTTGCTTTCCTTTGAGAGCCCTATTTCCATCCATTTACGGTGCTGCCTTGCAAAAGAAAATACCGACATTTATTGGTCCCATTTTTTTTTTTTTTTTTCAAATTGCAATTGGATACTCAGCGGTAGCTCTTTCATTGTTGCTGCCTCATTCAATTAAATTTCCAGTGTTGCTTTATTGAGAAGAAAGTGAATTTGAAATCTAGTCCCGTGTGGAGAAACTTCAAATCTGGTGTAGTGAATGTTTTTTGGAAAAATGTTGACATGTGTTTTATCAAGTGTCAGAAAAGCTAAGCTGAGTTTCTTGTGTGCTTTTCTGAACGGCAGTCTTTTCCAGTCCTTTCAAAGCCTCTCTGTGTGATTAGGTTTTCAAAGGACTTCTCAGTGCAAGTTACAAAGCCTATATTTAATGTGCAAGGACAAGCGTCATAAATCTGAAAAGCACTCATCAGTTTTCCAAAATGGCAGTCTAAATCTGTCAGCGGATGAAAAAGCTGACACTTCTCTCTTTGGTTTGGTGCAGAATGGGAGCTATCTGGCTGTAGATTCTTCCGACTTTGGGCTCATTCATCACGCACTGTTCTGCTGCAAAACTGTGGCCAAGAGAGATACTCAGCTGTCCTCACACAGCGAACAATGTGTGCCTTTTCTTCAAGCCCTAATGTCTGGCTCTGTGTACGGTCGGCTCTATATAATCTAGGTCTATGTGACAAAAAGATTTATAGATTTGAAATGATGACTCAGACTCCCTCAGGTTTATAAGGGTCTCTTGTCCTAGGTCTATTCTATATTCTCTTAACAGTGGGTCATTTTTTTCCCCTCTTTTGGATTAATAAATACTTTTTTTCACAAAACATAATCTTTATCTTTTTCCAAAAATAGTTTAAATAATCAGTTCTGAGCAGTCTTGAGTAAAGGTTGAAGAAATTATGGTCATTTTCACCCCTTACAGAAACACTGAGGAATGTTGCGGTTTCTTAGCAACAAAGATATCTTGCTATCACTTGTTAAGCCCCTTACTTACTGTATAATTCTGGCTTTTGTACGACCAAAGGTTTTTCTGCAAAAATGTATAACAGCGGAACATCTTTACCTCCCTAATCGTTCCAGCCTTAAAGGAGCCTCCGTTACGGCTTTGCAACATGTGGACACAGAAATAGACACAAGGCAAGAGCTAATAGGCTATTGTCTAATTGAAAAGTTGGTCTTTAGATAGTGGCAGGATTTTGGCTGGTACATAATTCACAAGAACAGAGAATTATTTGGGCAGATTATTATAATAATTTTTTTGTGTGTGGGAGACTCAAGATTGGTCAGAAATTTAAAATGGGTGTGGTTAATGGCAGAAAGTCGAAGAGTTCTGCCCTTCAGTTTTTTAAAAAGTATGATATGTCTTGCTAAACTAACTTTGTTCTTATTTTTGTCATTTCAAGAAAAAAGAACAAATTTCTCTGTTTTTGCAGTATAAGTATGTACCAAGCTCCAACAGAAACTGGAAGAACAGGAGAAACACGTGATTTCAAAAATAGGGGAAAAAAGATTTCTCTTAAAATCAGAAATGAGTAGCTGACTGCAAATCACCATCTTGTTGATGGACGAATGTCGGATAACTGTGTAGTGTAACTGAGTACGGCTTCTGCTTGACTGTAGATAGAGGACAGGTGAGTTTAGTTTCAAGTGTTTAGAAGACTCCGTAAACAGACTTACACAGGAAACAAAGGAGAGGGGAACACAAGGAGCGTGAAATCAAAAAAGAGTGCCCTCGTTCCACAGACTGAACCTCCTCTTGCCCTGCAGCCCCACCTACACCTCCACGGATCAGTGAGGATTTTAGCTTTCTTAAGGCACGCTTCTGTACTCTTGTAGAAACACTTCTGTAATTATTCATCCTAATGCAAAATTTGCAATGTTTTCTTATACGGCAATTTTCATTTTATTTAATTGCACTATCTTGTCCAACACTGATGTGGTATTGGCAGGACAACATCTTGTGCTAATTGGGGCTATTGCAAAATAAACTGAGCAAAATATTCTACAATAAAGTAGCTCTAAATGCTCTTTTTTATTCACAGTTGTTTGTACTATATTCACCCTACTGCACCCGTAAAGAGTAATGTTTTACCAAAATTGCCTTAACAAAGATTATCCTTTAGGTTTGTCTCTGTGGACACATCAACAACATACCTGCATTTAAGCATTTGCTAACTTAAGGTTTGTATAACAAGTCTGCACTTTTAACAGCGACCGTTAGAACCATAAATTTGTTATTTTCTTAACATTTTATCCCCAATGGAATAAATTAAAGAAATCCAAAAGGTCAAAAAAGTCATAAACTAATGCTAGAAGCAAAAATGGTTTCCTGTATTACCCTCTACTGAAGTTCTGGGAAAACATAGAAAATGAAAAGAGAAAAGTAAATAATGCATATAAATATATAGATTTGACATAATAAAGGTCAACATGCACAATTTAAGCCAAAGCAGCAATAGCAAAAAAGCTGATTTTCTGTAGTTAAAAGTATCATGATATACACAAATGATAACTTTATGTGTCTAAATTTACCCTGAACACATTATGAATACAGAGCTCTGTTTTAATCAATCAATTATTTTGTGTCAATGCTTTACAACAAATTGTCAGAGCATCTGTCAGTCTAGACTCAATAAATAGAGTAAAATATCCTACAAATATCCAATACACAAATCAAACATACAATTTAAATCTGCATAAGCAATTCAGCTTTGAATTCAGTATCGTCTATTATCAAAGATGAAAAAACTCTCCTTCATCCTGGCAGTCTGTGCTTTAAGAGTGCTCAGAAGATGTTCCTGTTCTTCTCTGTGGCGACAAGTCTTGTTTTGTGTCCTCAAGTAGTAGATACATGGTTGAAGTTACTATTACTGTTGAAGATCTGTGTTTTCCAGTGTAGTTAATGGAGTTGATTCACAGAAGTCCAAAGTCATCTCTTTTTTTTTGTTGACGATGAGATCCAAGCCAAGTGCTATCTTCTACAAACGTCATGATAGGATTTGAAATGGATCAGTCATGTGCAAATAATTCATGTGTGTTCACTCTACAGGGGCCGTGTAAATGTTTGTTAGCTCTAAAGGTTGATTTTAGCGATTGAATTATTGGGTTAAATGAGCTACAGTTACAATTACAGCCATTTACTTACTCTCAATAGGTTCATTAGTGTATTAACATTTAAAAGACCTAACACAAAAGCCGTGTGTGCTTAAGTTGAAATAAGGTTGTCACAGAATGAGGTTTGCTAATTAGAGTTTTTTTTTTTTTTTGCCTTAATCATGCACAGATTTTCTGATGAGGGCAGAGCAGAACATGAGAAAAAAAAATAGAGAGGATATGGACTGCTACATCTTTTCCACAAATACAGCTGATTTTCCTTAACATCCAGGTTCATAGTCATCTGATATCCATTCCTCGATCCATATTCAATGCGGCTCTCTATTGACGGGGCGTGTTCCCGATAAGAGGGCTGCTGAATAGCACAGAGATAATACTTTCTATAGATCACAGGAATGCAAATCAAATCAGATACCAATGCAAATGTGTGCCCAAGTCATTTTTTCTGAAGCTAAAGAATATTATTTATTCAGAGTTTACATTTTTTATTTCAAGTCCGAGCGACATTTGCATTTTCAGCACATTTTTTTCAGTCTGGTATATGCTGAGACACTTTGGAAAATAATTAACAAGCTAGTGTTTTTTGGGCTCCAATTACTGGCTCGCTTTCGGCTCCAAATACATAAGCAGAAAGTGTGACGCAAAGTCCCAAACTCTTTTATCAACATGTCAGCAGCATCGTCTGGCTTCATATCCTTAAAATACACTCCCAGACTCGTGTTGGTTTAACATCAGCTCATACGTTTATATGAATTTGTAACTAGATATTTTTACCCTTTGTTATTGGAGTTAGAATTACAGTTTGACACATTAAGCTTTAAGCCTCTGTTTATTACATTCACTTTCCGTTCATGTTTTTCATTTCAGAAGTAAACAATGTGATTTAATGGGTTTAACGTTGATGAATTCTCTGTTTGTCTGCTGTGGAGGATTAAACAAGGTTGAAGTGCATTGTAAGCTAAAAAATCCTGCTCGAAGATTATTGCAGTGAGAAGACATTTAACTTGTGTTTTGCCTGTGATTTGAAATAAATTTTCTGTTCATTTTACAGACTAATATTTGATAACATGGAATCATTTGGTCAAAAGAAGTGGACTGGTTTTGGAGTCACTTTTTTTTGCTTTTTTAGTTTAGGCCAGGGCTACACTTACACGGATATGTTTTTTGGCTCCGTTTATAAAAATACTCTATATTGCCCAAAGTATTTACTCAGCTATCCAAATCATTAAATTCAGGTTCCAGTCACTTCCAAAGCCACAAATGTATAAAATCAAGCACCTAAGCATGTACTTCTACAAACATTTATGAAGGAATGGATTGCTCTCAGGAGCTCAGTGAATTCCAGTGTGGTACTGTGAGGCACCTGTTCAATAAATCCAGTCGTGACATTTCCTCGCTGCTAAATATTCCACAATCAACTGTTACTGGTTCTATAACAAAGTGGAAGCAATTAGGAACAACAGCAACTTAGCCATGAAGTGTTAGGGACATAAAATCACAGAGCGGGGTCAGCGGGGTCAGCGAGTGCTGATGCGTACAGTCCAATGAGGTCAACAACTTTCTGCTGAGTAAATAGCTACAGACCTCCAAAGACCTCATGTGATCTTCAGATTAGCTCAAGTAGGTGTGTCGAGAGCTTCATGGCCACTGGACTTGAGGCGTGTTCTCTGGAGTTTGGTGGATTATGGTGTGGGATTGTTTTTTGGGAAGTTGGGCTTGTTGCAGTACCAGGAGTGCCCACTATTGGAATTTTGTGGACTTACTCAAGAGTACACCTAATGATGTAAGTCCATTTTATTGCATAATTTATTTATCTTTTTTCTATTTTTTTTCTCAGACACAGTCACAAAACCAGAATTTTTCACTATTCCGTTGGTGAAGCCTCATTAACAAATTACATGTTACAGTTATTGAGCCAAGTTCTGATAAAGTATTTACCAGAAAATGTTACTGAGCTCATTTCCACTGCATGTGTTTGAAGTAAATATTTATTAATTTATTAAGTGTCTTCTTACCTGGGAAATATCATCAGGCAACAAACAAGCAAACCTTCTAATGCACAACACTCATGGCTCTGATCACCCACTGAGCTCCTGAGCTGTCAATTACCTCACTTCGGCTTCCTCACTTTGCATATTCAAGCTGACAGCGGACTGAGCCGGTTCATTAATTGATCTTAGGAATTCCCTTTTGAGGAAACCGGCTCAATAGGACGTCTTTTGTGCTTTGTCCACTGAGAGTTTCCATAGACATGCACTCATCTGTTAGTGAACCTGCAACAGTTGTTCATTTTTGTTGGAAACATGGCTTATTGTATGGTCCTAATGAGCAGAAAAAGTATCTGGAAACAAACTGGTACCCTCTACTCATTACATAAAAATACTTATAATTACAGTTTACCCTTGAGTTTGAATACCACATGCAACCTGTCTACAATAGCAACTTTTATTATTGTTTTGCCTCATTTTTAAGCTAGAGCTTAGCTAGAGCTTTTGTCAAGTGTTGAGCCAGTAACACAACTGTACCCATCTGTTCTACATTTTCAGGTATCCTGTCTGATTTTATCTAATCATAAAGGGTTAAAAAATGGTTTACCACTTGCTTTACCAGTATAAGGTAAGCGTTTGATTTCCATCACTGCTAGCGATAATGACAAATTCAATGCTCAAATCAACAACAACAACAAAAAAAAGATTAAAATTTTAAAAATTGCATTCTGTAAATGTATAATTATATTTAGGACATCTACCAAAAATATAAATCCTGTATTTAATAATCCCGACAAATACAAGTTTTAACTCTTAAACTTCAATGATCACATCAATGTTTTTTTATTTTTTATTATTATTATTATTATTATTATTATTATTATTATTATTATTATTATTATTATTATTATCTTTACCCAGGAAAGTCCTACTAAGGTAACAAATCTCTTTTAGAGGGAAGTCCTGGACCAATAGGACTATTGTAAATATCTTTAGTTGAAGGAGAAACTGGAGTACACACAAACTCTACACTAAAAGGGATTAAAGCCTTCTCGCCATGAGGCCGGAGTGCTGACCACTCTGCCACCCTGCCGACAGGATTGAGTCATATTTTTCAGTGAAGAAAGTACTTGTCATGCGGTTCCTTTCTGCTGACAAAAGGGTTGTTTGACCTTGTACCAGACCCAATTCATTTACTGAGATATTGTTTAAAAATGATGAAACAGTAGTAAGTAGAATTATTAGATATTAAGGGTTTTAAATGGAAACATCTAACCCTTACTTTCATTTGGAAAACATTTTAGTTACTTTAGTACACTTTACTCTGTCTTTTGGCATTCTGTATAAAATCCCAATCAAACTACAATTGAGAAGAGCTCATTATTTGGGAAAATATATATATATATATATATATATATATATATATATATATATATATATATATATAAAATCCAGTATATAGCATTTATTTTGAATGTTATGCATGTTTTTGGTTGGTATTGTCCAATGGCAATGGGAAACTGTGCTGGTATTTGTGAGTCTGTGTCCTGTTCTCTCGCTGGCTACATTTGCACATTAAAATCTGGCTTCCTGTATACCATAAAGACAGTTACTTCTACTGTTGTGCTCTGAGAACATGCTTCCTTTCATTAGTCAGACTCTCCAGGCCTGGATCAGATGAGATCTGTCTTTGTTGAGCGGAGTCCGGTTCACTGTACGGCCCTGCTGAAGTTTGAGTCCTCCCAAGAGACAGAGCAGGATGGATGTGCTACACACTGATGAGCACTTGTCCAACGTGTCAGAAAGTAAGTTACTACTGGAAACATAACCCTCAACAACACATGGATTGATTGGAAAATCTTTAAGGCAGGAATAAAAATATTTGTTCTTTCCACCAATTTAATGCAAAATAAACTAAAATGTCAATTTGAAAAGCAAGGTAAGTGTCTAGAATATTTTTTTTTTATTTTTGATATGACAAAACCAATCAAAAATCAGTTGTTCAGAAATGAGAAAGGACTCATCAGAAGAAATGACTAAAACGTAAATCCATTGACCTCTTACCTGATTGTATATCATGTTTAGGATGTATAATCTTATTTAATACACAGCATGGACAATCACAGCAGAACACTCTAGTATGTGCGTTTTAAACCTGTGAGTGGTGGCTTAGATTAGAACAGGTGTGTGATGCTGGTGCAGGTGTGAACTTTGGAGAGGAGCTGTGGATATGTGCAGAGCAATATGAACATGCACAGAACTCATGATCCAGAGCCGAGCTATTGCTCCTCTTTTCTCCAGGTCAAAGGTCAAAGCTAAATAGAATTGAATGTGCCTTTTTAAATGTGTCTTTGATAAAATATTTGTCAGACAGAGCTGCTGTTAGCCAAAACCAGAGGGGAGGGTACAGTGAGGTAAGTGACCGGAGCTGTGGGCCGCTCTGGGCCAAGATGACCTTAGAGGCAAACGTTTCTTTAGCTCTCTAAGGTTTTCTGTACAGTCTCAGTTCACGCTGGTCCTGGCTCAGGGGCCAATGATACACATCCAAACACTATTCCTTCATTAAATAAAAAAAACTACAAAGTCAGGTAATAGTTTGATTTCTTTTTATATTTTTTAGTTTTTTAGGTGATAATTGTTTCTAGGTGATAGTTGGTTAACAGCTTGAGTCCCACTTTCGGTTTTCTCAAATCATAGCTAAAGTCTGTTGAGCATTAAAGACAGGGGCCCAATTCAATCCTGCATTTTAAAAGCAATAAACCACAGCCAAGTGTCAGTGTTTGCTCTCCTTTATGAAATATTTCTAGTATTGGACAATTTAAAGTTATTAGTGTCCAACAATATAGAGCGCAATATTGCAGCTGAGGTAAGTTGTTGCTCAAATACAGAAGAAGGCTGCAAGTGAAATAAACACGTGTAATATAAACTTACATCTGGGAACACTGACAAAGCATTGTTGTATTGGAAACCTGCATAAACATACGACTGCTTTATGAAATCAAAAAAGGACTCGGAGGAAATACATCACATCCACTGAACGTTTCACTCGACTGAACTAAACTCTCAAGTGTTGTCTTGGACTCTGCAAAGCTAAATGAGACAATTAGAAGCTCATTTAAAGATAATTAAAAATAAATAAATGAATGCTCATCCCGAGGCATCAGTCAGTTTGTGGCTTTGTCCTGCAGCACAATCTCTACAACTTCCTCGAGACGCACTCAGCTGTTTCAAATACAAAGACCGATGCAGAGACGCAAAGGAGTTTTTAAACCGAAGCGTTTAACTTTGTGTTATTATTGTCTTTAGTTGGAGGGAGAGTTTTCAATGCATTTTACAAATGGAATAATTTGGTTACAGGTCAAAAGATTTTATTCCTAATTTGAACTCTTAAAAGATTTTCAGATTCACTTTTCCAGCCTCAGCTTTAGGATTTTAAGGCAAGACGGGAGTGATGTGATTGAAGAAAAAAATGTGTAAGTCCACTGAGATTTTCTAGTCAGTTTCTCTCTGTTAAAGAAGTGCTAGAAAACAATCCATAAGTTTGTCATTGACTTGAAACTGGACATGAATAATTCAAATTTTAGATCTTTTTGCTGAAATCTTCCATCCACAAGTCCAAAGACGTGCATGTACAGGTTAATTGGCAACTCTAAAGTGTCCCTAGTGAATGAATGTGAGAGTGAATGGTTGTCTGTCATTGTCTGTCTCTAAATGTCAGCCCTGCGACTAACTGGCCACTGTCCAGGGTGTACCCCGCCTCAGGCCCAAAGCTGCTGGGATAGGCTCCAGTCACCTGTGACCCCTTACGGGACTAAGCGGTTAGGGGTGAATGGATGAATGAATTAATAAATAAGAAATGACAAAATAGAGAATAGTTGCCGACTATTTTTAATATATATATATATATATATATATATATATATATATATATATTAGTTTTTTTTTATTCTCTAATTTGTTTTTATCACAATTTGCTGTTTCTGATTGGACAGTTATTTTGACAATTAAATCCCATATGGAATCAGAGAACAATAACTTTGTATTAGTTCAGTCTTTTTTACAATAGTCTTTTTATTATTACTATGTTATAATCACTTTATTATCCCTGTGTGAAATTTATTTGACATAAATTATGTTCCATTTGCAATATATTGTGCCGTCATACTCCAAACCTTATCATCTTATACTGCATAGCTTTATTCAAATCTGCTTTACAATAAAGATTTTTTTTTTTTTTTTTTTTTTAATTTTGCCTACATATAAACCATGTATAACCAGTTTTTTTATTATTTATTTTTAATTTTGCCTACATATAAACCATGTATAACCAGTGTATGTCCATTGGCACTTTAAGTTGAGAAATATATGCTGTTAGTGAAAGCTCTGATGAGCACTTCTTATTCCCAAGTATATAATTTTATAATCTTTATTAAAAAGAGCATACTGATTGAGTCCATTGCCAGATCTTGTGTTTCATTAAGAAATAAAAGACAAAAATAAATGAGAGTCTTATCTGTTTCGGATGTTGAGATGAGATTTTTCTCCCCCAAAAAATGATTTCATTTGGGCTCTGATACAGCTTTTTCTTCCTTTTAGCTGGACACAAGCACAATCTTACCTTACAACTCTGATCAAAAACCGAACAAGTCTCCAGAAGCCGGGGCAGATGGGATGAGATTGTGTTCAGTTGAATTACGTTTTTCAGAACTAGTTAAAAATGAAAAAAGCTCAAAAACTGGAGTGATGTGTCTGTGTGGCCAAAACAAATCGATAGACAGAGCAGATGAATCCAATCCTGGCTCATCAGATGAATCCTCTGGGATAGCACGGCGCCCAACCCAGCACCGTGCACCCATTACCACACAATCCAACCAAAGCCCAGCACAAAGCCCCTGTATCCTACAGTGCAACAATGCAGCCGTACACTCGGATTGGGATGAGCCACCACTGCAGCCTACAGATCCAAATACCAATACTGAATTATAATGATTTACAGTAATATGATTTTGTCTTATTGTCAGTCTGCTGGTAATCAAAGCCATAGCCAAACCTAAGATACTGTATTTTATTACTCTTGGACATTTCAGGTAAATTGTTTGATCTAAGAGACATTATGGTACAGTTACCGTCAGAATGTGAGACCAAAAAGAAAATGTCTTTACACAATGGAAATCCTGTTTATTTCAAATTAATAAAATTTTATTACTATAGCTCAGTATCACAGTAACAATGGACTCATATCATAGATGGGGACAAAGCTAAGGTCAGTCATCACTATTTCAGACTGATGACCCTGTTTGAATCTGTAAAGCAAGTGCCTTTTTTCTATTGACATTATTACATTTTAATGTAACATGTTAATGTGTCATCATTCCCATTCCTATATGCCATGACCATAAGCTTGAGCAAAAAGGAAAGTCTTATATCTGACCTTAAATGTTAAGAATGTGTCCGCCTCATTAAGGTAAAATGGGGACACTGATTTTGTTAATACAATTAAAATGACAACACAATTTAATTAATTGTTTAGTATATTATATTACTCACAAGTTTTTGGCATCAGTGCGACCAGTCAAAGTCTAGATGCCATATCTGTTTATAAATTTCGTTAGAAGTACAATTTTAACATACCAAAAGGGGACAATATGATATAAAGTCCTCCTTGCAGTTTATCCTTATATCCTGTGGCCCTACACAAATGCAAGAAAGGAATGTCTTTAGTCACATAAAACCTTGAGTAGCCTAACCATTCTTTTTTCAGCTATTTTAATTTAAGCTACAAGTTTTGTTGGCTGTTTGTGTTAACACTATAATTTCATTTAAATCCCCTTTAAATAGACTTTATATTAAATGAGAAGTAGAAGTAGTCCCACTGGTAAATTTGATTTGGGAGGCTGTGTTGCGTTTTCTTGTATAAGCTGTTTGTTGATCCTTGTTAATAAGATAAATCCTCGTGGAGTAGCACCTTTGTGTTTGTGGCAAATGTAAGAATGAGGATAAGATTTTTAATATAGCTTCAGAACGTCTCCAGAAATGGCTGAGAAAGTGAAGTGGAGTCACACGGTTTGGCTTTTCTCTAGACCTTTGATGTACAATGATTCATGCAGCATTTAATACCATAATGTCAAGTATGCAGATTATCCACACAATGAAAGGATAATGCCCTTGTGATGACAAAAAAAAAAAAGGTCAATAGATACTTGTCACATGGCAAACACATACATTTATGCAATTCAAAATGTAGCTAGTATTCAAAGGCATCTAGTGAAATCCTATACCATTCACTTGGGACGTCACTAAATCACCAAAAACAACCTTTGTACTTCTGCCATTTGTCTATTTTTGCAGTCAGATATGAGTGTATTGCAGCTGTATTTATGCCTCTATGCCGATGCCAGTCCAAGCTAGAGGAGCCAGGTTTTGATTTGTCCAACGTTTTTTTTTTTTTTGAAAGCCCAGATGGATTTTCTTGAAACACTGAGCAAACTTGGATTTAGTCATGAATCGATTAGATGTTGTTGTCTAAAGGTAAAAGTCAGAGTGACCTTAAACTGGTTTACTGGTTTATTATCATAAGTCAGGACTTTCTGATAAACTACAGTAGCACTCAAGTGTGTAAGTGAGAAACAGTGAAAATAGGATATGATATATTATCTTTAATGGGCATTTTTTATGTACATTTTTCATCGCAATAAAGTTATTTACATTTGGCCAAGATTTAGAATGACATGTTTCTTGGAATCCAATGAGAAATGATTTGAAATATATATATTACAAACAATGTCTCTAGAGGTAAATCCTTTTATATATATATATATTGAGACCAAAAAGAAAATATATATTCATTCCACTTTTGTGGAATAACCCTAAAGTAACTTAAACAAAACTAACGACTCTAACTTTTTTGTATCTGTATTTTTTGTGAGACGCTGCTATTGCTGCTAATATTAGCATCGGGTGCACTGTAGCAGGACCCGCAGCTGGGAGACTTAAACATGGTGCATTCCTTCAGAATAATGCTGTTTTGAAAATGTTTCATCATGTTAGAGGTATTTCCTGCACAAAAAATCTTTACCACATATGTATTGCACGTGGCAACGTTATCTTTTTTTGCAAAGTTTAACCAGATATTCAAACGTTTGCTGCGCTCAGTCATTAAAACTGAATGTAATAAACTGTCCATGTGCGTAATGAGGTCAGTTCCATGTCTCAAGTCCTGGCATAAAATGTTCACTACCGTTCGCCGTGCGAGAGTGACTGAAGACGTCAGGAATCGATGAACATAACTGAAAACCTGGTTCTTTAAAGTTTGCTATTGAGTCTAAAATGAAACCGGTTCTTGTTATGCAACTCTAGTTTACACAGAGCCAATGGATGCACTTCTAAAATTAACACTGAAACATCTGATCTATTTGATAATTGGACCGAATGATTAAAGCAATAATTTAAGTTAATGTAATTACAAGACAAACAATCACAAATGGACAATACAAGAACCTCATTTGGTTGTTTCAAAGACCAATGGCCGACTTAAATGCTTTATTCGACATACTGTTAAAGTTGGTAGATTGCTGGATACTATAAGACATAATTGAACAATATAAGCATCTTGTTTACACTTTGACCAATTACAAACTCCATTTAATTTCCCATTAATTTTCCATTTAATTTAAAGTGTAATGAGGAAGCATTAGCATTGTTTTAATATAGAGCATAATAAAATACCGCAGCGTACATTAAGCTTTATTAGTGCTTCTATTTAAATGTCTGTTATACTTTCCATATTGTATGTTCTGTTTAAGGGAATGAATAGTGCTGTGTTGTAATTTTGGTAAAAGTTTAATTGTAAACATGTGACTAAACAAATACATTGGACATAAGAGCACTGTGCCTGGAAATATGTCTGTTTTCTTGTAAACATTTTACAACTGATGCACTCCCATGAAATCCT
Source organism: Neodontobutis hainanensis (assembly GCA_024349245.1). Taxonomy (NCBI): domain Eukaryota; kingdom Metazoa; phylum Chordata; class Actinopteri; order Gobiiformes; family Odontobutidae; genus Neodontobutis; species Neodontobutis hainanensis. The sequence goes on along the minus strand of JALDNG010000038.1, from coordinate 1,210,450 downwards.
TATCAGCTAATGCAAACATATCAAAGCAAATTGGACCCCTTCTGCTTCATTGACTCAGTCAGATATGATAAATAAACATAATTAAACACCGTACAGCAGGCTCTTTCAGCTTTAAATTGCAGCGTAGACAGACTGTGACATGCAAGAAACCCCATAAGCGATTAAACGAGGGAATAAGTTTGAGCCGCGGTGGCACTAACAGCAGCCATTATGTAGTTCAGTATGAGATACACAGGCATTGATTGAAATTGTTTGGCGCGCTGCTAACAAATAGGCTGCCACATGTAATGAGGTAGAATAAAGCAGGGTCACATTGATAGTGCACAGCTACCTATAGAGTGAATGTTCGACTCAGGTAAAGAGGTGCAGTGCAGTACTTTTGAATCCTTGTAGAAGGGCCAGTGTCATCCTTATGCCTTTCCTGTTCTACATAAAAGGCCAGGCTGGTCTAAAACTGGGTGCTGCTGGGAGACATATACAGCAAATCAGAGTATCAAATAAGACCCACCAAATCTTTGATGAAAAGTTAGTGCAGCAGGATTTATTTAGAAGACATTGCTGTAATGGTAAGGGATTGTTAATAAAAGTGAATAGATATGGCTAGATTAATTGCATCACTAAGCCATCTTTTTGTGTTTTTTCAACATATGATGGGTCCCCAAACTTTTTTGCACCACTGACCGGACATATTTTTTATTTTTCACTGACCAGGCCAGTATTAATTGTTTTAAATAAATGACATAATATGCACATAACAATCATATTATACAATTGGATTAATTGATCTGTTGTACATAATGTGTTGTAACTCTACTCAGTATAATGTAGATTCACTGGGACCCCTGGGTTTGTTTTTCACTGCAACAAGATTGGAGACAGTTCCTCATGTCCAGTCTGTAATCTCATTTTGGTTGCTGTCACGCCAGAAAATCCCTGCTTCACAAAGATAAGATTTTGGAAAGAAAAGCTTGACTTTAATCCAGAACAGTGTGAGATCTGAAGTGGTCTTGGAGGTATTTCTAAGGCCATTGTCATTTGTCTTGTTAATTTTGAGCATCTGTGTCAGGTTGTGGGACCATGGCAGTGGGACTGAGACCTGTTGTGCTGTACCAGACTGCCTGTCACATCATTACCACAACTGTTTCCAGGAACAAACCCAGCACCTGATGATCTCAGCATCAGATCAGTGTTTGCTGAACAACTTAAACCACCCCCTGCTTTGGGCTTTTGAACATCAGATAGCAGCCAGTGGACGTCTGAGATCAGTGAGCTGCAGGACGGTGCACCACAAGAACTCCTCCTATTTCCTGACTGCCATAAGACTGTACAATCAATCAGTCTGTGGCAGAAGAAATCTGAATCAGTTCATCTGAAGAGACCTAACAACCAAATTTCCTGTCCTGTAGCAATAAAGCCATCGTTAAAGTGTGGGGTCTAGGTGTAGTCATTAAAATGGGCAGTCTTCTGATTTTCTGACTCATCACTGAGACTTTCCCTATTTTAAAAAAGCTCAAGTAATTATGATTTTTCAACAGATCTTTCCTGGGTTTTTTGGCTTAATTTGATGAAGCATGGAAGAAAACTGAGTGAGTCATATGTAGGAAAGAGGCTCTCGGAGAAGTAGTCTATAATATTACTAATATTACATGGAAATGGCCTGTGCACATTTGGGTTGTTTCTGACACTTCTCCTGAAATCAGTCACCAGCAGAGCAAGTAGGAAGTGGTTATTTTCACAATGGTAAAATCACTTCCTAAAGGGCACAGTGACATTGCATGTTGGCTGTTTTTTTTTTTAAAGATTGAACCTGTGACCATCTGGTTTCAGGACGATCTCCAAAAGCACAAGGCTGACATCCTGCTGTTAGGTAATGAGTGTGTCCACGAGAGTTAGAGCCACAGCACGCATAATTTATGACTGGTTTTCAATAAGAGGCAAAAGTAAAACCTATACATATTATTATTCAAGGGTTAACAGAGTTAAGAAAAATCGAACTATATTACATTTATATTACATTTGAGTTTGTGCCAATGCATTTATATCCTGAGTTTATTAGGTGCAAATCCAAAAAGGTTATGTGGTGGTGATTTAACAAGTCAGGTATCTATCAGCTCTCTTTTTAAAATTTTATATTAACAAAACAATACTCGTGTAGGTAAAACCATGTCTTGAAATGCCAGAACCTGGCAATATAAGCACCACTTCTGTTCAGATTCTGCTCAGTGCACTTACATAAGCTCATGGCATTGGCTTACATTTAATGGTGATTATTTTACAGAGATACTATTTTGTTCTGAGGCATAACCAGTGGCAGGTGATAATAGTGATAATAATAGCTTAAGTGAGAGCTATTATTAACAAACACTGCTGTTATCGTTAAATGCCCTTGTCTTTTTTAATGTCATTTCTTGCTTCCTAATAGCCGTATAGTTTATGCTATGAGCTGCAGGGTAAAGCTTATGGCTGATAACGGTGAGGAATGCAGTCACGGAGAGAATATCCACACAACACAACTTAATGTATGGCCTCCTCACGGGGCTCTGCTTACCTGCACACATTTTTTGGATAAGATCAGCAGTCCTCCTCCTCTGCAGCGGTCCCTAGACCTAAAGAGTGGGAGGTGATGGCACAAACTTCCACTCGCCTTTGTCTCTGGGCGGCTGGCAGCTGTGGATGTATTCAGTGTTGCACCAATTTATAAATTGCACAGACGGATGGAGATGAAATACCTTGTTATTTTGATTATGCCTTGTTATTTTGGTTCAGTTGGCGGCTCCATCGATCGGTGTACAGTGTGTACAGTCCAGCATTCGGCAGCTGTATTGATCTTTGAAGATCCCCTGTGTGGGTGGCAGGTTGATCATTCCCTTTTAGCCTGGGAGGGGGCGATTTTTCTGTTAGATGTATGTCATGTTGATAAGACTGTGGCAGGTAAGAAATCTATGAATAATCCATGAAGCAAAGATGTATATTTTCCTGCTTGAAGTTGAGAAGCCATTATTCAACTTCAGATGTTTTGTTAGAAAACTGCAGTGTTTTTCATCAAATACAGTGGCTGTTGTCGAGAGAAGCATCTCTTCCAAGTGATTATTCACTTCATAGTGCATCATGCTTATCGGTATGCCAGCTCCCGAGCCATAAATCAAACACAGTAGTTTTTTGGCAAAGTTTACTCAGGTGATAGACTGCATTATCACAGAATTTGTCTTATGGAAATGACAAAACAAGTCACTCTACAATAAGGGACACATAAATTGTGTCACTGAATGCCCCATTTCAGTGATTTACTGACTTTTCCGTAATGATAGACCAACACTGTCTCATCCCATGCTGCAATAAACTGAATAATATACAGTTTTTATTATTATATTTGGTCAATGAGCCATCTTGTCCTCTACCAACCAAGATGGTGTCCTTCGTGTCCTATGTTGATGAACCACTTTCAGCATAGATTCTAACAATGTACATTTTATCTTTATAAGCTACCCTTTCTGTAATGACATTGAGGTTGGTTGGGGCAGTGGATGGAGTGTTAAGTTGTTGAGTAAATGTGTAAAATGACAGATTAGATTAAGTACTTGTACATAAATACGCATGATTTTTGTGAGGACTGAGTTTTCTGTAGTTAAGTTAAATACTTTGAGTATTAGCCTTTAAAACATATTTATTGCAAGACCATGTAATACTCCAGGACTAAAGTTAAAGCTAATATATTGCAAACTTACAAAGGATTGTTACGTGATATGATTAAAAAAAACACATTTAGTTATTGTGCACTTTGTATTAAGCAAATGGCACAAGGGTCTATGTAACAAATGTAACAAAAGGTTCATTTTAAAGGTTATTCAAACCCCTCCTTTCTACAGCCTGTGTGCACCTATACATCAGCTCAGTAGAAATAGGTCCAGTCTTTCAGCAAGATTGAAGTACCCATGCTCACTCTGATGTGCAGTTATGGCGTAATGAATATAATTGCTCCTTCCACTTGGTCTTAAAGAGTATTTTTAGTTATTTTCCCACCAGACAAATGCAAAGACTGTTATATTGAAGTTATTATATCATAGTGACAGAGATTTTAACCCACATGTATATTGTTCAACTCTATACCACAAAATTCTACTCAATGTACCTTTAATGAAACACTAGTCACTTATAACTATTACCCCTCTTTACTAACCTTGCTTTAAGACATTTGACTTCTCCAGTAATATATCTATATGTGTCCATCCTCGGTGCTAGTCTTATTAATACTGTGGACTGTTTATCCTGTCCGGCCCCTGAAGATAAACTTTAGATTTATGACTCACATCTGTGGCAGTGTATTCCCCCGAATGCTAAAGAAGAATCTGCGAGGTACTGAAAATGGCACAGACCTCGCAGTGCTGGGCCACTTTAAATGTGTTTCTCCCTGATTTAATTGAAGCCAGGCAGAGACACGGGGGACACAGACATCAGGGGTTGGTCCTGACAAAGCTTTAGCCACACATGATGACTGTATATTTAGCTCAGCGCTGTGTCCAGGACCAATTTGACTGGATAAAAACACTCTGTACACCCTGTGGGGTGAGAGGTTTACAATAGAAACGGTGGTAATTTTGAGTGAGATGTGACAATTACTGTAAGTGGCTATATTTACAATGTTCTACAGAGATGGTACACACAAATATTGAAGTAAAGTGAAATTCAAATATAAGTGAGAAATGTAACTCACAACACTTAAAAAATAGATTAAGTGTGTTGATGTATTTTAAATCTGTTTGGAAAATGAAAGTAACTGATAACTTTTTATCTGAATTTATTCAACTTCTTATGTTTTGCGTTTAAACATTATCAAAAGGCTTGTATATTATTTAAAATGGTTAATTATGAACAGTTTAAAGGGGACAGTCCGTACAAAAAACACTTATAATTGAGTTTTTGGGGTCTCTACCTACTCACAAATTATGAAACCAAGCTACTGCAGGATCTCCTCCTTTGTGTGTCTCGCCTGACAGTGACAACACAATCCATGGAGGCGGGCTTTATTCCACATCACTTCCCTTTACCGTCTGGCTGAGCAAAGTAAAAATTCCACCATATTGTTTTCTTAAAAAAAAAAAAAAAAAAAAATATATATATATATATATATATATATATATATATATATATATATATATATATATATATATATATATATATATTTAAATATTGTTGAAATACTATAATATTGAATTAATACAAACTTATAGAATATGCATTGTCCATCCATTGTATCGGATTTTTAAAAAACAATGTAGTTGAATTTACAAATGTAATAATTACTGGGTTGAATCCTTGTTTTAGTGGGAAATAATAAATGCCAAAACTATGTAAATTTGACACAAAACACAATGTATATCAATATATATGGTCTATGATCTAATCTTATTTTCCTCTGTTTCTGCTGACTATGAAGTGCCAAAACAAAAGAAGTAGCTACTTTATTTTGACTTGGCGATGGCTGGCGGCTGAGTCAAATTGAAAGGGTGATGTAGTGCCCCTTGTACTGGAGCTGTCACAAGTATCTATCACTGCCAAGACTATTTAAGGCCCAATATTTATCAAAGCTGTGCCACAACAGGGGCTGTGAATACTGATAATGCACTTAGTTCCAGGTAAGTCCCAGGCTTTGAGGTCAGTGCCATTAGATTATTTCTTTGATCTCTATTATTGGTGCACGTTGGCAGCTTTTAAAGAGAAACACAATAAAAACAATCACTGTATAATGATTTAATATCTACTTTTACTGTTCATCCTGGGACACTCTCTGTCCTCGATGCACCTAACAAGTCTAGAGAGTGTCAAAAGTGCTTCTCTGTGTAGATTCTGAAGATTAAAAACTTAATTTTGTTCATAAATAGATCTGTTCCCTCATGATCTTAACTGTAACTCAGCCTTTCCACTGAACTGCTGCTGCAGTGTTTTATCTTTAAAGCGCTAAAAGAGCTCAGTGTCAGCTTACAGGCCTCGAAGAACAGCAGGGGATGCTCTTTATGGCAGGAGATTGCTGTTGTACAATGTGTGGTGCTCAGATACAGTATTATAGTCCTTGGGAGTGGTCTTGGTTTAGAAACTGGCTTTAGGAGCCTTTTTAATAGGCCTGACCTCTCAATGTATCCAAGAAACATTTTGCGACTGTTTGGGAATTTGTCTTCAAATGCTTACAAGAATCTTGCTCATTTCTAGTTAGGCTACTATGTTAACAAACAAAAATGAACTTGAATCTACTCTTGTCCTTAGCCGTGTATGTAGTAGAAGCAGTTGAGCACTTTTACAATGATGCAGTGATATTATGGAGCTTTCCAGTCTTAATATGTCATGAGAATCCAGAGAAGCCACAGGGAAAAAGTGATCTGTGTGCTTTTTTTTTTCTCATTCAATTGCTTGTGATGCTGGCTCCTGGAAAGGAAATGAGGGAAAGGCAGAGGCCTAGTCCTGCTCCAGTCCCACTTGCCAGTCTACATTGTCTGAGTGAGGTGGCTCAAGTCGGACTGAAGTGCTTGTATGTTAAAAGACTAGATTTAGTCACATCAAAGCAACAGTTTTATTTTCTAGTTGTTAGTTAATACTTGTTTATTTTGGTTTAAAAAGAAAAAAAAGAAAAAAATACCTTTACCAATAAAAAGGAAATCAATCACGCTACAAACGCAGATTTCTGGGGGAGTTTTCTGTTTCCTGATGGAGGGTTTAAGGACAGGGAATAATGTCTAGTGCCGTCTGTTCATTCCTTTGAGGCGACTGTTTTTGTGGTATTGGGCAATACTAAAATAAATGTCTTGTCTTGTCACAAATAATAAAGTATGGGTTTGATCTCTGCATATTTGTTTATGTCTGAAATCCTGCAAAAACAATAGGCTGGAATGGAAATTACTTAAATCTTAAATTCTTTGTCAGATTGATATCTGTATGTTCATCTCTCTCAGCAGGACTCAAATGTTTTAGTTCATAACCTTTTCCTTCTTCAAATGCAATAAATGTTACTTATTTTTGTTAAACTTTTTTGGAATGACATATTACTACATTATGCATATTAATTGCTTCATCATTAAACATATATTTTACCAGAGAGCTCCACATTCGGACAGAGGGGCATCAGCTCCAACCCATTTGAAAAACAGTGCTTGAAATTGATGTAATTGCTGATAATATGGACTGTAGTTTTGTCCAGTGAACTGCAAGAATCACAGACCTGGATGAAAAACTGTTTAAAACATGTAATCTTCGGTACCCGGCAAAATAACTGTATTATTATCTTGAATTATTTTAAATGCACCATGTGCCAAAGGTAGAGTTAAACTTGCAGAGCCAAGCACCACTGATTTCCACGGTTTATAATTGAAGTAAAATCATCCAACAAGTCCATTTGTTTTGACCTCAAAGTGCCACGAGCTGCAACCGTGTGTTATCAGTATTCACCTTCCAGGTTATAGCCCTCCTCCGACAAATATTCTTCTCTGAATAGTTTATTCAGTGACAGATACAGATAGTCATGTTTGATGCAGCTTTACATTGCCTCTATTCTTCAGCTGTACTCTAGAGCAACAGTGAAAATCAAGGTCCCCATGCATTCAGTATTATGAATTATGTTTACCATATTTCCTCCAATTGAAAAGCAAATACAAAAAATATAAAATACATAATTTTCTTTTGTTTAATGTTATGTGGCCGTTGATATTAGAGTGAGATGGAGCTTGTGTTTACTCTGGCTTTAGTTTGAACGACTCGCGTGAAGACAACAGACTCTAATATGGAGCTTTAAGTGAGATCAGTGGAACATGGAGGTAATTAATCAGTTTGATGGCTGTCAAATACAGAGCCAGGCCGCGGGGTGTTGTAATGTCCTTGACACCCCAACTCTTCACCGGAAGTCCACCGCCCCCGGCCTTTTACCGTTCAAACTAATATCAGTGAAGGAGCACTTTCTTTTTGTTTGTCTCTCGGTGGTTTGACATTGTCTGGTCAATGAGTTACTGACATTAAAGAAAGAAAAAGTGCATATGTTTGGATTTACACTATTTTCTTAATGCTTTGAAAGTTCATGTTTGGTTAAAGTAAGAACGTTAACTCCAAAACTCTTGCTATAATTCAGTTCCTGTATAGGTGTTTGTGCTTCACACAATATTCAAACACATTACAACTGAACAAACATTAACCCTGGGACTTTTGAAATCTGTAAATTGTATTAATAATTTTGTATTTATTATTATTTTTGCACCTATTTTTTTTGTAATAAGTTGTTCTGTAATGTAAATTGAAATGAAACAAAGTTTATTTAAAAAAAACAAAAATGTAAAGTTAGTCTACAAATACATAGAAAGATGAGAAAGGTGAGACAGATGTGATCATGTGATGCATATATTGTTCTTGAGCACAATGCTATTAATGAATACACACACACACACACACACACACACATATATATATATATACATATATATATATATATATATATATATACATATATATATATATATATATATATATATATATATATATATATATATATATATATATATATATATATATATATATCATCTCTCCGAATGCCAGTGGATTCAGATGTAGACACTTATAACAGGGATTGTGAATTTTAAGAGTAAATAGTATCTGCAAACATATTACCATTTGAAAAAGGTTGCTGCTGTTGTGTGTATTTGCATTTTGTCTGACAGGCAGTTCCTTTATTATGTGACATCTGGCCAATTAACAAACAGCATTTAACATATTCTGTAAACAATCCATTTCTTAAAATATATAAATAATTCTTCAGTCCTTATGGCTTCTGTCATAGGTCAAAAAAGTAGTGTTTTTTTATACCTATATGACTGAAAATTAAAGTTAGAAAGACATAGTTATTGTATTGTCTCATCTCATTAATGTGATATGAACATAGTGGTATTTAATGAAAGGCACTTTTCTTTTGGAATGGCAGCTCTTGAGACAGAGTATTATTAGTATTATTATAAGTCCTATAGTGTATGATAGATATAAAATATAGATAAACATTGTTTTATTGTTATCCCTTGACGGATTTTTTTTTCCTACTTTTGATTTACTGGTAACTTGCCTGATCATAAATTATTATTTAACAAAGTGCTGATAATTACAGAATTAGAGTTCTATGAAAGCTAACTTATCCCAGAATGTAGCTAATCATAAAGTATATAAGTTAGAGAACTTTTGCTATAAGCTAGTATCTGAGACAAAACTTACAGAGGAGGATATACTTGTGATTCCCGATTAGTTAGTCTCAGGAGTTAAAAACAAAACAGAAAAAAATGTGTTAATAAGGTAATGAGCATTTAATGTGAATATAGCTGTTTTTGTAAGTTGGTAACAGTCAGAAATGACACAACAAAGAAACTATACTATGATACAAAATGACCAAAAATCAATTACATGGCATTAGACAGGAAGAAGACTAAGATAAATAATTACCAAAATAAGAACAAAATGCTTAAAATGACACTGAAACAGCTCAGGGAATTGGGTAACAAATCTTTGCAGTCTCTTGGAAAAAGGTTTGGGAGACAGTGGGATAAATCATTTCTGAATATATTCATGTTGGATTAGTTACATTATATTGCTTTTATTCTTATTAGAGCAGTAGCTTGAGTCTAGTTTGAGGTCACTGCCCATTGTTTGATTGTGTAACACGCAGCACTGTCTCCTGACTGACCTTCAGCACCGGCCGTCCGCAGGATCTCATTCCCTTTGACCCTGTTTGCCATTCAGACTGTAATTGTCACTTGCTCAAGGCTTTTAAAACCATCAAACGCAGCTTTGTGCCGGGCGCGTGACAGTCTATCTCAGCTCTCATCAGAACAGAGCACTGCCAGAGACGCTGCCCTCCAAGAGCTAATCCAGCCCCCAGAGGTGCTGTTCCAACCAAACTAATTATTCTGTTACCACACCAGCTGGAAGACAGCCGATGCACTTGGAAAACCTGACCAGAGTTTATTTTTCTTACATTTGTGATATTTTTTAAAGATATACTGTAGACCGTGTTTCAAATTTTACAATCTTGAATGAAGACTGCTCTTAATTTGTCTTGATTGGACTTTTTTTGACTAGTCTATACAAAAGCTAGGCAGATTTTTGCCATAAAACAATATATAAAATTGATACTGTACTTTAATTCAAAAGTACATAATCAAGAATGGATTTTAATGATTAGCATCTTGCAATTCATATCAAATCATTTTCTTCCAAAAGATTTTTAAGACTTCAATTTCCATTTCCTTTTTTTAGAGAACTGCTCAGCTTTAGAGTCTCCCTTTGAAGATATGGTTCAGTTTAGGCATTAGCAGACTTTTAATTAATATAGAATAGAAAAATGAAGTGGTTGAATTTAGAAAATGAATGTTCATGATGCATGCTTTTTGGGACAACAAATATCAGATGAAGTGAGTCCTACTGTTTTTATCCACTT